>JAIPUX010001880.1:110881352-110897238 GCA_020142125.1 Phrynosoma platyrhinos | reverse complement strand
GATGGCCCTTGTGGCCTCTTCCAACTCTATGATTCTATAATTCTATAACAAAATTAAAATACAAAATACATCATACATCCCAGTACCCCCCTCCACCCCTTAAAAAGATATTAAATCAATAGAGTATTAAAATCATAGTTAAAACATAATAATAAAAGCCAAATAACATGGGAAGTTAGAGAACTAATAACAAGGAGGTAGCGACCTTCATATTAGGAGGGATGAGATTAAAAGAAATTTTTCTGTGGCCGGGACAACTATTCTGGAAAGGCTTGCCAGAAGAGATCCGTCTTAACTGCCTTCTTAAAACTGTCTAAAGATGTAATCAGATGGATCTCGTCCAGCAGGCCATTTCATAATCTGGGGGCAACCACCGAGAATGCCCTCTGGGAGATAGCAGGTAACCTAGATTTTTGGGGCTGAAACAAATTCCTCCCAGAGGACCAGAGTGCCCAGGGAGGATTATATGGGAGAAGGCGGTCCTGGAGATAGCTTGGATCCAAACCATTTAGGGCTTTAAAGGTAATAACCAACACCTTATACTGAGTCCGGAAACTAATAGGCAGCCAGTGGAGGGACCTTAAAACCAGAGTTATATGGTCCCTCCTAGATGTCCCAGAAACCACTCTGGCTGCCATGTTTTGAACTAACTGCAGTTTCTGAACCAAGCACGAGGGTAGCCCATGTAGAGCGTGTTGCAGAAATCTACACGTGAGGTTACCAGCATGTGCACAACAGTCTCAAGATCCCTTACTTCCAGAAAAGGGCGCAGCTGGCTTATCAGCCGAAGCTGCTAACAAGCGCTCTTGACTGTCGCATTTACCTGATTTGTCATCAGGAGCAACGAGTCAAGGAGCACCCCCAGACTGCGAACACAGTCACTGGAGGAGAGTGTGACCCCATCCAGGACTGCAGGTTGCAACCCAATTCTTGGTTTTGGGGCCGCTACCGTGAGCACCTCCGTCTTGTCTGGATTCAGCTTCAGTCTGTTTTTCCTCATCCAGCCCATTACCTCCTGAAGACATTCATTGAGAGAAGAGGTGCCATTGGAATTCGAGGCTGACAAACGAGATACGGAGATATAAATTATATTAATATAAATTAGTAGTAAGAAGAGTGGGGTTATGAAGGGAGGTATTGAAAAGGGACACCCATCTATACTCATAGAAGTGCACTCTGGTTGCTTCAACATTTCGTTTCCTCCTCTTGTATAAGAATTTTGTGCTACTGTTTCTTTTTAGACCAAGAGTGGTGTGCATTCTGTGCGTCCAGATGTTTCTAGGCTACAGTTTATTTAATCTCTTCCTATTGCTTAGTCTTGCTAGGACTGGTGGAAAATGTAGTGCAGGGGTCGGCAACCTATGGCCTACATGCCGACCCATGGAGGCTTTGGGGCCGGCCCATGGCCGGTCCCGCTGCAGCGAATGGGTGCCATTTTGGAAGGCCGCAGCGAGCATGCGTCGGGCGAATTCGCCCGGAGCAGGCATGCTGGGGCCTTGCCAAGGCCCAGGGAAGGCTGCAGCGCGCCTGTGCTAGGCGAATTCACCTGGATCAGTCTCGCTGGGGCCTTCCCGGGGCCCTGGCAAGGCCACAGTGCACGTGCACTGGGCGAATTTGCCCCGAGCAGGCGCGCTGGGGCCTTGCCAGGGCCCAGGGAAGGCTGCAGGGCACCTGCTCTGGGCGAATTCACTCAGCGCACGCGCACTGTGGCCTTCCAAAATGACGCCCGCGCTTGCGCATGCATGTGCACTACGGCGGGCGTCGTGCGCATGCGCAGGAAAGTGCGTGCACGAGCCTGCCCACCCTCCCCCACGCCATCCCCCCCCCGGCCCCCCAGCAACAAATGTTGCCGACCCTTGATGTAGTGCATCATCTTCTGAAGGTCATTCCACGTTAGTCTGTCCTCTTGCTTTAATTTCGTGCACCAGAATTTTTAAAAAAACCTCATACTTAGTGTATCTTCACACTCCAGTGTGTACTCTAGTGACACCTCCCCCTTTCACAAAATGTGGTCCACCTGCTGTCAACCAGACCATCTCAGATCTGTTACTGCATTGGGGTTCCCCCCCCCCAAAAAAACAGCAATGGACATTTTTTGTTCTAGTATATTTTATTGGCAGTACAAAAATATCCCCTAAAAGCAATTGATTTGCTAGTAGTTTTTGTAAACACAAAACTGTACATGGCAAAGAGAACAGGTCCTAGTTAGCTTCTTTTCAAGGATTAAGCCAGTTCATACCTGATCGGTTTCAGCATGGTGGCTTTGCCGTATGTAGTTACAGATATACACTGGGATAGGTTTCTTTCTCCCACAACCCTGCAGCCTTTCCACAGAAAAAGGTAATCAGACATCTAAAGCAATTGTAAAATAGTTCACTATAAGTGAGGGTGGAACTGTTTTCTTTGTTATTCCATATTCTAGGGTGACAAGCAGACTCCTGGTGTCATTTATTTGGGTCATATCCCAAGAGGTCTTTATGAACCACAGCTCAGAGAATACTTTAGTCAGTTTGGGACTGTCACAAAGCTTCGTCTTTCAAGGAGTAAAAAGGTAAGACTTTATCTTTTCCTAACTAATTTCTTAATATTTGAAGACACATGCTTTTTTTTCTGCATGGTTTAGTTCATAGGCTTCTCTACTGAAAAGTAATGGCGCATCCATTTTTTATTTATTTCAAAATAGTATAATACAAATGTTAAATATCTTTCTGCAGAATCTTATTTTAAAGAGCACAATGAATTGCTATGGGGAAAAATCATTTTAATCATTTTGTAGCTCAAAACAAACCATTTGTATATTAAAATTCTTCCAGAAAAGGGGGTTCACTTTGTTTTGTAAGTGTACACTTTTCTGATTTTATATTCATAGTTTTAAATCTTTACTAACAGACTGGAGGCAGCAAAGGTTATGCATTTGTGGAATTTGAATATGATGAAGTTGCTAAGATTGTCGCTGACACCATGAACAACTATCTGTTTGGTGAACGAATTTTGAAATGTGAGTATATATGGGTTTGTCAAGATGGAAGTTAGGCATTTCCATGTCCAGCAGATTATTTCAGAGTCTCCATTTTTTGTAAAAACGTTGTATTGAGTAGTGTACCTTACACCTGATAAAAAAAATGTTCAGTACACTGAAAAATCTCCCCAAACCTGTCTGTCATTTAGCTTTTTCTTCCATCCAGATCTCTGTTGTCTCATCCTTTGTCCCATCTGTTCTCGCCAGTCAGTATTTTACTCCCAAAGAGAGAGATTGACACACAGAATTACATAGCCTCATAACTTTAATTTTAAATACTTTATTGCTTTGAGTATTGTTTTAGACAGAGGGAAGAGGATGGCAACTGATTGTAGAACTGGAAACTACATTGGATTTCCTGGGAAACTACATAGGATTTCCCTGTTCTACACCACAACCCCCATGTGTCTGTTGTTTGTGTTGGCACAGTAACACCTTTGGATATTGGCTATAGCTTGTCACCTCTTGAAACAAGCCGTTTGTCACATGATCTAGGTGGAAGCACATGGTGGTAGCTGATGGCTTTTTTGAAAGCCATCCCAAGTGATAGAGCAGACGATAGCAAAGTAATAGATGTGAGGATGGGTATGTGGTATTTCGAATAGCTATGTAAGGAATAAGGCTACTAAGGTGGAAAAGGGAAACTTGTGTGCCTTCAAGATGTTTTATGACTTATGGCAAACCTAGCATGGGAGTTTCTTGGCAAGATTTGTTCAGTTGAGACTAAGAGAGTGTGATTTGCCTAGGATCACCCAGTGCATTTCCACAGCTGAGTGGAGGATTCAAACCCTGGTCTCCAGAGTTGTCCAGCACACAAACCACTATAGCACACTGGCTCAAAGAAAACTACTCTTTCTATATTGGGATTCATGTGTTGCCGAGACATGGAATACAGCATTGGTACCTGCAATAAAGAAGGTTTTTGAGGAAGTCAGGATGCCAAAGGGTGCCTTTGAAAAGTTTTATGGTATATAATTGGGTGATACGCAGCTAAAATGAAGATCTTTATGCTTTGGATCTTTATGCTTTGGATGAACACTGTTCCATTTTTTTTCTGTACTGTTCTGATTCTCATTTGTTATGTGTTTATACATTACAGGTCACTTTATGCCACCTGAAAAAGTACATGCAGAACTCTTCAAAGGCAGTGAGAAAAAATTCACTAAGACAACACATCCAGCAGTGAAGCGCTATAATCGGAAGCGGACAGCCGAAGAGAAAGCAAAAATGACACGGCGGTTGTTAAAGAAGGAGAGGCAGTTGCGGAAAAGACTGGCAAATAGGGGAATAGATTATGATTTTCCTGGTTTTGTAAGTAAATGTCCTTTTTGTGAGTAATAATCAGAAGGGGGAGGAGGAAGATGAATGCAAACATGTGACAAATTTTAACTAATTGCAAAATATATATTTAAGCAGGAATTAAGTTTATATAAATATTAAAGAATTGGAGTCTCAGGACCATTTCATATATGACCAGGAGGCTAAGCAAGCAGTGTTACCGAGCGTGCACTCAACAGGGATATAAAACCAATTGCTTCCTGATAATAATATAATTTATTATCTATATAATGCATTTGCAAAGCTATTTATTGCTTTTATTCTTTATATTTTTACCTGTTCACTGAAAATAACTTCAGTCAGATTTTCAAACTACTTGCCTGGGTTCCCATAGTGAGTAATTCTAACCAAGTTAGCAAATAGAAAAGCTTTTGTAAAAATAGATTGTGTTGGTTCTCTTTTTCTATTAGATTTTCCACAAAAAGCTAGAAAAGATGTGTGAAGGAAGCTAGTTGAATAACTTCCTAGCCTGCTTGCCAGGCTGTAAATCTCTCATATCTAATGTTTAGCCTTATCGCATCTCAAATGCTGATTAAGGGGGGTTGCAGACTGCCAGAAATAGTGCAAATTGAGTCCACTTTTAGGGTTAGGGTTAGTGCTAGGGAATCATGGGAATTGTTTTTTTTTTCTGAGACATTGAGCCTTCTCTGTCAGAGAGCTCTGGTGCCACAATAAACTACAGTTCCCATGATTCCCTAACCCTAAAAGTGGACTCAATTTGCACTATTTCTGGCAGTCTGCAACCCCCCCTAAGAATTGGAGAAACTGAGTTTTGTAAATATTTACTGGTTAATAATAGTATTCTGCTTTTTCACATCACATCCCTTCATGTCGACAGATTTTTTTATCCTTGGCTTGAAAATGTTGGGAGAAAAATAAATTCCAAAAAGCAAACCTTGATTTTGTCACTTTATATAAGGGATACCATTTTACTGCTCCATTGTATTTAATGGGACTTGAGCATCCATGGATTTTGGTATCTACAGGGGGTCCTGGAACCAAACCCCAGCAAATACCAAGGGCCCACTGTATCTTACTTTTATTTTAATAAGGACCTTTTTTGTATATTTAGCTAAGAGTTTTGAGGCAAAGTTGGAGTGTTAAGTACTTTAAATATAGCGTTATGTACTTTATGGAGTGTTACTTTAAACCTCAAGAGTTTTTTTTTTTAATTATAAAGGCAGATTGGAATAAAAATGCAGTTAATAAGAATTTTCCCCCCATAGGCTGCTGAGATTTCTCTGACAAAGAAAAAGAAGACTTCTGAATCAAATTCCAGTTTGAACATGTCAGTGAACAGTGAGGTAAGATACTGCTGCTGATTTACTCTAAAGGTAGTCTAGCTTTTGAATTCCTCTAAATCTATTTTCATTAGCCAAAAGACAGTGAGGTGAAGAGTAGCTTTATAAAAAATAAAATTATGCAAACTGATGAATATTTCCCTGAATCATGGTATCATTGAGTTGGAAAAGGGCCCCCTGGTCCAACAAATTCAACCACCTGCTCAGTGTAGGATCTTCTACTAGACTATCCCCAACAAGTAGCTCTCAAGCTTCTCTTTGAAGATGTCCAGAGAAAGAGACCTCACCCCTTCTCTAGGCAATTGATTCCATTGCCAAAATGCTCTTACATCAAGAATTCCTTCTAGTTTCAATAGAAATCTAACCTCCTGTGACTTAAAGCCATTAGATTTGGTTCTACCCTTTAGGTCAGCAGAGAACAAGCCTGCACCCACCTACCTGTGATAACTCTTGAAGTATTAAAAGAGTGGAATGGAAAGACTTTACAAGCCCTCAAGAAATGAAATTCTTGCAAAGCTTCTGTGCCTTCCCTATATGTTCAGTCACAGTTGGGCTAAGCCTGAATGCCATGCTTTGCTTTCTTATTGCACTTATTCCCTTATGGCATATTTATTACTTTTGCTGTGTAATTTCCAGGGTGTAGGATGCTTTGATATAGATATAGGAATCATAGTGATAAAGTTTGCAATGCTGAGTTCAATTAAAAATACTAGTAATTCTCATAGCTGTGCCCAGAAAGAAGGGGAGGCAGGTTATCAAGCCAAATTATTTTTTTCCCCAGCAATAGCCAAAGCATTTTTCTTGTTAGAAATTACTTCAACTTGCTGAACAATCATGCATTTTAGTAATTAGCATAGTGGTGATTCTATATCATGTAGTCACATCCTTCTCTATCCTGTCCAGGATTCTACACCAGTATGTACACCATCATTTCTTGAACGCCGAAAATCTCAACCAGAAGACAGTGAAGATAGAGAAATAATTTTAAAACTACCACCTGCAAGTATAAAGACTGATCCACAAAAAATGAAAACAAGAAAATTACAGAAAAAAGCAATTGGAAAAAAAGGGAAATGTAAAACGTAATTATATCTTAACCAAAGGACATTTTGAGTACATGTGGAATTTCCCACGGTCCCATTTTGATAAAGAACCTTCTTCTATAGAAGAAATAACTTTATATGTTGCTAGTTTGGAGCAGTTTATGCCCACAGAAAAAAGTATGTTTTTCCTTCCTCCAGCTTTTTCGCCCAAAATCAGTATAAAAAAGGTTGCCACAGATGTATACAGAAACATGTTCCATAATGTGCAAAACCAGAATATTGGTGAAATATTTGCCTTTTCTTTAACTCAGATGGAAAATAAACTTCAAATCATAAGTCATGAGTTGGGTTGATGTGTTAATTGTTGAATAAAAGAGTGATCAGCTGTTTTGACAAGTGGGCAACAAGTCATGTTCAAAGTCACTTTAATGTACATTTCATTACATTGGCAGTTCTGTTCATTGGGCCACTTTTGTTTTTAGTCCATGGGTGAGCAACCTTTGCTGTTTGTCATCAAGTCAACTTTGACTTACGGTGACTATGAATGAGAGCCCTCTATGAGCCCTGGTCATCAATAGCCCTGCTCGAGTCTTGTAATAGCCTCCTCAGTTGAATCAATCAATCTGTAATGTGTTCCCTCCCACTTTTCTGAACCTTAAAAGTATTTTCTAGTAGGTCATGTCACCTTATGATGTGCCCAAAATATGATGCCCTCTTTTTAGTCAATTTTGACTAAATTACTAAATTAAGCAAGCTATAAACATCCAGATTATTTTTTTTAAAGTAAAGTCTGTCCATCCTAGCTAGCAAACCCAGCAATGGGGGTTGACAGTTGTTGAAACCAATAATATTTGGAGGGCCACAAATTGTCCACTCCAGTACCACCTAATAATCTAGTGAACAAGAAGCAGTGAAGTACCTAAAAGACAGGAGTTCAGGACTGTCATTTAGGCTATCCAGGTGTGTCATGAAACCCTACTGCCTGTATCACATTTGGGCTACCTCTGCCATGGCTTAGCACTTGGAATTTCTTGATAGCCATATCATTGCTTTTGTATCAACTGCTCTGACTTCCAGTTTGCTTCCAAATTCAGTTTAGTGTACTGGCTTTGGCATGCAAAGTCATAAACAAGTTGAGACTAGATATGAAAAAGGCTACTCCTCCTCCTGCTCCATTGTGCCTTGGACCCAACAGCTGATGAAAGGCCCTCCCTCCTTCCCAGCTGCCACTACTCTGGCCTCTAGAGGAAGAGAAGGAAAGGGTGGCAGTGGCAGAAGGGTTTCAGTCCTGCAGATGTTGGGTATGGTTCTCTCCCTCCAATGGCACGGGCAGTTGGGATGGAGGGAAGGCCTTTCATAAATTGCAGGGCATAGGCAAGATGGAGGTGTGTCTCTTCTTTTGTGTCATGACTTTTTAGATTATAAGCCTAAGGGCAGGGAACTGTCAAATTAACTATTGTAAATCACTATTGTAGACCAGGGTTTGAATCCCAGCTATGCCAGGTAAACCCATGGGGTGAACTTGGGCAAGTCACACTCTCTTAGCCTCAGAGGATGGCAATAGCAAACCTCTGAAGAAACCTGCCAAGAAAACCCTATGATAGGGTCACCTTAGGGCAGCCATAAGTTGGAAATGACACACAACAACAACAAAATACCATGTACACTGATGGCGCTATATAAATAAATAGAATTTCTCTGGAATTTAAGATCCTTTGTTGCCTCTGCCACCTATTGAAATAATCTTAGTAACATTTAATCTTTTTTATATACATGAAGAAAGACAGTGATCTCATATACCTATTGCATCTGTTGCCTTCAAGAAAACTGTTCTTTGTATTTATACTGGGAGTGCAAGGAAGTAGCACCAAAATTTGAAATTATTTCATGTGTGCCTGCTGAGTGCATTATGCTGTATAGTAATGAAAACCTGTACCCAAAAATATGTATGTTTTTTTCTTTTCTCACTTTTCTCCCATATAATTCATATCACTGAGTATAATCAGGCTTTCAATTAGTTTGTATGCTTTTGAAAACTTAGTTTTCATCTTCTTGCAAAAGATTGGATTTAATCATGACATAACAGATTTTTCGAGGTAGGTGAAATAGGTCCATTTGTATGACAAAGTAAGGGCATGAATAAATAAGATTTAAGCAAGTCAGAATTCACAATCCCTGTTCTCAGTGTGGTTCTCCAAAACTTGGTCAGAATTTATTTATGTTTCAATGAAATATGCTTAACACTAGAGGGCAGATGTCTCAATACTTTAGAAAACAAACTTCATGAAAAATCTGCATGTGTGCTCAAGAAAATTTAAGCAGCAACATTTAAAAATAATGAAAAAAGACATTGCAGTTTTGGGTGAGAAAAAAATATTTCTGAATAATATAGCTTAGGGTTGCAGACCCAAGAGTAAATAATATGTGTGTGTGTGTGTGTGTGTGTCTGTAGTTGTTTGAGTGTTGAACTAGGACACTGGGAGGCCAGGGTTCGAATCCTGGTTCAGACATATAAATCCACTGAGTGACCTTGGGCAAGTTACACACACACAGCCTCAGAAGGTGGCCATGGCAAACCCCCTCTGAAGAATCTTGCCAAGAAAACCCCGTAACAGGTTCACCTTGGGGTCAGAAAAGATTTGAAAGCACATAATAACTTCTGTCTATTTATCTCTCTCTGTGTATGTATTTTTTTTAAAGATTTGAAGTGATCACAACTATTTTTATTTTTTATTTTTAAAGTTTATTGATTACAAAAAAAAAGCAGCTTATTTATATACCGCTTCATATCATGCTATGGGATGTCTAAGTGGTTTACAACTGTGAGCTGATTGCCCCCCAACAGTTGGGTACTCATTTTAGCGACCTCGGAAGGATGCAGGCCTGAGTCGAGCCTCAGCCCTGGCTGGTATTGAACTCGCAACCTTGTGGTCTATGAGTGAGTGGCTGCAGTACAGGCATTTAACCACTGCGCCACTCACTCACTCAAACAAACAAAAACATGACAAACACCAACAAAAAAGACATCATACCATAAAAATATACAAACAAAAACAAAAAAACACCAACATTTAAAACAACGTCCTGAAGCTTGACATGACCTGCCATTTAGCCTGATTTACTTCTACTTCTGTGAAGTCCATCTATTTAGTGACTACATCATACATTGATAACTGTTAAATCTTGATTGTAATTCCTCACATCACGGTTTTCTATAATCTATCCTTGTTTGTCGCATTTACACAGCACTTATTAGAAGAAATTCTATTCTATATAGTTAATCCAAACCTATTGTGTTAACAAGGTCTCCTGTTCATTTCCAATAATCAACCAATGCTTACCAATCATTCTTAAACGTTTCTTAGTTATCTCCCCTTATTAAACCCCTTAATTTATCCATCTCCATTATATCGAGACTTTTCAATATCCACTCTTGATTGATGGTATTTCCTTTGTTTTCCATTTTGCTGCGTATGTTATTCTGGCAGCCGATATAAGGTTAAAAATCAAATTTTCCATATTTTCTCTCCAAGTCTTGATCAATGATAATACCCAACAAATACATCTGAGGGTCCTTTTTAAGATTAATTTTCAAAATTTCACCCAACTTGCAGTTTATATTTTTCAAAGAAGTTTTTGGGGGGTTTACCTTCTTGTAATTTAATTTTTTTTTTTTGCGAGCTTCTATCTAATTGGGGATCAATAACCCCATTCCAATCACCAAGGGCAATTATCAAGTCGTAGTTGAGGTTTTCAAGTTTATTCAACAAAGATTTATAAAATTCACCTTTATTCATCAAGGGGGTGTGTACACCAGCAATAATTACTTTTTCCCCTCTAAGGTTGATTTCAACTATTATAAAGTGACCGTTTGGGTCTGCTAATACTAACTTTGAATCTACTTTTTCAGTGATTTATAATACCACTCCCTTTTTCTTTTGTTTGGCCGCAGCTACGTACTCATCCTAATTTCCTATTTTTTAGATAAGTGACATCTTTTATCCTGATATGGGTTTCCTGACAACACAAAATGTCTGCTTTAAGTTTCTGGGCATAGTGGAAAATCTTTTTTCTTTTTTGTGGGGTGTTAAGTCCTTTAACATTCCATGAAATCAGCTTTAACTGATCCATCTGGTTACCAATAAATACTTTAACACTCCACAGGTTAATTAAGAGATGGGGTTACCAACTTAAACTCTCTTGCAACTGTTCATAATTTATTTCTCAATCTTCCAGATAATCCCCCTCTCCACATTATTGTCCCAAATCTGTGTCTGCCACTAGCTCGTCTTCTGATATTTCTCCTTCCTTTTCAAACCTCCAATTTGTTGCGCCCACTCCTTCCTGGCAATTTTTCTCATTGTGTCCCTATTTGAAGTATCTGAACCTCTTTTCCTCTCATCTCCCTCTCTATCTCTCATTTCTCTCTTCTCTGTCCCAAAATCTTTTTGCTTCCTCTAGCGATCTTAAGACCACCCTTCTTTTTTTCCACCAGAATATTAAACCGTCTGGGGAACCCCACCTATAGGGGATTCCTTGTTGTCTCAGAAATATTGTGAGGAAAGCATATCCCTTTCTTTTTTTCAGGAACCTCTCTGGAACATCCTTTAATATCTGAACCACCTTACCTTTGATCTCTAAAGGGTTTTCGTTATATGTTTTTAAAAGTAGATCTCTAATTTGTCTGCACACAAAATATACCACAATGACCCGTTGTAGATTCTTTTGTTTAGCCACAGTCAAATTGAAGCAAAAGGCCCGATCAATTTCAAACTGAAACTGTTGTTGATCCTTGTTCAGAAATTTGGCCAAATTAAAAATTAAAAAAATCAATCAAATTTTCATTTTTGTTTTCCAGCACACCTCTAATCTTTACACATTTCTCTCGAAATTTTGGTCTCATACAGCTCTGTCATCGAAATCATCTTCCCTTATTTTTCTTATATCATCCAGTTCCTCAGCAAATTTATCTCCTCTGCTTTCCAGTTATCAAGTCTATGATTTACCACTGATAGTTCTCCTGTTATTTTTTCAAATATTTGGTTTATTTCCTGTAGTTCAGATCTGATTTCCTGTTTGATTTTGGTTTTAAAATCATGCATTTCCTGCCTAATTTCCAGATACAGTTTCCTGATTTCATCCAAAATATTTAGGTTGGGGTCAGTAATTTTAGGTCCTCCATGCTTCTCAAATTCAGTGAGTTAACTCTTTATTCACTAGTATTCACTTCGAATTTAGGAACCAGGAGATATATGGTTACAAGTCCAATATAGCTTCGGCACCATTTACGCTGCCAATATTAAATTTGACTGTCCTTAAACTCAAAGAGTGAATGAAAGATGAGAAAGCACACTTTTCCAAAGGGGAAGAATCTATCAAGCTAATCCAGAAGAAAAGATTCTGGGGTAGTTATATCACTCTTGTTTTTGTTTTTGCCGCTATTAAAGGGTTTAGTATCTCCAATAATGCAGTCAAAATGCTGTCACAGACGTCCTTTCTCTTAAGGCAATTGTCAATTTCAAAATAATCTATGTATGGCAATATTAGAAGTTGTTTGACCAAGTCAATCAGTCAGGCTTCCGATATTCACTACGAGTTTTAAAAGTACTCACAGGTACTCAAATAAAAAAGAAGAAGAGAAAAAGAAATTGGTGGCGTCCGGTCAGTTCTGGGCACCACAATTCAAAAAGGATGTTGAGAAACTGGAGCGTGTGCAGAGGAGGGCGACTAAAATGGTGAAGGGTCTGGAAACCATGCCTTATGAGGAACGACTTAGGGAACTGGCTATGTTTAGCTTGGAGAAGGTGATATGATAGCCCTGTTTAAATATTTAAAGGGATGTCATATTGAGGAGGGCGCTAGCTTGTTTTCTGCTGCCCTAGAGAACAGGACCCGGAACAATGGATGCAAACTGCAGGAAAAGAGATTCCACCTCAACATTAGGAGGAACCTCCTGACAGAAAGAGCTGTTCAACAATGGAACACAGTCCCTCAGAGTCTAGTGGAGTCTCCTTCTTTGGAGGTCTTTAAACAGAGGCTGGATAGCCATCTGTCGGGGATACTTTGATTTTGAGTTCCTGCATGGCAGGGGGTTGGACTGGATGGCCCTTGTGGTCTCTTCCAATTCTATGATTCAATGAAAGAAGAAAAGTGAAACAAAATCCCATCCTGAGTTATTTTTCATTACAAAATTTACATAAAAGTAGTCTACAGTATATATTACATCACATGGACACAAGTAAACTATCTCTCCAAATTTCAGCAATTTGCTATTTACAGGTTGCTTTCTGCAAACAAAAAAGCCCTAGGTCACAAAATTGTTGTTGCTATTGTGTGCCCTTAAGTCATTTCCAACTTACAGCAAAACTAAGGCAGACCTATCATGAGGTTTTCCTGACAGGATTTCCTTGGGGGTGCCATTGCCCTCCTCTGAGGATGAGCAAGTGTGACTTGCCCAATATCACTCAGTGGATTTCAACAGTATAGCAGTGTTTCCTTGTTTCCATAGTCCAGAGCTCAAACAACTACAACACAGTGGCTCAGAGACAAAGAATCTTTTTGTACTGTGGTACTTTTTGTCTATGCCAATGTCTAATGCATTGGGATAAAGAAACTCCAGCAATAACTGATTTACAGAAGCTGATTTAATGCCTGTACATGTGTTTTTTTCCATTGATCCAGGGATACAAATACATATCCTTTCCCTGAAAACAATGCACATGGATTTGCTATGAGATGCTTGAAATATGAGAATTTCTTTTGGAATACAAAAACATTCTAATAAATTTTGCCCTTTTTTAATTGGATATAAAGCAATACACAGCTGCAAATTCTGAACATGTCCTGTACAGACTAGACCCATGGCTGAATAAGCAGCTGTGATAGGACTACATCCTAAGACCTTTTGCTGCCTGACAGACAATTAAATCCTACTTCAACATGTTTGTGCTTTGTCTAATTGTAGAGCTGGCATTGTGAATGGCATTTGAGTAACCCTGTTTGTTAGGTTGCTTGAGTAGATTCATCTGGAATCCTTTCCAGATAAATCCTACACTTTTCTCCTACAAAATAATTGCAGTATTTTGCCCTGCCCTTGCATAATGAAAAAAATCACCTCTTGGATTGAGTGGCAGTCACTTAGTGAACTCACCAATTTAGCTGAAATTGGCTCGAATAGCTAAGGGTTGCAGCTTAAAGTGGCTCACAGGCTTTTAGCACAGGAATTAACATTGGACGCTGATGCACAGAGCTAACACACAAGGGCCTTTATTTCATTTCTCAGTAAAGATTTAGTAGCTGAAGAAGTGATGTCATGAGACCTCATTTCATCAAAGACTCAATTTATGTCTAAAAAATATACTACAGTGCCTCATTTAGTCCAGTGTGGTTATCAATAATTAAAACAATGCAATACTTCCCAAATAGCACAGCTGGCTGAAATACAACTAAACTGTACATTATATACTCACTCTCACTTTGTTTTCATGCATTTGCTAAACAGCTAAAACTGAAAAAGGGTGATTTACAATGGGTTTTTTCATTTGTTTTCGCTGGCATATTAGCATAGTCATAGGCTGCGTGTTGTATGTGATCTATCAGTGTGACAGTGGCAATCCCATTGCCCACTTTTAAAGAATGATGGTGGTGCTGGTTGTGGTTTTGTTCCTAACTGCTGTCATGTTGGTTTTGTCTTATGGAGAACCTATGAACGAGAGACTTCCAGGTCACCCTATCATCAACAGCCCTGCACAGGTCTTGCAGATTCACAAAGGTGCCTTCCTGGATTAAGTCTATCATTTTATAATGCAGTTTTTCTCTTTTCCTACTGCTTTAGCCTTACCAAGCATCATTGTCTTTTCTAGTGATTCATGTCTTCTCATGATGTGTGTATGACAATCTTGGTTTAGTCATCTTGGGTTCTGGGAAAAGTCAAGGTTTAATTTGCTCTAGGACCTAAATTTAGTGTTCAGTTATATATCTTTACACTTCAGGACCTTTAGATCCTTCATAGCTACCCTTCCAAGTGCTTGTCTAGACTACATCCTCCTTTTTGAGTAATAATTAGCTAAGGTATGGAAAATCTTGAAATATTTAATTGTCTTCATCATCTGTTGTAAAGTTATGCAAATCATCTGTGGTCATTATTTTTGTTAATGTCCAACTGTAAGCCTGTCTTTGTACTTGCTTCCTTTATTTTCTTCAGTAAGTCTTTCTTATTTTCTGCTAGTAATATGGTTTCATCTGCCGAACTTAAATCTTTCATGTTCCTTCCTCCAATTTTCACACCTCCTTCCTCCAAATCTAATCCTGCTTTACATATTATATGTTCAGCGTACAAATTAAACAGCGAGAGTGATAAAATGCAACCTTGCCTGATCCCCTTGCCAAATGGAAACCATTCCAATATTCTGTCCCAATGGTAGTCTCAAATGTTGTGGAGCCACCATTTCTTTAAGAGTGATCCATAGTTTTTTATGATATACATAATCACAGGCTTTGCTATAATCTATAAAGCACAGGCTGGCATTCTTTTGAAATTATTTGGTGAGTTCCATTATCCAACGTACATTTGCAATATACTCCCTAGTGATTCTTCCTTTCTTGACCTCAGCTTGGGCATCTGGTATACCTTGCTACATATATGATAAGTCTTTGTTATAGAATTTTGAGCATCACTTTGGTTTCATGAGAGATTAACGGAATGATCCTCTGATTACTGCAATCCCTAATGTCCCCTTTCTCTCAGCCTCAGGGGAAGGAAATGGCAAACCTCCTCTCGACAAATTTTACCAAGAAAGCCCAATGATAGATCACCTTAGGGTTGCCATAAGTTGGAAATGACTTGAAGGCTCACAAAACAACGGTGCCACTGCCACTGTCTCTAAGAGATCCTATACCAGTCTCTCTCTCTCTCTCTCTCTCTCTCACACACACACACACACACACACAGAGTAGCTGTGTGTCTTCATAATCTATTATTGTTCAGTAGATGTTTGGCACATTTAATCTGGCTCCTCAGCAAAAGCTTGTCTGACATGGGAGACCCAACCAGCAGCTGTATCAGCATAGTCTCTTGGCTTGCAGGAGCACACAGTCCCTCCACCACAGAAATATAGAATCATAGAGTTGGAAGGACCACAAGGGCCATCCAGTCCAACCCTCCTGCCATGCAGGAATTCACAATC
>JAIPUX010001880.1:110869518-110881252 GCA_020142125.1 Phrynosoma platyrhinos | reverse complement strand
GTCAAACAGCTCTTACTGCCAGGTATGTTGAGATGGAATCTCTTCCTGTAGTTTGAATCCATTGCTCCTGATCCTATTCTCTGGAGCAGCAGAAAACAACCTCGCTCCATCCTCAATATGACACCCCCTCAAATACTTATACAGGGCTGTCATATCACCTTTTAATTGTCTCTTCTCCAGGCTAAACATACACAGCTCCCTAAGACTCTCCTCACAGTAGTCCTATTGGTGGGGATGGAGTGGGAGTGATTAGCTTTATGTATATCCCACCTTTTCCCCACAACCAGGACATGAGACAGTTAACAAAACAAATAAAATATGGCTTTTTAAAAATACAAAAAAAATCAACAATGAGTTATGAAACTATGAGCAACTCTAAACAAAATTAAAACATACAATTGAAAGTGTTAAAATGGTTCCTTCATTATTTTGCTGAAGTGAGACATGGTTATGGCTCTATTTTAAGAACTGTGAAAGTGAAGGGGCTCGATAAGCATTCTGTTTGTGGTGCTTAATAAGGACTGACAAAACAAGGACAGGGTGCAAATACCTAACAGACCACAATTCATGATTGAAAATATAGCTATATTTGACTTGACTGGTGATGTACCAAATATGGCTAGGTAGCTAAAATATAATCCACTCCCTGTTAGAAATACTTGTACCTGTTGAATTTGGCCACTTCAAATGGCTGCTTCAAATAATTTTGATTTTGAAGAATTTACCTTTTGCAAAATTCAAGTCTTCATGTTGGGGACAGAAATAATTGGAGGTCTGAAACCCTGAAATATTTCACTTTTGCTTACAAGAGGGTTTTCTCCATCCTTACTCATAAACTGTGCAGCTTTAATTTATTTTCCTACTTGACTCTCCTCCTTTGCCCAGTTGGATAGAAAAATAACATCTACAGAATAATAAAGGTTTAAAGGGAGCTGTCATTGCTTTTTTTAGAAAACAGTATCTGTATATAGCGAAGACTCAGCTCTATGAAGTTTGCTCACTTCTGTTTGGATAATGGTTTTGCAAGGAGAGTGAAGCATTTAAGACACAGTGCCTACATTATTAGCTGAAATCAATAGAGTCCATTTTGCTGCAATTAAATCTTTGATAGTCTTTTCCCACCTTGCTTTTGAGCAATAACAAGACTGTTATGTTTTATTAGGAGAGTTCACGATTTGCCTCCGCATACTTGGAGAAATTAAAGGTCCCTCACACTCATTTCAAGCCATGTAGTGTTGTAGAAAAGCACAGGTTCTTAGCATTATCTATAATTCATGGTGCTTTCTCCTGCTTTCTTGACGTCAATTGCTGTCGTGGCTGTTACTGGGGAAATAGCGAATCCTCTCTAATGAGAAGCCATTTTGCACAGAGATGGCAGAGGGATTTTCCTGTCTTGCAGCAGATGGGGCATGTTTTGTGGGGTGGTTGGCAGCATTTTTTTCCAAGTTCTTACAATATGGAGCATCTTAGCATTTTTTAGAATCATGTTTCTAGATCCAGTCATCAAATACCAGTTTGAGAAGACCCTTGATAAAAGACAAACACCATTGTATTCATCTGACACTGATAGGGTTGCCAGAGTGAAAACTGTAGAGAGCTCCTGCGCCTTTAATGGTAGTATAGAAGAGGAAATTTCAGCAGGAATTGCTTGTTACCTGATTGTGTGACAAGCAATTCCTGTTGAATTTCCCTGTTCTACACAACCATTAAAGGTACAGTAGCCCTCTCTAGTTTTGACTCTGACAACCCTATCTGGCACTTGGAGACTATCACAATTAGGGTGAAGACAGGCTTAATATGATTATGAGATGGATGGGATTTGGCTAAATTACCTTTCTAGATACCTCCCAACTGTTTCTGTAACAAGAACTGCCAAAAAATGTCACACTGGTTGAATGTAGCTTCCCAAATCTCCTTTTGCTAAGGAGATCAACAGTGATAGCTCTCATTCTGGGATGAGAAAGCTTCAGCCCTAAAATCCCTGTAGGTTCCTCCCAGCAGGCCAAGTAATAAAAGGGATTATGTTGTAGTCCAAGACATATGATGGGCCAAAGGTTAGGAACACATGAAGGTACCTTATACAGTCAACCTTCCATATCCATGGATTTTTTATCCATGGTTTGAAGCATCCACGGCTTGAAAATATTCCAAAAAGATTTAAATTCCAAAAAGCAAACCTTGATTTCACCCTTTTATATAAGGGACACCATTTTACTATGCCACTGTATTTAATGAGACTTGAGCATCCATGGATTTTGGTATCCACCGGGGTCTGAGCTATTTAACCCAGTGTTATCTGCATTTATGGCATTCCCAGGTTTCAGGCAGTATTTTTTTGCTGTCATGTCTGGGGAAGCCAGGGCCTTGAAACTGAGCTTTTGGATGTAAAACACTTCTAATAGAGTTCTAAACCCTCCCAAAGGATTGATTTAAACAGGAACATACAGGAAACTGCTTTATACCAAGACAACCCATTGTTTCATTTAATTCAGTGTTGTTTGCATTAGTGGGCAGCAGCTCTACAGGTTCGCTTACACACTACACAACTATAGCACCTTCATGCCACTTTAAGCATATCTTCGAACTGTCTTGATTTGTCAGGGACAGTCCCAATGAATCTGTGGTGCCACTGGTGTGATCTGAGTGTTGGACTATGACTCTGGAGGCCAGGGTTCAATTCCCCACTTTGCCATAAAACCCACTGGGTGATGCTGGGCAAGTCACATGCTCTCAGCCTCAAAGGAAGGCAATGGCAAACCTCTTCTGGACAAATCTCATGTTAGGTTCATCACAGGGTCGCCATAAGTCAGAAGCTACTTGAAGGCACACAACAACAACAATGCATATATCCAAATGCATGCAAATACATTCTTTTAAAGACAAGAAAGTTTATCCTCTATCCTTTTCTTTCTCAGCCTAAGCATTTTAAGTATCTCCTTTGTGTCTATGTATGTAGCAAAATCATGAAAGTACATTTTCTTGTTAAAACACAAACAGTAACTGCAATAATTGTCAGATCATGTTGGTATCATGATTATTGCAAATACATATACCAAGTAAGCCCCAAATTAATGTAAGTATTCTTATTTTTCAGTAAGCATATATAGGACTGTGCTATATAATTTTTCCTGGATGATAGTATGTCTGTCGACAGGACAAATAGAGCATAGTATACAGTAATAGCGTGTATACAGTAGGATAATAGTGTCTTTGGCAGGTACTTACACATGTGTCTCTCCTATTCCTGCTTTGCATTTCAGTCATTGATGGAGCACTCCTTTTCATTGAAAGGTGAAAAACCATCAAAGAAAAGATTATGGGCATGCAATGCAGCAACAGGAGAGACACAAAGTTGTGTGATCAGTACCTGCCAAAGATGCTATTGTCCTATTGTAATTGCGCTTAGTCTTGGCAGTTTTTCAACTGTCCTTCCTAATAATCCTTGTAACAGTCATGCAACATATAACAGTTGGGGTCACCCAGTGTGTGGCAGCAGCAGCAGCAGCAGCAGTGGATGGCTACAGGAAAAAAAAGTGGCTGGACAGGAGGGTGGGCAGTGGATAGCCGTGTCCCCTTTCCGTCCCTCTGCTTTGCCTGCCCACCTGGCCAGCTGCGGAAAGATCTGGGCAGATGGATGGATGGATGGAAAGGCAAGGTAGTGAACAGTAGCTTTCCCCCTCCCTCCTGCATTGAAGGACCCAGGTGGCTGGATGGGTGGGCAGGCAAGCCAGAGGACAATCCTGGGAGGGAAGGGAAGGTGGGGCAATGCTCTGCAATGAGGGCATCTTTTGCAGAGGTGTTCTGGATGGAAATGGGAAGTGGCAGAGGGTTTAAGATGAATGATGTACAACAGCCCCACTGGGTATTCACCCTCCTCTGGGCTTTCACCCGGTGTGGTCCACACTTCCTGCACCCTCCTAATGACATCTGAAGTTATGCATTAGGGGGTGATGCTGTTTAGCAGTTTAACATGAAATGCCAAACTTGCTGATTCGTCCATGACAACTCTCTGTTCAAAGAAAGGCTCTCTCCTTCTTCTTTTTTCTTTGCCTAATCAATTATCAAATCAGTTATCCAGCATACTATTATCCAAGAAGCTCTTAAGTTTTTCTGCAAGTTGACATTAGAGTCCCATATTGGGAGAAAGGTGGAGTTGTCATCATATCCCTTGTGAAACAGCTTTGGTCTTACTTAAGCCCTATGTGTATTTTTGCGTTCTAATGCCAGGCTGCGCAATTCTCATCTTCAGCACTCATGCTCTCTTTCCCAGAAATAGAAGTGGTAGCAAATCACTTAGCCATTCAAAGTGGTTCCTGTTTCTGGATTGTCATTTGATTTACACTTCCAAATGAGGATGTTCCTGGAAATTAGAAGAACATTATTATAGACGTCCAGAGAAACTTGAATGTGCTATAATACCACCATTAGGACTACCAATTGATTGCCCCCTTTTCAGCTCCAATGCAACTATTCAGAAAACACATCTGAGCTCAGAAAAAGTACATCAAAGGCCAACCTAAGTTGCTGCCACTGCAGAGGTAAAGCAGTTTGTCATCACTTAGGCCACATCCTCACTGCAGAAATAAACCAGGTTGACACCACTTTAACTGTCATTGCTCAATACTATGGAATTCTGGGATTTGTAGTTTTGTGCGACATTTAGCCTTCTCTGTCAGAGAGCTCTGGTGCCACAACAAACTGCAGTTTCCAAAATTCCATAGCATTCAGCCATATCAATTAAAATGGTGTCAACCTAGATTATTTCTGCAGTGCGGATGCAACCTTTAGCTGTCATGACTCCATCCTATAGAATCCTGGGATATGTCATTTGTTGTGGCACCAGCACTCTCTGACAGAGAAATTCCAGAAATCCATAGCATTGAGCCATGGCAGCTAATGTGGTGACAAACTGCTTTAAATCTGCACTGTGGTGGTAGCCCTGTTTCCAGAAACATTGCTTTAGTACTTAGAGTGTCTACATTTCCCAGAAATCCCACCACTGTGGCAACCTGCAAAAACAGTTTTCCCAAGCTCTGTTTTTGAGCTTAGTTCTCCCTTACCAAACAAGGAAGACTCACAAATGTAGACCTCTGCTGATTTCTTACCTAGCCCAGGGATTCTTAACTAGGAGGGGGTTGCAGACTGCCAGAAACAGTGCAAATTGAATCCACTTTAAGGGGTAGGGGTAGGGTTAGGGAATCATGGGAACTGTATTTTATTGTGGCACCAGAGGTCTCTGACAGAGAAGGCTCAATGTCTCAGAAAAACAACAACAATTCCCTTGATTCCCTAGCACTAACCCTAACCCTTAAAGTGGAGTCAATTTGCACTATTTCTGGCAGTCTGCAACCCCCCTAGGATGACCTAATTCAAGGGGTCTGTGAACTGGGAGGGGGAAATGATTTTTCTTCAATATTTTTCCTGCTATTTTGATTTTTAAATGAACTTTATAAATGTTGTCTTTCAAAATGCTCACTGTATTTTTTGTCTCATTAACACTGCAGAATTATAGCACTTTGATACCACTTTAACCACCATGCCTCCATCCTATGGAATCCTGGCATCTGTAGTTTCATTACACCCAGGAAAACCAGGACACATGTCGCCAAGCAACATCAGAGTGTGGTTAACATTTCAAAAATTATTAATGAGGAGGAAAACACAACCTAGGGGAGGCTACAGTAGTTTAGTTTTGCTTGACCTACTGAGAAACACAATATTCTCCCCCTCCTCGCTTAATTTGCTGCAAAATGAGTTCAAAATGCAAAAGTCCATTCAATTAACTTAGCAGAAGGGACAGGTGATAAGAGGTGGAATATTGTCCTTCCCAGGAGGCTCAGGCAAAGGCAAACTGCTGCAGCCTCTTTTCGCTAGCCTGTTCTTCCTCACTGTTAACTTTTGTCATCTTGACCATACTCTGACATTGCTTGGCCCCACATGGCCCAGTTTTCATCTGTGAAATGTTGGAGGGCATGCTACTGCTACCTGATCATTGCAAAATGGAGATTGGAAATGTGAACCTGTGACCACATGCTTGGAAAGCCTGTGTTCTATCACTGAGATTCCTCCAACCTGAGACTATTATCAGCCTCCCTTCTTGCAGAAGCTATTAAGATTTTTGTCATGATTTTGCAGTTTGGATATTCACAACCAATACAGAATAGAAGAAAGTGCACCTGGTCAGAACTGAGCTGGGTGGGGGTGATTTTTAGTCCACCAGATAATATTTTCCTACAAATGTCAGCACCCAAGTTACTAAAATTGGATGGATGGATGGACTGAGAGAAGTGGAGGGAGAGGAAGAGAGGCAGGTGAGAGATAAATTTCTCTGTTTGAAAGTTGGGGGAAGATTCACCTTGCTCTCCCCAAGCCCTGTCTTTATTCTTTTAATGCATCTGCTGCAGCAAAAGATTACATAGCAGCTGCTATCTGTTAGGAGTAGAAAGGAGCCATTGATATGCAAGTAGCATTGCATTTCCAAGCTGACAAGCTATATTTAGCCTCAGATGTAGCTTAATATAGCAACAGAGCAGCACAGTCCCTTTCCCAGCGCATCCCCTAAAGCCTACAGTTAAAAAAAAAAAATCTGTAATGATCACAGATGGCGCTTGAATAAGGATAAAATTGGATAAAGGTCATAGCTGCACAGTGTGAAAGTCTATTTGTGTGATGTGTGATTTGCCTCCAAGCGTGTGTGAGAGAGTGTGTGTTATGGGGCAAAGAGGATTGTACAATTATGTATTCTTCATACGAGCAGAATTTTAGTATTCCCCAGTACTGATGGTTCAGTATCTGTTAACACTGGAAAAACACAACATAGGCTGATGTAGTGATTAATTTGTTCCTATTTGAATGCTGCATGTCGAATTCTGTTCTATGTATTAAATGGATAATTTAATGTTGCGTGCTCTGTGTGATTAACTTTAAGCAGCAGCTGTGGAGACAGCAGAAAAATGGATGTCAACACTTTCCCAGTACTTGGGAAAGTTACTTTTCTGGACTATAACTCCCAACCCTGCTCCAAAGGGAATTTTGAAAACTGTAGTTCTAAGGAGTGACTTCTCTCCCCAGTTCTATTTTTATTTCTTCATGCTACAGTCCTCATTAAAATCTTCACATGCATACCCTGGCGGGCTATTTGCCATGGTTAGGAAACTCCTTTATATCAATAGCAACTTTTATTCCCCTTGGGCAAATAGCAGCTTCAAGGGAGGAGACTTTTGATCAGACTACAGCTCTCTCACTTTCCTATGCTCCATGGTACCCTGCTTCCTGATGGGTGCTATTTTTAAAAGGAAAGGACAGACATGTTAAATGAGTTCATGCATTTGACAGATCATCTGTTTTGTGCCCATGGCAGCTTTCTTCTGGCGCCCAACAGCAGCTTTGGGAGGACATGATTTTTTTTCCAGAATTCCTCCCTTCCATTATACTATTGAGCAGGGAAGTTCAGTCATAGTGTGATGACAGTAGAGGGTTCAAACAGCTGTTTCCCTGTCTCTACAAAAGAACACACACATAGGGATATGTAGGATTCAGGGGACAAAATGAGGACCTTGCATCCCAAAATGAACTTTTCGTTCAGTCCTCAAATGTCTAGCATTGCACAGAGTGTGACACTGAAAACCATTCACACCTAGAACTCTGGTTGGTATTTTCTGTATTGATCTTCCCTTGGTAACTTGTCTGTCCCTTTGCATTGGGTGCCTAAACTGTATTTGTAAATGCTCAACCTAAGTTTTAAATTACAATGCTAGACCTTTGAGGATTGAACAAAAATTTCATGAGAGAAGCAGAATTCTTATTTCAGGGACAATGCCATCATCTCCTCTGCCCCCATAGCTACATCCC
The DNA here is from genome assembly GCA_020142125.1 of Phrynosoma platyrhinos. NCBI lineage: Eukaryota > Metazoa > Chordata > Lepidosauria > Squamata > Phrynosomatidae > Phrynosoma > Phrynosoma platyrhinos. Next base: position 110,873,401 of record JAIPUX010001880.1, on the reverse strand, counting down.
TGACAGGACTGCATGGGTTAGCTTCACCATTGCACATAGCAACAAACCCTTTATCATTTACATTTATGGCCAGAGTGTGAAGGATCCTTAGATGCACATGAGATGAATGCTGGGAGAGTTCCTTCACACGAATAGGGACCCTGACTGGGCTAGAGCAGAGACCTAATGGATTGCAAATCCCAGCAGTCCTGGTCAACATACCCAGTGGTGGGGAATGATGGGAGTTAAAGCCCAACCACATCACCTGGAATACTGTGTCCAGTTCTTAGCACTACAATTCAAAAAGGATGTTGATGAGCTGGGGCATGTCCAGAGGAGGGTGACCAAAATGATGAAAAGTCTGGAAACCATGACATATGAGGAATGACTAAGGGAACTGGGTATGTTTAGCCTGGAGAAGAAAATGTTAAGAGGCGATACGATAGCCCTGTTTAAATATTTGAAGGGTTGTCATATTGAGGATGGAGCAAACTTGCTGGTCCAGAGAATAGGACCCAGAACAATGGATTCAAGCCATAGGAAAGGAGACTCCACCTCAACATTAGGAGGAACTTCCTGACAGTAAAAGATGTTCGACAGTGGAATATGCTGCCTTGGAGTGTGGTGGAGTCTCATTTTTTGGAGGTTTTTAAACAGAGGCTGGATAGCCATCTGTCATGGATGCTTTGTGTATTCCTGCATGGCAGGGGATTGGACTGGATGGCCTTGGAGGTCTCTTCCATTCAAACTATAGTTAACAGGCTACCAGTCCAGACATGTGCATTGGCTTGTAGATTTTTTGTTGTTGTGTGCCTCCAAGTTATTTTTGACTTATGATAACTCTAGGGCGAACCTATCATAGGGCTTTCCTGGCAAGTTTCTTCAGAGGGGGTTTGCCATTGCCTTCCTCTGAGACTGAGAGAATGTGACTTACCAAAGGCTACCGAGTGGGTTTTTATGCTCAAGTAGGAATTGAACCCTGATCTCCAGAGTCATAATCCAAAACTCAAACCACTACATCATGCTGGCTCTTGGCTTATAGATACCAAAGTGTTTATGGTAAAGCAGCCCTTTGAAGGTATACAACCAGTGTTGCAATTGTGTTTTTTTCTGCAGCCCATTTCACTTTGATTTCACCTTCATAATTGTGTGTTGCATCCATAGCTGAGCCATGAATATTTCACTCCATCAGTACATCTAGGGAAGTAGATTGTAAATCCATCAAAACCCATGCTAGAATAAACTGATTAGTCTGAAAGGTGCCACAATAATCCTTTATCCACCTTATCTCCCCTTGATATACTAAAACAAACTAATATGGTTATCTCTTTGAAAATTGCTACCCTGGGCCTGAGTCAGCCATGCACAGAGTTCCTTCGACTATCAATGGACTGCACAGATGGTAAGAATGCAAGAGTTGTGCATCACAGGAGGGTTTATGACAAAGCCACACACAATTGCCCTCATGCATTCCTGTGCATATGTATGTGTTCAAGGAGGCCATTTTAACCCCTGTAATTACAGCAGCCATTGTTACATGATGTAAGTGCAGGGCATGATTGTAGTGTGCTAGAAAAGAAAAGTATGGTTGGGATTTGAGAAACAGAGGGGCTGGGAAGATAAATAAGCAAAAGGGAATAAATCAGGAGAAAGGTGCAGAAAAATTCATAAGCACGTGATCATGCAGTTGTTCTTGCACTGGAATGCCCATCAGGCTTAGCCAGCACAGCTAATAGCAAGGGACAATGGGGTATGCAGTCCAGCAACATCTAGGTGACCTCCCATTTCCCACCCCTGGCCTAGGTTGAGAAGTAAGCAGCAAGATGAGATTACAGCTGTAACCTTAAATACAGTTACTATGAAGTAAGCATCAATAGAGCTTTGAATCATATTTTGAATAAACCTTTCTGGATGATAAGTGAGATAGCAATGTCCCACATCATCTGCCCTATGTGCAAAACGTCCCACTTTCAATCCCCAGCTTCTTCAAGTAAAGCTGACAATAGACACTGGACAGAAATCATGGAAAGCCATTGCAAGTCTCTGCAGGCCATTCTCTCCAGGAATGATGCCCTCCAAATATTTTGGATCACTCCTCATGATCCTTCACTATTGTTCATGCTGTTTATGGTATTGGAGTTGCAACAGCAAACATTTCAAAAGAATTGGGTTGGATAGGTTGCTGCAAGACCTTGGCGGTATTATGTTTTGGACAACAACCCCCAGAATCTGCAGTATAATCATAGAAGTCCTGTTGGCTGGGGATTCTGGGACTTGTAGTTCAAAAGGTCTGTCTGTCTGTCTCTGTCTCTCTCTCCACTCCTGTTGATCTCTATATGAACTAAATGGACCTGGTCTGATGATATAATAAAATTTCTCATAATTGCACTACATGGGTAAATTACTCTACTCAGAAATGAATCTTATTAAAGATAATGGGACTAATTGTGTCCCATAGGATTGTATTATAAATATCACATCTTTACCCAAACAGTTCTGCTGGGGTTTGTATTCAACAGGTCTCTGCTAGTTCTGATAAGTCTACCACCTTCATGCTCTTTTTGTTGTGCCCTTTCCATCCACTTTGAAGTCCTTTGCTGTCTTTTTGATGTGGAAGCAAGGGCAGGACAGTTTCAAAACATGCTCTTCTTTTAAGTAACCCCCCTTGGGAACCAGCCCCTCAAGCTGGGCATGCTTGTTCTGCCATTTATTTTTACTTTCCATGCGTCCTCTGATGTGGGTGTTTGTCCTCTGTCGAGGCATCTTGCTAGCCTTTTCAAGCATCCCCAGCCACCCCTTTCAAACTGTCTGTTTGACGTCAATGCAACTTTGGGAGGAGCGCTTGTTATTTTTCATGTGACTGATAAAGGCAAGAATTCCTGATATAGCTTATCAAAAAGGCAAGGGCAGAAGTGACACTGGGAGCCTCTCAAGGGGGTGTCATCTTTGATGGTTCAAAGGAAGCTTTTCATCCACATGTTAATGTTTGGAGAGGTGAAACAAACTGCCTTGAGTTCTTGAGGTGAAGACTTGCTAAAAGTTTGAAGAGGAATGATGTGTCGGGTAAATCAAATGTGATTAGGGTTCCCAGGTCCTGAGATTTCCACGCCAAAACCTGAGCCTTAAGGATGACCCATTGAGTTGTTGCAGGTAGTGTTGCCAGAGTGAAAACTGGAGAATTGTAGTAGGTATCACTTGTAGTGAAACCAGACAAAAAGCAATACCTGCTGAAATTCCCTCTCCGTTTTTCACACTGGCAACCCTAGTCACAGGTGATGGCCCCTGGTGAAGTTACAAAGATTATGTTACTAAGGGGCCATATGTTTGTTGTTGTTTTAATTCTATAATGTTCAATACTGTTTTAAGGGGTGGGTGGGTCCTGAGATTGTATATTGTGATGTTTTACTATTGTAAGCCGTCCCGATTGCATTTGCAGAGGGGCAGGATATAAATAATTTTATCATCATCATCATCATCATCATCTATAATACATTAAGCATCAACCACAGTTGCATACTGTGCCATTCAAAGAAAACCCCTCACAAGTCTAAGATTCTGTTGGTGAATTATGACAATATAACTCGGGCTTATGCCATCATTACTTACTTTTTTATCATTGTGGAGACTGGAATTCTGTTTCATGCAACAACCAAAATATGCTTCAAGCCCACCTTTAAAGTAACACAGCCCCCCTCCAACACAGCATTTCCTATCTTGTTGGACCAGCAGGTACATGTCCATCTATTTTCCTGCAGATCAGTTTTCTCAAACTTTGGTCTTCCAGGTGTTTGGGATTTCAACTCCTAGAAGCCCCAGCCAGCTTGGCCAATTGTTAGGAATTCTGGGAGCTGAAGTCCAAAACATCTGGAGGACCAAATTCTGGGAATCACTGCTGTAGATGAGG
>JAIPUX010001880.1:110811574-110833132 GCA_020142125.1 Phrynosoma platyrhinos | reverse complement strand
CCTCAAACCACAACTAATATGCTGACTATGTTTTAAAAAAGGAACATGAATTGTACTCATGTGGGTTGCTGATCCATCTAGCTCAGTGTTATATGTTTTTGTGTGAGAAAGAAATACAGTATATTGGTTAATATATATATATATATATATATATATATATATATATACACACACACATACATACATACATATACACACACACACACTATAATATGACTTTATGCACAATAACTGTATTTAATATGTACAGTAGTAGTAATCTTTCCAGGAAACCCCCATGATAGGTTTGCCTTGGGGTTGCCATACTTCAGAAATGACTTGAAGGCACACAATAGCAAGAACAATAGTCTAATACATTGTAGTGCATAACATAATATAAAAAAGAACAAAAAAAAAAAAGCCTTCAAATCAAAGACATTATTTAAGTTTCTGTATTTTTCCTTATGTAACTTAATCAATATTAACCCTGACTAGCATCAGTTCTTCAGGGTTTCAGGCAGGATTCTTTCCTGACCTGGAGATCTGTTATTTTCCTCTGGTGTCTCCCACCCAAGTCTGTGTAAGGCACAACCCTGTTTAGATTTTGAAATTTGACATGTTCAGTGGTTTTAAGGGTGACTTTTCCAGCTCAGCCCAACAAAATTTTATCCAGAATGTAAGGGTGGGTTGTTTTGTTGTTGTTGTTGTTGTTGTTTTGGCGTTAATATGGTCTTATGTTGCAGTCCAAGATAGTAGTGTAGAGTTGTAGTTGCAATATTTGGATTAGGGTGGGGAAGATCCTCAGAAGAAATCTTTCTTATCATCACATTTATTAGATTTATATCCCCTCTTTCTTCCAAAACAGGATCCAAACTTTGGGGCAAATACTGTCTTTAAACCCCGAGGGCTTCTTGTATGTGTTGTGAATGGTGTGTGCCATGGGTAAGGAACATCATCCCTCCAGTGATGATTGACTGCCACTCCCATAACACTCTGCCATTTGCTGTTTTCTTTGGGCTAGTGGGAATTGTTCCACACCAACATCTGGAGTACATATCTAGAGAGATCTAGTAGCACCTTTGAGACTAACTGAAAAGAAAGAAGTTGGCATCATGAGCTTTCCTAGACTTAAGCTTACTTCCTCAGATGCATTTGATGCAACCTCAAATGCATTTGGAGGAAGTAGATTTAAGTCTGTAAAAGCTCATGCTGCCACCTTCTTTCTCTCAGTTAGTCTTAAAGGTGCTACTAGATCTTTGTACATACTGATTCTACAGAATAACATGACTACATGTTTGGAGTACCATATGTTTTTCCTAATTTAGCCTGTGTTTTTTGCAACAACAACAACAACAACAACAATATTTATTTATACCCCGCCCCTCTGTAGAATAATGGAGGCAGTTTACAGCAATTAAGATTCCATGCCTATCCTAGAATACACTCTAAAATTCCAAAGCCCACCCACCCCTTAAAAAAGTATTAAACCAGATATCCATTAAAACAACATAAGTAAAACATCAGAATTAAAACCAGAATTTTGCAGGGATGGATGATATATAAAGAGATAGCAGGTAGCCCCCATTTTATACATTGAGATTTATTTCTGACTAAATGCACATAATGTTTCACTGGTATTCCCAAAGAAAATGCTCAAAATGTTGTGGTATGAAGCTATACAAGAAAGATCCATAGGATGGCCTTGTGGGAGAACCTTTGCTGTTTGTCTTTAGCAGGATTTGGATTTTACCTGGACATCTTCATATGGGAGTAGTTGACAAGGTAGTAAATCTGTGTACGGTGAACATGGAAGAGCTGTTATATTTGACTGGATTGACCTTATGTTCTGACAACATTTACAGAGCATTATGTCATCCACACAGAATAATTATATTTGGGTCTCATTCTTCTGTACTTTCCCCTGCCCCCCTCAGTAAATGGATTAAAATACTGCTTTATTCATATGGAATGTATTCATGTCCAGATGTAGGTGTATGTGGAAAGGGTGGTCTCACCTGTTTTCCATTTGTTTAACCATTTTTTTTTTGTTGCATCTACAAAATCATGTTCTAGAACTGTCTGGAATAATGGCTATCATTTAGTTCCATGGCTTTTGAGAGTGTTTCAGATTTATCGAGCTATTAGCTATATTTGGAGTTAATTTCAGGGAACAGATAAAGGATATGGAACATGTACCCTTGGTTGACTGGTGAGGAGGAAGAAAATGAGTAAAGGTTGGTGCTTAAAAAGCAGCTGAGATTCTCTTGTTCATACTTTTACTTCCCTCTTGTCACAGCCAGAATTAGAGAAGCCCATTAAGTAGCCGTATGTGCATGTGCGTATGAAGAATGTATTTTTCTGTCAGATATACGTTAGTGGGGGCAGAAAGACAATGTCCCCCTCTGTTATTTGTTTCATTTGTTAAAACGCAGAATAAAAGTAGTTTTAGGGAAGAGTGAGAGGAAGGCCACATATTTGTCACAAGATCTGTTTATGTGCTGGACAAGGTTTCACAAAAAAGGGTACCTGAGTCTTAGCAAATGAGGTTTTGAAAGCCAGATAATGTCCAACTGTTGCAAGCTGCAAACTGCCTTTGGTTTACTGGAAAAGTAAGTACACTTGTCCCTCCCTTTTTGTGGACTTGGAATCTATGGTTCCACTCTTCGTGGGAGGGACAACCGGCTAAAAACATAATGGCCACGTGCACCTGCATGTGGCCCTGGAATGGATTCCCTGTGAATTGGGAGGGGCTACTGTAGTGCAAAAATGGTTTCTAAGCTGAAGGAATAATAACAGTAGATCAGTTGTCTGGGAATGATGTACTTGTGCTTAATTTGACAGTGAGTAGATACTGTAGATCAGTGATGAGCTGCTACCACTAAGAAAGCTGCCAAAGATACTATATGAAGCAGTTTGCCCTGGCACCTGGAATGAATAAGATCATCAGTGTTTACTGTGATTATAAAATTTCATTATTAGCATCAGTTGGGAGGCCAACTTTTTTAATAATAATAATAACAACAACAATAACATCTTCCCTACCTCCTTATTTTATTTATTTATTATTTTATTTATTTATTGAATTTATATCTTGCCTTTTCCCCCAAGATGGGTTTCAAGGCAGATTGAGAGTAAAAATACAGCACATAACATCAGTTAAAAACACATAAGACCAGTTAAAGACACATAGTGTTAGTTTAAATAACATATAAACATCACATATAACAAATGTGGAGAGATGAGTGTATAATATCTAGATAGAAGGAAGTAATAGTACCACACTATTCTGCTTTGGTCAGATCCTACCTACAATACTCTGCCCAAGAATGGTTATTCTATATGTATTGTTTCATTAGTGGTGGGAAGATCTACAATTGCAATTTAGACTGTTTAGCATAGGGGAGATTAGGTATTGAAACTTTAAGAGTAAGTCTTTTGCACCACTGACAGTGAGCAATATAACCTCACATTATCAACCTTCCCCAAACTAGTGCCCTCCTGGGTTTCAGACTTCATTGGCATAATTCACCTCCATTCTATTCATGGCTGAGTCTGATAGGAGTTGCAGTTTAAAACATCTGGAGTACATCAGGTTGGGGAGCCAATATCTACCATATTGAGCTCTTAATATGAAGGTGTTTAGCTTGCAAATATATGTATGTGTGAAAAGGTGACGTGCAGAATTTTCCTGGTCTTAGAAAAAAATGTATAGTCGCCTGTTGTTTACATTGCATCCAGTGGTTAATCTTCAGTCTTCTTCCAAATTTTGGTAATTGTAATAAATAGACTTTACACACAATGCATAGTGACACACTTTCCTTGTACATGGAAATTGCCTCACTTCAGCAGTGTTGCCATATGTGAAATATCTTATTGTGCCTGTGGAGAAACCACATCCTTTTGAGAGATGACATTCAGTACAATTTGTTGTGTTGATTAGGATGTCAAGGTTTGCTTTACGCATTTAGCCTTTTTCTGAGGTTAATATTTTAATATATTTTAAAATATTTTATCTTTTAGGGCTTTTACTTTGTGGAGTTCGTGCTATGTGCAATGTTTCTCAGACATCACGTTACTTTCCAGTGGTGCAAGGATGAATGGTCTCATGCTCTCCCAGTGAAATTATGATTTACTCATGATTTTTGTATCTTTTGTTTGTTTACTAGTTTTGTCATGCCTGATTGCAAATAGATATTTTTCAGGGTATATGTTATATACGATTAAATTTACAGGCAAACATTTTCTTCTTGAGATCTTTAGACTGATTTTATGCTTTAAATATTACACTGATGATGAACATGGAGAGCAACATTCCTGTCTGTCACGTGTTAACATCCATGATGAATCACAGCAGTCCACTGCGCACACCACAGTTTTCTGAAGTTAGATTGTTGTTTCTTCTCATATAATGAAACAAATATCATTTAATATTGGCCTTTCTTTAGAGACTCAGATCAACTTACTTACATCCAGAGGTACCACTGATCAATTTCATGCCTGCAGCTTACTCAACATTTTATTTTATTTACACATTTACATTCAACATTTGGATCTGTCTATTAAGCTAGCTAACAAAATATTTAATACAATTCATTAATCTGAAACAAAACAGTAGCAGAAACCACAAAATAGTAACTAAGAGGTAGGAAATGTCACAAAAGAAGCATAGGCAAATCTCTCAACCTTAAAGATACTTAGATGGAAGAAAAACAAAACAAGATCAATAATCCATCTTGTGGTAGTTCCTTTTGCAACCAAACTAAAAGGCATAAAATACATCACATTAGCTTTCAATGCTTCACAAGATTCTTCAACAGGCAGAAATGGTAAGATTTTTATTTAGCGTCTTTGTCTAATGAAGATGCATGTGAAGTTTCAAAATCTAACAATATATTTTATACCTTTCAGTAGGTCCAGTAAAGGATGGGGTTTGGGTCATTTTTTTTTTATGGAAACACGGCTGTCCCACAACTTTGCTCAGGTGGAAGATACAATTCTCTTAAAAAATTAACTTCATATGATACCTAAGGACAAGTACAAAATGCTGCTAATGGATAAGTTCTCTCTCAGTAACCTTGAATGGTGAGAATAGTTTAGAAAGACCCTTAAAATATCTTAAAATGGAAATTGTTTCATATTGGGAAAAGGAGGTCCTTTTGTACTGTATATTCTCATTGAAATTATACTCTTTACCTTATGCTTTGTAATAGTCTTATATGGAAAGATGTGCTAGTGATCCCTAAGCAGAACTTTGAATCATGAATCTTATGGTTCCTAGTTCCGCTTTCTGTCCAGATGACCATGTTAAATGACCATGTTTTGCCTAGAGAAGTATACTATACTTGAGTATTTAGGATAACGTTGTTGTTTTTTTAAAGTGGGACCCTAATTTTAAAGTTAAGGGGGGGGGGTTCTTCCACTTAGGAATTATCCCCTTTACATGGTTTGGACCCTCATGAAAAATATACTTTGCAACCAAGAGTGTTTTGATGATTCCTGGGAAGAGAGCCAGAAACAGACAAAATCACAGTCATGGAAAAAGAGGAAGAGGAGGAGGAAGAAAGAGTAAAGCAGTAGAATCAAGTTGACAGACCACTCACAGGAGATCCAAATAAAAGGAAGCTCATTTCAAAATATGTTGCATTTTATAAAGGTGTCTGTCTGTCTGTCTGTCTGTCAGTCACTATCTTTCAAATCAACACATTTATCAGTAGGGATAGATGTGATGTGTTTTGTCTTACACAGAGAGTTTGTGGTTATTTCCACAACCAGTGGGATGGTAGTGGTGCCTTGTGGGAGGCCCTTACTGTCTATTCTGAATTGAAGAAGTTGAGATACTACTTGTGGCTATATACCTTGTCTAGAACTTCATATGAAATATAATGTTTGTACTGAGATTTCCTTTTCCTTGTCATTGGTTGAAAAGGAAAGGAGAGCCATTGCCCAGTGTTCAACTTGCTACAGATTGGTAACATTTGGTGCCTGTTCTGTGCAGTATGAAGGTCAGTATGCCACAGAAGCATTGATCAACATGGCTGTCTTGCAATTGCTTATGGGAAGCATAAAAATTCCTTTTCCTTTGATTTGGTATGCTAAACTATATATTTTTGGTTATATTTTTACTTTTGTACCATGAAACTCACTGGGTGACCTTGGGCAGGTCCTGTGCTCGCAGCCTCAGGGGAAGGCAATGGCAAATGTTCTCTGAACAAATTTTGCCAAGAAAAACACATGATAGGTTTGCCTTAGGGTTGCTACCATCAGTCAGAAATGACTTGAAGGCACAGAAATACAATAATAACTTTAGGTTTACTTAATATATAACTTTTTCTTTTTGCAGGCTTTTCTTTCTAGCTTATTAATCATCTAACTGTTGTATAGTTGATGGTCATATATTGTACAGGATCTGGAGAGCTTTCCCCGCTTTATTTTTTTCAAAGAAGCATTTCATTTGAGGGACATTCTTCTCCTTCCATTGCTGCCCATTTCCCTAGTATTACAATATGTTGGTGTTGGGAAAGTGCAGTTGGAGCTATAATGAAGGTTCACCAAGTTTACTACTAATATTTGTAGTGAGTAACAGAGCTCTCTCTCTTCCCTATGCCAATCTTATAGTCTCCTTTAGTATTGTGTCTGTGAAAAGGGCAGCCATGATGCAAATGAATCTCAAAGCAAGATATTTACTATATATACTCCTGTATATGGCGACCTCATGTATAAGTCAAGGGTTCAAGAGTGATAATGGGTTCACTTTAAGGTCACCATAAGTCGGAAAAGAGTTGAAGGCACACAACACACACACAATAACAATTCAACTCCATTAACAACAGAAGAGTAGTTTCTGTTAAGATTTAGGCCATATGGACTAGCTGGAACTACTGTGTGTACTTGGCTATAAGTTGAGCTCATTATAAATTGAGGGCAGGTTTTGAGGCAAAAATTATGGATTTTGATATGACCCGTGGATAAGTTGAAGGTAAAACTTAGGGGCATGTAACAAAGGATGAAGCAAAGGAAAACTGTTTGTGTTCACACTAAAGGCTGGATGAATGAGAGAGCAAATGGAGTCATTGCTTCCAGGACAATTTACACTTTTGCCTTTTACCAGGGAATAGTTCCTTTTTAAAAAATAATGGTTAAAGCACAGTATGAACATTGACCTAAGGATGAGTCAACTCAGCTTTTTGGGGTCAGTTTTCTTTCTAAAACTTTTAGACCTATACAGTATGTGAGTATATAGAGTAGTTTCCGTTTCCACAGACTTTTCTTTGGGATTCTTTGGGAGGCATGCTGCTGTCACCAAAACAAGCTTCTTTACCTTTTGTCTTGCAATTAATCAGATTCATCTTTTGTTCATACATTTCATCTTTGTAGGATTCTCTTGTGCTGTTAATTGCCGTGAGAATCCACATGTTAAAACAGGGGTAGGCAACCTTTCCCCTTTAAGGGCCGAGGGACTTCAGGTCCCAGAATCCCAGGAGCTATTGGACAACATGGGACTATTGGCCAACATGGCTGAGGCTTCTGGGAGATGAAGTCCCTCGGCCCTTAAAGGGGAAAGGTTGCCTACCTCTGTGTTAAAAGATAGCCATACAACAAGAAATACCTGATGATTTGCAGAACATGCTGGCTGTTGCTCATTCCCTTCCTGCGATAATGAATGAATTCTAGAATTGTATTAGTTTAATTGTGGAAGTTCATATGAACACTGCTTTTAACAGGTGCACTTTGATTCGATTTGAGTTTGCCAACAATTTTCTGTTACATAGACTTTTTTTCAGTTTAAAAATTTTACAAGTGAGTCTTGCTATTTCTTTTGAGGTCTGTCTTGGGCTTTATCAGCCCATGTGCTACTATTTGGCTTCAGCAGGCTGACTCCTTTGCTGCATGGTGTTACCACACAAAGCATCTTGCCAGGCCTGCTGTGCCCCAGCAAGTGCATGCAGTGTCCTTTTAGTTTCAAGACAGGCATTACAAAAGGAACATCTGCTCATAACAGTGCAACATTAGAAGGTGTAGAGTAATGCAAAAGCCTTTAGTATCTGTTGCAATCATGGTTCATGTGGAAGATTTATGTATAGCAGCTCTGCCATGGCTAACTGCCAATCAGTTTATGGTTCAGTAGGGTTCCATTTATCAGATGGAATGGACTGGCAATGCAAGAGGAAAAGAAAAATGGATAGTCAAATATTGTAATAGGTCTCTAGTTTCAGATGTTATGAAATAATGTATGCCTTTCTTCAATTAGTGTAGCATAATCACAAAGGTGGGGGGAAAGCTTAGACGATGCTGGTTCATTCTGATGTTGCTGAAATGGTCTGTTGATGGCTTCTAAAGCAGTTAAATGATCATGGCCTCAATTTTTAAAAGAAAGGAACCAAAATAATCACTTAGCTTTAGATATGTTTATGAAAATGCATATTTTTGTTACAATATGTCTGAGATTTTCACTGTAATGTGGTACTGTGAAGGAAGAGATTGGTTCATAACATCATTGCTATAAATTCACTGGCATTGTTTGAGGGAGGCTTTTCTTTCATGTACTTTCCCCAGGTATCTTATGGGGATATAGTAATGGCTTGCTTATGGGGCTGTTTTAAAGGACACAGAGATACTGTATGTAAAAGAGTTTGAATGCTTTAATACTATGAGCTGGACCTAGCTAAAAGCAAAGCATTTGTGTCCTGCTGATTTCAGTGGTGCTGAGTATATGCTTTAATAATTTCCACTAAATTGAAAATGATGAAAAAATGTTTAATGTCAGCTTGTTTTTTCCATATATATATATATATATATATATATATATATATGTAAACAGCGATTTCTGCTATTTTTGTTAATAATGCATTGCTCTGTATATACAAGGGGGTATTGTAAAGTTTTAATTATCACCTCTAAATTTTTTTTGACAAAGTTTGTTTTGATTTGTAGTTGTTAACTTATCTCTGTGTTGTCACCATCCAGATTTAGACATTTTCCCCATCGTTTCCTGACCCTCCGAATACCGTTATTGTAGAAGTCTGCAGATTGTGCCTTAAACCACTCTTCCACTTCATGAATGACGTTGTTTGTATTGTCAAATTGGCGACCCCACAATGGATTTTATCATTTGGGGGAAAAGAAAAAGTTGCTTGGTGATGATGACACTGACAAAATTTCATCAATATACCATAATAAGTTCCGGGTGATAATTATTACTTTACGATACCCCCTCATACTTCTCCATCTTACACTTCAGTCACTTCTGGCACAATCTGTAACAAAAATAAAGAACACAATGAGCTGATTTTCCCAACATCATGTACTTAGGGACCATTGATGACACTGACAAAATTTCATCAATATATCATAATAACCTCTGGGTAATAATTATTACTTTATGATACTCCCTTGTATTTATAATTTTTCTCCCTGTTCTAGCAACTTTTGATAGCTTCTTTAAAGAAATCAGTATCAAAATGTAGCTACATTGTCAATATTAATATTGCTGGTGTGCTGTGACAAACTTTGACTGGAATTGTTGTTTGAACAGGAAGGGGATTTCAAAGCTGCTTTGTTTATATGCCTAAACTATGTATTTGATCTTTCTAGGGAGAGTACCTTTTGTTTTGTTGGAGATTGTGCTAATGGAGTATTCTGAGATAGGCAGCTGTTTTTATTTTTTCAGTTATTTGGATTTTTGGAAATTTCACTTCAAGATTCTTAGGCCTGTACTGTTTTTCAAAACATTCTTGTGGTATTGCTTAGAGTCGGCAGTATAGAACTAGAAAAGAAAATACCAAAAGAACCTACAGAACATTTCAGGGAAGCAGATTGCTTTTTCTTCCATAAGAAATGAAACTGTCGACACAAGCTATTAACTCTTCTGTTTTGTTTAAAGGATTGGGAATTTTGTTTTTAAGTGGAAAGGTTGTTATTCCCATTCTTCTGTTCTTTATATTTGAGGTCTGAAATAAACAGGTTGTTATGCTGAAAAACTTGGCGGTGGTCTCTTTGCTAGAAATTCAGAGTACTAAGAGATTTAAAATAGGTATCTAAAAATTGGTGGGAATCACAGTCCAAACCCTACTGTTAATTCTGACTTGGGCAGACCAATGAATCAATGGAATTTACCCAAATATTGACTTATCACTCAACAATTGATTCAATTAAACCAAGATTATGCAGGGCCCTGTCTAGGAATTGCACTCATAAGCTTTCAGGTACCTATGAGTGTTCTTCTGGGCATGCAGTTCAAAGCCAAGATTCAAACAACATACTGATGCTACTATAGTGGCTAGTAGATTAAATGGTGGTTCAGGAAGCACCAGATTCAAATATCATCTTTGTTGTGAGACTGGTAGATGGTCCTGGGCAGACTTTGCTGCTGTTAACTGCTGTCAAGTTGACTTATACTTATGCTGACCCCATGAATGAGAGACTTTCAAGTCACCATATCATCACAGCCCTGCCCAGGTATTGCAGACTCAGGGCTGTGGCTTCCTTAATTGAGTCTGTGTATCGAGAATATTGTTTTCCTCTTTTCCTATTGCCTTCTAATTTACCTAGCATTATTGTCTTTTCTAGTGAGTTATGTCTTTTCATGATACACCCAAAGTATGACAGTCTCAATTTTGGCATCATGGCTTCTAGGGAGAGGTCAGGCTTGATGTGCTCTAGGACCCACTTTCTTGTGTGTGTGTGTGTGTGTGTGTGTGTGTGTGTGTGTTTTTAGCAATCTATGGTATCCATAGAACTCTTTCCAGAACTACATTTCGAATGAGTTGATTTTCTTCCTACCAGCTTTCTTCCTCTCCAGCTTTCACAGCCATACATAGAACCTGCCTTTGCAATTTCTTTCCTTGACTTTCTTCAGTAATTGTTCTAACTCTTCGTTATTTTCTGCTCGTAGTATGGTGTCATCTGCCTATCTTAAATTATGATGGTTTTTTCCCTCTAGTTTTCGTGCCTCCTTTCATTGAGTCTAATCCTGCTTTATACATGGGCAGACTGGTGGCCCCTAAATACAATGTAGACATCTTCTGGTTGCTTTAGATTTTGTCAGTGCAGTACATGGAATTCAAAGAGTAAATCAGGCATATCTGAAGTCCCCAGCAAGATGGCTTTTTAAAATTTTGTCTTGTTTATTGTGTTTGCTTGTAGAGAGGCTCTCCTGCACTACCCAGAGAAATTTCTCTCCTCTGGGTTTCCAAACAAGTTTGTAATATGAAATGTGGGAATGCTGTTAAACACACTTCCAGAGGTTCTTTGGCATTGAATGGGAAGTGCTTTGTTCAAACAGCGTGAAATGCTGTGGAATTTCTGAGTTGCAAGAAATCTCAAACACTCAACAGCTACTTCAAAAGTCAATATATAGGTTGCCTTTTTGAGAGTGAGATTCAATAGAGAATTTTAAAGTTTCAAATATGCATGGGTTTTCTTATTCATAAATGAGTAGTGACTATTTTGTATCCTGGTCCATTAGAAGTTATTCTTTTCAATATATTACCTTTTGCTTTTGTTTGTCTGAGGAGGAAGAACCCAAATCTAGTGCTCACATTCAGACTCCTTCTTCTTCTCTAATAATGTTCTTATGATCCAGCTACAAGACTTAGTTTTTGCTCTCCACTCACGGGTCGAATATGTAGTTATGGCAAAATCTGTTGGGTTCCAGCTCATGGCTAGATTGGTTGTTATCTTCAAATGACTTGTGAGAACTTGAGTCATGATGCTGTTTATACCAGTAAAATTTCTCCTTGTCATGTTTTCACTGTGATTCATTTGGATGTGACATACTGGCTTAGAAAGAATAACTCACTTCATTTTGCACTTTTAAAGGTTAATCTTGTGTTTACACTATCTAAATTTTACAGTGAAAGACCATAGGATTACTCTAGCAACAAAGTTTAGATTTGATGGAAATAATCACTGACTCAGAGTAAATACAGTATGCTGGCCTTCTTAATGACTTGCACTGCAGATGTGGACCATTCTGTTTTCCACTTCTGTATCACTTTGCTTCTCCAGTTTATTTCTATTCAGCTACGCAGGGTCAGCTCTTAGTACTTGGACAGGAGAGCACCAGTATCTACCAGATACTGTAGGTATACTGTATATACTGTAGGTATATTTCAGAGGAAGGAACTGGTAAAACCACATTTGAGTATTCCTTGTGTAAGAAAACGCTACGGAATTGGTGGGATCGTCATAAATTGACAGGTGACTTAAAGGCATATACATACACACAGTCCTCTTCCACCTCCTTATTCATTTATTTCTTGTACCGTATTTCCCCAAGAAGTGGGACTCAGGGCAGCTTACAAAATGAAAACAAATTAATTATTCATTGAGCAAGCTGCACTGCAAATTCTAGTTAAAATTAACCTGGTTAGTACTTACCATTAATAGCATCTGTATCAGTGTAACACTAAGTTGACAAGGGAAAGACAAAGAATGGAAACTTATTCCTGGAGATGGTAAGATTGACTAGCATGCTCATGCAATTAATGTCTCTTAACCATGCTTAAGAGAGTGGTGAGTGGTGATCTAACATCTGCATTTGGGCTGTGATTTATAAAATTATGTTTTCTCCTTGTATCTCATTTCTAATAGCAGATTTGTACTGAGGAAAATATTGTTGAGCAGTGGCACATAAGAAGGCTTGGGAGAGTTTGTTCCAATTGTCTGTATGGTCTTTCAGTGTCTACCTTTGCTTTATAGCCAAACAGGCAAGCACATCTCTAATAAACCTACATGTACTGGGTTTGACCCTTTTAAGTTAATACTTGTCTAATCCAGACTGTGTTTGCACTGCAAAGCAGGCTCTTAGTTTTTCCTTTTCCCCCTCTCCCAATTCATATGCAAATTCCTTTTACAGTGAGTCCTCCATATTTGTTGGGGTTAGGGATGGGGAACCTTACGTAAATGGGAAAACTAAATAAAAAAAAACCCTACTTTTTTAAAAACCTGAGAGAATACTTTGCTAGGAATTTCTAGGTCCTCCATTGTAATTGTGTGGTCAACATCTACTAGAAGTTGACCATAGAATTGTGCTGGATGATCTTGAAACGCCAAGAGAAGTGTTCTCTCTTGGAATTTCTAGGTCCTCCAGTGCAACTTTTGGGGGAAATTGACAAGAGTCATACTGGCGGACCTAGAGATTCCTAGAGAGAATATATTAACCAAAGCCACAAAAGTCAAGAGTTGGAGGGCCAACTGTATATACATTCAACCTTTATTTCCCAGAATTTACTGTCTGTGCCTTTCTAGTAGTAGTACAAGTTGTAATAACTGACTTTAAGGTGTTTTCTTGCCTTGTTTTGGTTGCTCGAGTGATGTGATGCTCGTTACTTTGTGATCTTTCGTAAAGATTCTAGACTTGATATAAAATTTTAAAAACTCAGGATGACTAGATCTGGGAATTGTGATTGAAATTAAGCTTAATTTTTTAAAATAGAAATTTTGTGAAATAGTCATATGAAGTATTTTAAGATTTCTAATTGAACAGGCATATACAACCTTTGATTTTGAAATATTTCAGAAATATCTGTGCAGTTATGTAGCTTACTAGTCACTTATTCAACTCTAGTTTCTTGTTGCTTAATCCTAAACTCTTGTTTCGATTTTCGATTTATTTATTATTACGGCATTACACATAATGTATAATGTATAATGACAATGGGGATAGTAATAAATAAATACATTTTTAAAAACAGCTAAACAAATATAAAAAATATTCGATTTGGTACATCTAGCTCTACACATCTGGGAACCAACACACAAACCTTTGTAGTCACCAATCTATTGGACAGTAATCTGTTTAAAGATTTCCACTTCTATTATATAGATTTGTATGAAACTCAAGATGGAAAACAATCAGTTAAATATAGTGTACCATCACTTCCTCTGTTGTTATTGAGAGTAAGGGGCAATAAGAATCCCAAGAATTGGTAATTGTTTCAATATATTTCTGTGACAAGCAATAGCAGATACACAAAATGTAGCCACTTTGTCAGTTATCTGCTCTTTATGGTCTGAAAGTAGATATTCTACATAGAATTTGTCTGGTCTACCCGGGAATTTTTGAATAAAGAGAGTTATTAAAAAAAGCTCTAATATCTTTATAAAAAGAACAATAAAGAGGAACATGGTAAACTGACTCTACTTGATCAGAGCCGCAGGGGCAAAACCAGTTCAAGGATGGACTCTTTTTATATTTTCCCTCCAAAACAGCAGAGGGAAGGATGGTAAGTCTGGCTATCATGAAAGCTCTTCTGAATTTAGCAATACTCAGGCTTTCAAGATAGTTAGCAAATATAAATGCTCAGTTGTTTTCTTTACATATAGGATGTGCACCTATCTTGCTTTTGTGATTTTGGAAATCAGTGTAACACACTCCTAGCAGCCAAGTCCCCCTTGGAGATTTATGACTAATAGCTGGGTATGTTTCAATTTAATTAGCAGAGCATTTGCCAGGTCTTCTAGAGGGGCAAGATTTAGGTGAGTAGATTTAATATTGGTAGAATATTACCAATATTGGTAGAATATTACCAATAGAAAGCCCTCCCATTGGTCGTCTTCCTTTAGAACTAGTACATGCCTCAACGGAGTATGCTGTATGACCATTTAAATTTAGATTTTCCTTAGACCAAGTCTCCTGCAATAGTATTATATCATGATTAGTGATGAAGTCTAGGAAAGAAGGCTCAAACATATTCCTTTTCCATCCAGAGATGTTCCATGACAGAAGTTTTAGTTGTATTTTTCATTGTTTATTCTGTAGTCATGAGTTTGGTAATGATCTGTACGCATATTCTTGGGATTGGTCGGTTTCTTGAGAAATTGGTCTCTCTTCAGGGATTACCTGGTTAATGGATAAATACTTGATGGTCTCTAACTGACATTGGATGTTACTGGGCACATTATAGTTGGAGCTCTGTCTGTATGAGTTGTTTTCTGTTGAAGTAACCCATTTTCTGCATCACTTAAGTATCTCATCTCTGTCCATGTCAGAGGAATAGGGTTGTTTTCTATGATAACCTTGCAGTCATATTCCTTTGTTCCGTTGGATTCATTAATTTGTTGTTTTTCAGTGGACTGGAGACTTATCAAGTACTGTCTCAGTGCTTCCATTCTTGTTAGTATTTCATTTTGTACAGTTTGTGGTAATGTTATAAATGAATTGATTAGTCCTTTCTCCTCATCCAAGATCGAGGGATTAAGTAATGGTTTCATTTGAGAAACATTTTTGTAGCCACCTTCTTCTCCACTTTTATTTATATTAGATATTTGTTTACTAAGATCGTGGTGTACTTGTCTTTTGAAATCCCAATTTTTCCTGGAGGAGCCATTAGATGTACAAGATGTTGGTTGGAGTGTGTGTGCTACATTAGTAAAGGATCTTGTGACAAAGATACTCCTATTCTCAAAAAGTAGCTTGCATTTAAGCACTGCTTTGATAGTCCTCTAAATGAGACCAGTGCATGTGCACGTATATTGTTATAATGAAGATATTTTATCTTTAGAATGTCTTCAGCAGTGATTAGATTTGGGCATACCTAATTTGTGAGAGCTAAAAAATGCAACTTACGATCAGTTTGCATGAGATATCCTGAAGGTTTAGGGAAATTTGATCAACTCATGATGATTTAGTGTTAACTGCCATTTATCAGTGCTTAATTCGTAATTTAACAACTCCTCCTGTGATGGTTGAAAAGGCAGTCCTGCACATGGCTTTTGATCCTGTCTGTCCAGCCATTCCACAAGGTTTGAATGTTTTGCAGAGCCTATGTTAGGATCAAGGTTGTCTTCACTTTGGAGATTGGGTAATTCATCATTATTTCCCTTTCTGAACTGTTTTGTATTTAATATCAGCTTCTTTGGCTCTGATTTTCCATTAGAACTGATTATGCTTGTCTTAGTTTGTTCATTAGAAATTGTTTTCCTTTGTTTTTGCTGTTTAAGGTGTTTTGTGTTTTTGCTAGTTCTTCTGGAACACCTAGCATTTTTCTCAGTGACCTTCTTAACCTTGATCTTCTTCCTTTGTCTACTTTTTGGAGCTTGTACGGATGATATATAATTAGCTGTGTTATCTTTGTTATCATCTGGCCTAATTTTCTGCTCCCCTTTAACACATGAATTAGATTTTAATTGACAAATCTCCAGGATGGTTAGCAGGTATTGCATTCAGTTAAAAAGGTTTTAATTGTTGCTATGTATTTGATTAATGTAGATGTCCAGCTATAGTCTTCCTTTTTACTTGTATTCTTATATGGACTTGAAGTACTAAAGTATCTCATCGATTTGTCCTAAATTTTGTTCAGATGGTTTCTTAGCATAGAGTTTTCAATTTTTGCTTGACTATAAAGCAGGGGTAGGCAACCTTTCCCCTTTAAGGGCCGAGGGACTTCAGCTCCCAGAAGCCTCAGCCATGTTGGCCAATAGTCCCTTGTTGGCCAATAGCTCCTGGAATTCTGGGAGCTGAAGTCCCTCGGCCCTTAAAGGGGAAAGGTTGCTTACCCCTGCTATAAAGAGACAAATTCTCATTTTTAGATAGATCAGTTAGCTTTGCTGTCTCAGCAATAGCTAACTCTGAAGCTAAGTTTTGAGATAAGGGACTCATAGAAACAAAATCAATAGCTCCTTTGTTATCCAGTGACCAGTCCAATATTGGTACTGTATACAGGGGAATAGCTCCTTCAGCTTCTTTATTTTTGATTGCATTTTCTACTTTGGGTTCAGCACAGTCTTTAAATGTTTCATGTTTGCTCTGTGTATAGAATTGAGTAATTTTTGTCCGCTGGCATTTTTTGTTTGGAGTTGAATCAATAAGTGGTATGATTCCCAAATTTTTGTAGCCCCTTCTGGTCATGACCATTTTAGCAAGAGATGGGGATTAAGTTTAATGAACCTAATTATTTCTTTTACTGTTACACTCTTAATAACAGGAAAGAAGGAGCAAGAAGCTGGACAACTTAGGGGGGTCTTGGAATTATTCATGTACATAACCAGATTTTGATAGGGACAAAATACTGCACTCAGATGCACAGCTGTATACAGTTGCTATACAGTCCAGCTTAAAGAAGCTATCAATGTTAGACCCTCCCGCTATAATTCTCTTTCTTTGCTTTAGGCAAATAAGAGTTTGAGCTGCAGTGGCGGTGTGGCTGGGAGCAAGGCTGTGGAAGAGGCCACTTAACCCACCCCCCAACATCACCAGCAGCAGCAGAGGCGGCGGTGGCACAGCCGGGAGCAAGGCTAGGGTGGAGGCCACTCAATCCGCCCCTATCTCATTATTTGCCCAACAGTAGCAAGCAAATTCCTATGGGTAATTTGCTTCTGCCTGAGTATAGAAGTAAAGCAACCAGTTTAGCATGAAGCTACACACTTGTCTATAAGTAGGCAGTGCTAAAATCTAGCTACTACATCCTAATGCAGAAGTGGATTTGAGCATGCCAGCATAATTCAGGGTGCTTCTTTTCTACTGGTTTTGTCCTTTCTCTTCAGTGTCTAGTGAGTGGTCCTTCTATGGTGATTAATGCCGACAAATTTTAATCATGAAAGAGTTATTTAGATGTTGATTACATGATGAAATCAAACATTGGTGCCTTGCGTCTTTCTGAGCATGCATAAGAGAAATTCTGGCATATAGAACTTCAAGAGTTCTGTATCTCCCATTGTGCTCTCTGAGATGTTGCAGCTGTGTACTAAATGTCACAGCTGCATGATGATGCAAATTGTCTTAAGATTGTCTTTAATATAAGTGTCGGAGTCATGTGGATTGAAGACAGCTTTTGGGAGCTTTGGAAATGCATCTTAGGGGCTGAACAGACTGCCAGAAATAATCCAGTTTGAGACCACTTTAACTGTCCTGGCTCAATGCCCTTAGTTTTACAGAACTAGCTGTAATGTTTTGATACTCTTCTCTGTTCCTGTTATAGAGTTGTAACTGCTGAGGAAGTTTCTGCCCTTCACATTCTAAATGGGCTAAATGTTAAATTTGTCAAAAGTGTTTGGAAGGTTAAACAACAAGTGCTTCCTAAATATGAGAAACACTTCCCTTTATAATGTGTATTGGCTGGAAAACATAGCAACAACACTTGAAGTCACAACACCATAGTGTGTTTGTGTGCACACTGAAAGGCAGAAATTGACAGGTTACAGTCTGCTGGTGCCTTTGAACATGCAACAGGGTATTATTATTATTATTATTATTATTATTATTATTATTATTATTATTTTATATCCCGCCTTTCTCCCAGCACAGGAACTCAAGGCAGCTAGTGGCAAATTTAAAAACAATACAGCAAATTTAAAAACAATACAGAAAAATAAAGGCATTTCATATGTATATTATTATCATTATTTATTTTATTTATATCCCAACTTTCTCCCAGCATGGGACTCAAGGCAACTCACAATAATTTAAAAACACAGTGCAATTAAAAAACTATAAATAGAATTTTTAGAATTAATAGAATTAAAAACCTCCAGTTAAATCAGACTTCTGTTTTAAAAAATGCAGATTAAAGATACAAGATAAAACAGTTTTAAAATCATGTATAAACATAATAAAATAAGAACACAGCATCACCTCATTGAAAGCTCCATGTGCTCAGGGTGACCAGAGCTCCTAACTGCAAAGGAGGACAAGGCACCATTAAATGTAGGACATTAAAGAAAAATTATTGGGCATTACCAAATAAAAGCTAAAATATTCATATAAATATAAATTTGTGCTTCTTTTTCATGCTCAAAATAGAGGACATTTTGAAACTTCTAAGGTTGAAATGTTGGACATATCCTGGAAAAGGAGCAGATCTGGTCACCCTGCACATACTGCAACATATTAAATATAAAATGCCTCCCTAAATAAAAAGGTCTTTCTTTACTTGCCAGCAGAGAGGAGGCCAAGTGGAACACCCAAGCTATATTGAAGCTTTATTAACTTTAATGTAGATGTAATTTGGAAAACGTGTCATGCTGAATAATTGGAAAACAAAGGGACAATCAAAGAATCTAACTATCATTCTCAACTACAGTAAGCCAGACAATTTAACAATAACTGTTTCAAATTAGAAAAGCTACTGATTTTGCGTCATCCAAATCTGTGAAATGAATGCAAAGGTTGATTATATGTAACTCAAAATAGAATTGTGGTTTGGCCTTCTAATTTATGGTTTTGTGCCTTGAAGATGACCCTAACCTATGGTTATTCTATCTTATGTTGCTTTTTGGCAAGATTTATTCATAAGAGGTTTGTCATTATCTTCTTCATCTAAGGCCAAGGGAGTGTGACTTGTCCTTGGTCACCCAGTGGCTTTCCAGGGCTGAGCAGGAATTTGAACCTTGTTTCTTAAAGTCCTATTACAGTACTCAAACCACTACATCACACTGTCAGCTCATTATTTCCCATATAATCTCAATTATTAAAGCCAATTGATCAAGTGGGGATATTGACAACAGAATGACAACAGAAATAGTTGTCATTAAGAGCAAGATCCTGAAACAAAATGATTGCATCTTGTGCCTTGAAGCCTTCCTTTCTAACAGTTTTTCCTGTTGAAACCTATTCTGTTTTATTGAACTAAGTAACTGAAAACTTAGTTTGCTCCATCTGCACAGCCTTGCCATGAACCTATCACAGGTTTTCTTGGCAAGATTTTTTCAGAGCAAGTTTACCCTTGCTTCCCTCTGAGGCTGAGAGCGTGTGACTTGTCCAAGGCCACCCAATGAGTTTCCATGGCAGAGGGGAATTGGAGTCCTAGTCTGGTGCTCAAACCACTGCACCATGCTGGTCCCAGTAGTAGCTAGACATATACATGTCTTCAGATAAACCCTGAACCAAATCATGCAGTTTCAGAGAGATTCAGAGGTCTAAAGTGAATGGTCTCCAAGTGAATCTTGGTTCTTCCAAAGCTTTGCGAGTGAAGGTGATGGTTTCGATGAACACAGTTAAAATGGATATATTATTTTCCAAGCACATCATGTAAAGAAAATGGAGAGATGGGAATGGAGGAGGGAGGGAGAGGGAGAAAAGGAGAGTGTAAATTTGTGTAGGGGTATGCACCAATCACAACATTTGGTTCAGGCCCTGATTCAACAATTAAAAAAACAGCCCAGTTCAACTGAGACAGATGCCAGCCTTTGGTGCACACCCTGTGCTTCCTGTGTTTTGTAGCTGATCTGTTGTAGAGAAACATTGCTACAAGAACCTTCTGAAAATGTGGACAGTACCTTCAATCTTAAAGATCAAGCACCCACCCAGACCTACTTCCTGTTAAAAAATGAAAGGCTTTGCAAACACCAAAAGATTTCTTTATTTTCCAACTCTGAAGGAGCGTTGATAAGAAACTATATCACTCTTAGTCTAGGCAACAGCCATTTCCAGTAGTAAACAACTTTCAGAATGAAACATCTGTGCCCAGATTCAGTTGGTTATTTTCAGCCTGTGTGCCTTGGGATGAAAACATAGAATCAGAGTAAGGGAGTATTAGTTGTGTGACATTAAGTTTGATGTGAACTTTCAAATCTGGAGTACAAAATACTTTTTTCCCCTATAATTGTTTTCCTGTAATATGTTCCTATTCAATATAGCATGATTCTCTTTAAGTTGCCCCCCCCATATATAATTTAAAACAAATTTAGAGAAGGAAATAAAAAGAGGTGTATATTTTAAAATTGTATTTAATATTAGGGTAGTAATTTCATTTTTAAGAAACTTCTGCTTAACGGGTTAAAATCTGAAGATACGGCAAAGACAATAGGGAGATATAGAATTCATTACATTTCATATGTCATGGCGAAAGAATAAAAAGGGGAAAAATACCTTTTCTGATAACATAGAACAGGATCATACAGTAAATAGATTCAGAACATATGAAAAGTACTGAATAAAACCAATCATAAGTCGACCTCATATATAAGGACAGGTGTAGGGGCTAAAATTATGGATTTTGATATGACCCATGGATAAGTTGAGGTTAAAACTTAGGGGCATGTAACAAAGGATTTAAAGAACAAAGCAAAGTAAAACAATGACAAAGAACATACAAAATTCTGGCAGGCATAACTTTTTGTGGTTGGATGGATGAGGAGGGAAGGCTGGATGGATGAGAAGGGAACTGTGGTAAATGAGGGCTGTGCGATATGTGAGGGAAGCGACCAGGCGAGGCTAAGGAAACACCCACATGTCAAAAAGGATGCTAAGGCAAAGCAAAGAAAATGATGACTACATTAGCAGGGATAACGTCCTTCAACTTAAAGTGATAACGTTGACTAATTTTAACCCAGAAAAGCTGACACACATACACAAATGCCTTATTCATATCCTTCAAATACTGATTCCTCTTCACTGGAATCAGTGAAGAGGAATCCCCTTCTCTAAATAGAGTGGCAAAAGGCGAGAGATAAGTCCATCCTGGGAGAACCTAAAAGAAGCACCAACCCCTATCTACTCTCTTGGTACCCTTTGAGGGGAAACACCAGAGAGGCACCATCACTGTCATTTTCCTGCCCAGATAGTGAAAAAGGGCAGAAGCATCTCTGCAGCAGAGAGAGTAGAGCGGGTTCATAGAATCATAGAATCACAGAGTTGGAAGA
>JAIPUX010001880.1:110786412-110804860 GCA_020142125.1 Phrynosoma platyrhinos | reverse complement strand
CCCCCCCCCCCCCCCAGCTCTTCAGGCTAAAAAGAGGAGTTTAGGATTTTCTCTTCACGTCAAGCTATGCTTCATGCACAGTATCCATTGGAAGAGTGGCATCTTGGTGATGACAGGTTTTGACCAATCATTAAGGACAGCTAAAGTGTGTCAGCTCTTGAAAATAAAAGAGTAGAAATGGCTGCAGTTTGACAGACTTGTGCAGTTTTTTTCATGCTCATAGAGAAACAGTGAGATCTGAACAATATTGTATTGTGGACTCGAGGTTATCAGGAAGGTGAAGGAGATGCAGGAAACTTTGACACACAGTGAAGGAGCCCACTACAATATTGGCTGCTTTGAAAATAGGCTGCAATGTCTGAAGCCACTGTCTCATTTGGCTGTATTCTCACATTATTTAGGATAATTTGAAAATTCTATCTATTTAGGGAACATGTGACTTAAATCACATCTTTTAGTGTAGATTCAACTTCAGTGATAGCTAATTACATTGTACATCCACAGTATTTAGGATGTGTCTGAACCTCTGTAGAGAAAGATAACTTCTCTCTCATGTGGTGTCTTCTTTTTTCTCCTCCCTCTTTCAAGATGCATGCCATTCCTTTGAGATCTTCCTGGGTAATGACCTGTGCATATGCACCATCTGGCAATTACGTCGCTTGTGGTGGATTGGACAATATCTGCTCTATCTACAATCTGAAGACCAGAGAAGGCAACGTACGAGTGAGCAGAGAGCTACCCGGCCATACTGGTCAGCTGTCATCTGTTATTTGTTTCATTATTTGGTTCCAATGAAATGCTGGCTTGCTGAAATTTTTGGTTTTTAAAAAAGGGAGGGGCCAAGGTTCAGCAAAAAAATATATTGTCTTAAGGCAGAATTATTGAAACAGCTTCTGTATTCAGTAGCTAAATGTCAGACTTTGCTTTTGCACTTGATTCTCAGAGTGCTGAAGGAGTTATTCAGGAATGCCACCTGAACCAGACAGGGTGATCACATGACCTAAAACTCTACTTTACCTTGAGGAATCCCTGCCTCCTTCCCCAGTTCTTTCTCCTGCTTCCTCAGAAGTTTTTCATTTAGTTTTACTTACCTTCAGTTCTGTTACTTTAGCCTGCCTGCCTTCCTTCCTTCCTTCCTTCCTTCCTTCCTTCCTTCCTTCCTTCCTTCCTTCCTTCCTTCCTTAATTTCTCAGCCCTCCTGCTGCTTTCTCCCATGTTCTGTTGACCTCCTTCCACCAATTTTGTCTCATTATGGCACCTGTGACACAAGTTCCATAGTTTTGCTCACATGGCCTTGTGAGTTAGAACAGTGTTACTCAAAGTGGTGGTCCTGGGACTGAAGCCAAGTTCACAAAGAGATTCCAGGAAACAAGAAGAAACAGTTCCCTGGCTTGTTAGAAGAAAAAATGCCAGTCCTCCACATAAGAGAAGCAGTGACTTAGAATGCTTGGATCTTCCTCAGCCAAGGAAGTTCACTGTTAGAGCACTATCTGCACTGTTAGAGCACTATCTGCACTTCTTTCCACTAATGCTTGAAGTAAAATTTGCCAAGCAGCTATCTGAGTGAACCCATTTACATTCACTGGACTCAGAGGAGTCCAAGTTAGGTAAGTGTGACTGTTCATGCAGTTTTTGCCAGATGAGTCTTAGAACACGTAGTTTCCTAATAGATTCAACCACTGAGGGTTGTTTTTTTTTATCCTCCATGTAAGTGGATATTGCTCTTGGGTAAATCCTGTTCTTGGATGATACCTTCCTATGACATGAAAATGAAAGAAATACTTTCTGTGAAGATCAGCTTTAAACCACAAAGGAGGAGACATTCAGACACACAAACATATCTTATGAGGCCAGTAGCTGAACATTGTTCCAATTTACTTCTTAACTGTTTGTCATATCCCTTGCTCATGCCCATGTTCAGTAAGTTGTTACTTTTTGTTGTCTTTTCCTTTTCCTGAGTATGATCTGTCTTATCTGTGTTTGGCTGTGGAAATAACTGGGAAGGAAATTGGGATTTAGTAAGTTAAAGCAGACATTTGGACATATGACATCCTGCTGGGCTTGGGTGGCAGTGGAAGTCAATGCATTCCTGGATGTAACCTTCTCTGCAGTTTAAAATGGACCTTCATGGTAAATTTAACCAATAACTAATTTCCCCCCATTCTTTCCTGAGGGTTGAGAGAATGTGACTTGTCAAACATTTTCCAGTGATCTTCAGGGCTAATTGGGGATCTGGGCCTCTATCTCCCCCCTCCCCCTGCTCTGTTTTAAGGGAGGACAGAAAATACTGATAATCTGGTAATTTGGGCCGAGTTGCTGTAACAAGGGCTGCTTGTAACCATAACTACTGCGCAGAGTCCTACCCCCCTCCCATGCCTTGTAGGGTTCCTTGCCTTGCACAATATATATTGCTTGAGCATTAAACTGGCAAACTTTTCAGCCAGTTTAACCATCATATCTCCACTCTGTAGGTGTAGGCTGGTCCTTCTGTGAAGACCTTAAAATGTATGTTTCTCCATTTTCTTTTTTAAAACAACAAACAAAAATTTTGTTGGCTGTTATCTTTCCAAATACTTAGGAATTAATAATGTCTGGGGTGTATCTCCATTGTAGAAATAATGTGGTTTAACACCACTTTAATGCTGTATCCCTCCTATGGAATCCTGGGATTTATAGTTTTACATGGGTTTTAGCCTTCTCTGCCAAAGAGTGTTGGTGCCTCACAAAACTACAAATACCCAGATTCTGTAGAATGGCAGTTAAAGTGGTGTCAAACTGTTATTTCTCCAGTGTAGGTGCACCCCAGGTTGCTAATGAATGAAAAGAGAGCCCTGTGTTTGAACTTAATCTTAGGTTCAGTTGCTTGAAATTTGAGCATATTGCTTAGTGTTACAGTTTGTTTCATCTATCTCCCTATGAACTCAGCTCCCTCCCTATCCAGCTCCTGAAGTTGCCTGCCAGATTTCAAACTTTTACAGCCTTAAGAGCCAAATGAATGAATTAATGTTCAGCATGCTGGAATCTGGAATTAATTTTAATCACATGATGTTCCCAGATTGAATATATCTGGCTTGATATAAGAGCATTTTGGATCTGATCCTAAAGTGATGGATTTTTTACAATTTTATTTTACAAATCTGTTTTGCTTTCTTTCTTTCTTTTTTTTTTTTTAGGGTATCTCTCCTGTTGTCGCTTTCTAGATGACAACCAAATAGTCACAAGCTCAGGAGACACCACCTGGTGAGTGTTTGGATGTTCCTCCCCCTTCCTTCAGTATCGTTGTAGCTAGATATTGAACCTGCTGTGTTCTAATATTTTTCTTTTATTTGCAGTGCGTTGTGGGATATTGAGACCGGGCAACAGACTACTGCTTTCACTGGGCACACTGGAGATGTAATGAGTCTCTCTCTAAGTCCAGACATGAGCACTTTTGTTTCAGGCGCATGTGATGCATCATCTAAGCTCTGGGATATTCGAGATGGGATGTGCAGACAGTCTTTCACGGGACATGTGTCTGACATCAATGCAGTGTGTGTAAGTGTCTAACTATGTTCATAAATATGGGGAGAGAAAGGATTATGAATTTAAACGGCCATTCATATTTTCTCACACATGACTAGATATTTATGGAGCTGGTATTGAGTGCATTCCAGCCTGTGGAAGAAGGTGCTATAGGATATTGACAAATTAGCTCCTGTGAGGGTACCAGTGAAAAAATATTTGAATGGGAGCAGTGGTGAGATTAGGGATCTCTCCTCAGGGTCTACAGGTTGGGAAGCTCTGCTAGTGTAGCTAGAAAACATGGAAGTTTCTGTTACATAAGTGTCTCTGAGCTGATAGCTGAGTTCCTAATACCCTCACTTGATCAAAGTAGACATTTTATAGTTCTGTGAACCTCAAGAATTAAATAATGGATGAAAATGTATGTTGAGTAGAAGAATGTTTTATCATACTTTGAAAAACAGATTCAAAAGCATGTGTCCTTCATGATCTCTGTGACTCATATGGTCATTCTGTGCTTTCACAGACATCTTTGGAAACTCCTGGAGTTTGTTTTTTGGCAATAGCCCTACTCCAGCCACACAACTATATGCTGTGTCTTCGCACTTTTTACCTTAGGTTCTTGTCTTACTGTAGCAATTACATTAGCAGAAAAAATATGTTTTTGTGTAAGTTTAGGTTTTTAGGTACATACACTATATGTATTATAATTT
This sequence comes from Phrynosoma platyrhinos, assembly GCA_020142125.1. Lineage (NCBI taxonomy): Eukaryota > Metazoa > Chordata > Lepidosauria > Squamata > Phrynosomatidae > Phrynosoma > Phrynosoma platyrhinos. Next base: position 110,800,646 of record JAIPUX010001880.1, on the reverse strand, counting down.
GGTACTGTATTTTGAAATCCCAAAACTTAAAAAAAGCAACCTTCATTTGCTATTCTTCATGGTTTCTGTGAATCACACAAATGGGTTATGCTGTGCCTATTCAGTGCATCTTTGGAACCTTCTAGAGATATTATGTATGCATTTTGGCGGTAGCCCCACCCATTCTCTGTGCAACCTACCCACTCGCTTCCTGCCTCAGTCCTTTTTGCCCACTGTAGCAACAGCATCTCAAAAACGCTTCAGTTTAATTTCCCTGTTAGACTTTTATTTCTGTGTTTGACATGCTCTGTCTTGAATGTTGGTGATTATTTCTTCATTCACCTTGGTTACTTTAAAAGGCATACTATGATGTCTGGCAAAATCCTGGGGTTAAATGGCCACTTGCTTTGTCTTTTGTGCTTGGTATAGGCTGATGTAATACAGAGGCAAGGTTAACAGCTCAACCGTATGAGCAAAACCTATTGGAGGTTTCTGGGGTGGTTGGGAAACAGCTTAATCTGATGGATCATCACCTTCTTATTCTCCACCCCAGTCTTCTTCGGTTCTGACCTCATGGACCACCCTCAGGTGGTCTTACATGGTACCTACTCCTACACTGACACCATGCTACCTCTGATGCATTACTGTGGATGGTCACTACACTGGACCTGAAGGAGATATATTTTTTCATCATGAGGTCGTTGTCCCATATGAGTTTCCTTTGCTCCATTGAGAAGACACATATATTGCTTCCGTGTCCCCTCCTTCAATGTATGCACTCCCCAGTGTGTACACACCGAGTGCATTACGGTGCTGGGTGTATGGCTCTGCTGGCCATGGATTCTTTTCTTTCCATGATAGACAGTTGATTGCTTGGTCCTATCATGTTTGAACAACTAATTCTCAAGTCATTTTTGTGCTTGGCTGCTCCACAAATACATTGGGTCCTTGGTATCTATAGGTTTGAGATCAGCAGATTTGAGCAACAGCAGATTGAAATGAAGAAACATTTAATTTTTAAAAAAACCTGAAATAGCCAAGCTGAGAATAGTCTCAGGGCAGTAACAGAGGCTGTTGTGGCAAGATCCAGGCAAGCTGATGGCTTCCTCCCCCATTAAAGTTAATCCCACCACAGAACCACAGTCAGTACTTAAACCTCTTCTTCTCTTTCCCACCTTTACATCACAAAGCTGCTGCCAAAATTTAAGCCCCTGCCTTACTCTATTCCCCACCCTCTCACAAGAAAGCCTCTGCCAGAATTTAAACTGCCTCACTGTTGGTTGGTAGCTTGCTAGTCTCCCATTTGTGTGATTCACAGAGAGCACAAAGAAGGAGGAGAGATTCCCTATCTGTAATTGTATTGCTTCTAGTGATCATCTGTGTAATCGCACAATCCCACCCATCCTCCCTTCATTGTGTCCCGCCTCTCCTTAAATCCTGCACTGCTGCTTTGGCATTCATGGAACTGAGGGCTTAGGTGGGAAACAAGCTAGTAGGTTGCTCAGAGAGGGCTTAGCTATCACCCAAACACTTACCTAATAGTTCTAGAAGGTTCTGATGGTGCATTATGCAGTCGCAGGATAACACTTGTCTGTGCGTTGCCTTGGGTCCCTCTGGGGAGAAAGGCAGCATATAAATGAAATAAACAAACCCATTTGTGTGATTTAACAGATGGCCACTTGAAGAAATGCAATTACAAGTAAGCAATCTGTCCGTGCCACTTTGAGTCTGGTTTAGTACCATGTTTCCCCGAAAATAAGACACTTTCTTATATTTATTTGGCCTCAGGAAGATGCACTATGGCTTATTTTCAGGGGATGTCTTATTTGTCTTGATTCCACCCTGATGCCGCGCACCTGTCCACATGCCGCGCAGCGTCAGGGCGCACTCTTGGTGTAGTGTGCATACACGCTGAGCCAAAAGGGCGCAAAAGAGCCGCGCCTGCGGCTCAAAGGCCAGCTGTTTGCCGCCCCCGAAAGGAGGTTTCATAATAAACATTACCTTTGCGCAAAGACGAAGATCATGACCCTATGCCTTGTTTTCGGGGTATGGCTTATATCACGCCAGAGCTTACAAATCCTGCTACAGCTTATTTTATGAGTATGTCTTATTTTGGGGGAAATACGGTAGAAGAAATTAGATTTATAAACAAAACTACAGAACTTTGTGGTGTACTAAAAGTGTAAATAAATGAAATGACTCCTGAGTCAGCCCTTTTCTCCTCCCTATTCTTTTTAGTGTGACTTCCTTCTTGTTTAATTTGCAGTTCTTTCCCAATGGCCATGCTTTTGCAACTGGCTCTGATGATGCTACCTGTCGACTCTTTGATCTGCGAGCAGACCAGGAGCTTATGATGTACTCTCATGACAACATCATCTGTGGGATTACTTCAGTCGCTTTCTCAAAGAGTGGCCGCCTTTTGTTGGCAGGTTATGATGATTTCAATTGCAACGTTTGGGACACCCTAAAGGGAGAACGCGCAGGTTAGTTCATGTGCATACAAAAAGAAACATCTCCTCTAGTGTTGACTCTGAGGACTGCATCACCCCAGAGTCAATATTGGAGCTGTAAATGCTGTTTAGTTTTGAAATCTTTACTAGCCTGATCTATTTGAGTTGTCATGTGTTTCAGTTTAAACTGCCAGTGTGAATAGGATTGAGGATTGGAAGAAAGAAAGGGAGAGATTCAGGAATGACATGCATGTAGGCACACAAGCATAGGTGTATATATAAGTGTGGAAATAAAATAATAAAGAAATTATAGGTAAGGTAAGAAAGACATGAGAATAGCCAGACATGTAGAAATACAGTGGGCCCTCCACATTCGCTGGGGTTAGGGACACAGGATCCCTCTGAAAGTGGAAAAACTGCAAATAAAAAAAACCATGTTTTTGAGATGTTCATGGTTGCATCACTGGTAAGCGGACCAGAAATCGAGAAATAAGTTAGCATATGTTCCATTTAGGGAAGAATTACTTTTTGGAGACCAAGCTTTATTAAAGAACTTAGTTGAAAGCAAAGGGGAAAAAACCAAGTTATACCAACTTTGCAAAGAAAAAGATGAGAAAGGAGACCTTACAGATGAGTTATTCTTTTCCCCCTTCCTTTTGTGGTATAATAGGATATAATAGTCAGTCATATTACATTTTAGTATAGATTGAAATCAGTATAGATTTCAAAGACAGCAGTGGTATAGGCCTTGATCACAATTGGGAAGATGAGGATTAATCACTAGACAAAATCAGCAAAGAGGAGGTGGATCTGCCAAGATCGCAATATTGACAGAGAAGGTGGAGGAAGAGTACTGCTTTTTGGGCACTTATGGTTGATCATAACAGATTAGTGGGTAAAACTGGTGATTACCAGGTTACAGTATTCTGTTTCACAGAAAACCAATGAGCCAATGGCAAAAGACTTAGCCAAGTAGGAGAGAATGTTGGCGGAGATATGACATCTGTTGGATTCAGGGGCAAAAGAGAGTTCAGATTGAATAATGTTTTACTGTGGGTTTACACTTCTGTTTTCTTTATCCAAAATCAATGAGTCATACCATCTTGTTTTTAATCTCAGGTACCTTGGTGTTTATGTGAGGTACATGAGGTTCAAAATGGAGACACTGAAAATAATAAAAGAACATTGGAGACTGGAGAATGGAAGCAGCTCATGATAATCAATCAGGATGTTTGGGTTTCCTTGTCATACATGTAGCCTCCACCACAAATTGATTACTGAATGTAATTGATTTTTAATTGTTGTGTTTTATTTGATTAACATGGATTTTGTATATTTTCCTAAGAGCTATTATTGATAAAGTAACAGATAAATCTTAGAAATGTATACGATAAATTGGGCAGAATGGAGAGTGTGGGATTTCACTTTTAAAAGAGGTCTGGGGTCATGTTACCTAAAGAAGTATTTATCATGATGCATGTTGTGGGGGACTGGCAGTTTTTCCTGCTCAGTGTGCCAAGAAGTGGCACCATATTTGTGCCTATTAGCTACAGCTGTTTCTTTTATTCTTGAAAGTTCTTTGTGCACTTGCAGCTCACAGATTGGCATTGGTCCACGGATCACCATTTGAGTAGTACTGAGCTGGACTACCTCCATCCATACAATTCTGCCAGTATATTTAGGTTATTGTTGGGGTTATGCTGACATGCATGTTGGTAAGAACATCTAAATTGGAGGGTGTAAGGCAGGGGTAGGCAACCTTTCCCCTTTAAGGGCCAAGGGACTTCAGCTCCCAGAATCCCAAGAGCTATTGGCCAACATGGGACTATTGGCCAACATGGCTGAGGCTTCTGGGAGCTGAAGTCCCTCAGCCCTTAAAGGGGAAAGGTTGCCTACCCCTGGTGTAAGGGATAAAGCTTTCTGGATGGTGGTTCCATAGTTATGAAAGTTCCTTGGTGCTGCTTTCTACCTTACACATTTAGTGAAGACCTTTGATCAGACTTAAAAACTTGTTTCAGTTGGCCTTTCCTGAATCAGTAGATCATGAGTGATTTAACATTGTCCTCTTATCCCCGCAGGAGTTCTTGCTGGCCATGATAACAGAGTCAGCTGCTTAGGAGTTACTGATGATGGCATGGCAGTAGCTACAGGGTCTTGGGACAGTTTTCTCAGAATCTGGAATTAATTTAGCAGCTGAAATACACCTGGATAGACACGCACACCTTCTCCATTGAGATCTGGAGAGATCAATGCTGCAGCCTATTGCTGTGAAATAATATTTCTACCTTGTATTTACAGGTGAAGTTTTTCTACTCACTGATTATTGCATAAATAGGCTTTCTGTACATGAAGTTTTAAAATAAATCAAGTGAAGAAGTGGTGGGTGGGAGAAATCATTAACTTTTTTCTTCAAAGAAAAGAAAAAAGCAGAGGGCAGCACATGTATTCATGGTGACCGAAGCTAAAATAACCAGTCCATCTTACAGTTGGTTTGCCTGTGTTGTCCTGGAAGGATTTCTGCTTGTTCCCCAGTCCTAATTCTGTACCTTTTTGTACATAACTGAATATACACATAGCAGCCAATCATGTAACATTTTGTCTGTAAGTAAAGAAATAATGTTTGCATTTTTTAAAAGAAACTGCATTTATATAGCTCTGCATTTAATCTGAGATGTCTCTCCTGAGTTCCACAGTGGATGTACTAGATTGTTGTTTTAAAATGGTTTTTTTTTATTTTAATTTTTTTGGTGAATTTACTGTAGATAAATGTGTGAAGTTGAAGAGATGTTTGTAGGTTTTATAACAGAAGGTGTTTGGATTATTGCTTGATCCAGGGGTAGGCAACCTTTCCCCTTTAAGGGCCGAGGGACTTTAGCTCCCAGAATCCCAGGAGCTATTGGCCAACATGGGACTATTGGCCAACATGACTGAGGCTTCTGGGAGCTGAAGTCCCTCGGCCCTTAAAGGGGAAAGGTTGCCTATCCCTGGCTTGATCTGTTTCTGTGTCTGTTTAAAAAGTCCTGATGACTCCTTGCGACACCTAGCGCCTTACTTGCTATGTGACCTATTTATTGAAATATGAAGTTGGTTCCCTCTGAGCCAAAGGATACTGGATAGTCCATTGGCACTTAGGGGCATCAAACACCACAGAAGTAAATAGGTCAACAGATGCACCCTTCAAAAACCAGAACTGAAATGTTAATGTCTGATTTTGAGCTTCCTTCCAACAGCCTTTATATGATTTGGCTCAGCATGTAAATCAGAAGACAGGCATCTATTGCTACATGCTTGAGCCAATCATTAATGAATATTTGAGGTGGGTGGGATAGATGTAAAAGTGTTGTTTTTAGGCCTACTGTAATACCATTCGCCTGTTTCATGTGAGGTTAAGAACATGAAACTGCTTCAGACTTCTAGCAAGGACTTTTGTTCCTCCTTTGGACTGTACCACTCCAAATGCATGTGGGCCACAGTTTGTTTTTCCCTCTCACATGTGTTAAAATATGCCTATATAGGCAGAAGTTTAATGTGTTTCAGGTAGAAGACCTCTCCTTGGAATACATATTTGTACATGCAGAGAATTGTAGAAATAGGAGTCCATTTAAATGTACCCTTCTCCCACTGTGCAATCTGTGTGGACTGTAGCATATGCCACATCAATGTTTGAATTGGCTCCTGAAATAAATTCAGTTGCACTAGCCAGCCATGACAGGAGGAGCTGAAATTTCATTCTGATGTTGCCAAGATATTTGTTCAGGTTACATTCCACAGCAAAACAGAGTTGCCTTTTGTGTCAAGAGTATTCCAATTTAGCTCCTGATCCATTAGTTTCTGTAGCCTCTGTTTTTATTGTAGAAAGGCATAACATTTTGAGCTCCTACTATCTTAAGTTGTGAGGTGAAATGAAATTTATCCAACAGGATCTCATAAGAAATGGCATGTTCACATAAGTGTGGTAAAGAGTATGGCCAGCGAGAAATAGATTTTTGTTTTTAATTACAGAAATCAAATTTTGGTGCTGCTGAATGTTTGTGATACACAATGACCTAAATTCTTTTAGTCTGCACCAGAATAAACCCACTGAATCTGTTAAAACTATCTGTGTTGACTCACCATTCACCAGTTGATTGAATGGGTCTACTCTAGGTGAAACTAACCAACAGGATGCCAATCATTAACTGATCTCAGTTTTTATGGAAGCATCTTCCCACTGATGTCCAAAGAAAATCCATTATTTTATTAAAATCCGTCCTACCCAAACTTTGTAAGGAGAATGTGGAGCTGTTAAAAGTAACCCTAATTTTCTTGGCAAACAACAGTTGCTGTCAGCATATTAAGACAGAGTTGTTGCTAAACCATCTGTTTTGTCAGGTTTCAGCCAAATTTTTATCCTCAATTTCAGCCTTTCCTGTTTGCCAGTGTTTACAGTAGTAAAAGTGCCAATCCATATGCCAAACACAATGGATTTAGGAGCCACAAAAGCACTAATACTTTCTTAATGATACAACAGAAAGAATCATTTTCCACGGTGTGGTGGGGGGCTGTTTAGGACCAGAATTACAAGCACTTAATAGTATTTTCTGGTTTTCATATGGATCACTCTGTTCACATCCAGTATTGATGTTCTCTGGAACAGATATAGAGGTCAGTAACTGCCCTAGGATTTACTGATAATATTGTCTGCTTTGTTTGGGTGAGATCTGTGTTCAGACAGTTGTTCTGAATTCTGTGAATCATGTTCTACTTTAACCCTCTTGTTGGTTTCCTTTATCACAACACAAACATATTTTGCAATGCCTTATGTCAGCAAAAAGTGTATGACCCTTGAATGGAAGACACAGTACAGTAGCAAGACATCTTTGAAATTAAAAATGGATGGTTCATGAAGCCACACAACTAGGAGATGTTATGTAGCTTTCAGGGGCTTTTGAAAGATGATGTTTATGTTTTGTGCTAGTTTAAAGGTAATGTCAAGGTGTTGGTTTTTGGAATGACACTCAGGGGATAGGCATATATGGAAACGTTTAGCAGAATAGGCAGTAAATTATGGCTAGATTTAACAGTCCTAAGTGTAGAGTGTGAGAATTGACTGATCCACTAATACATTTTCAAGTGCATCTGTATCTGATAGCCAGAGCTGCCACATTGGTCCAAACAGCTACATTTTAAATGAAATCCAGTTTCAATATGGTAAATACAGACCCTCCCTATTTTTGACTGTATTCACTGTACTTCCGTGTTATAGATCCCAAGATGTAGTGTTCCATTCTTAGCTTGTGTATATATTCTACAGTGTGTAGACACTAGTCTACATTCTACTTGACCAATGCTAATTTTGCATGTATGTGATGTTTTGGCTCCACTACACATTAGAAAGTATTTACTGCTTCCTTGAAAGGGAGTGGCATCTGTTAGAATGTTAGATTCCTGCTGTTTGTTCAGCTACATAGAAATCCTGGTGTAGGCGTCATTGTAGTTCTTGTACCATTTTGTGTTGAACATAACTTATTCAACATCTCTGAAATAAAATGGGATGTACAGGCCACTATCCCCCTTGATGATATATCTGGCATAACCTCCAGTTGCCCTAGCATTTTAGTCATTGCAAAAGAAGATAGCCCAGTACCTTTTTGCACAACAGTCCCCCCCCCCCCATGTAGTGCAGCTTGACAACTCTGCAGTATACACCCTCATGGCCACCTGGTGGCCAGTGTGGTTGTGTGATTGTTGGACACCATTCATCTGCAGTTGCAGCACCGGGGAAAAGGAATAGTTATTGCCCTCTGTCCACTGTACACTTCGGGTATCCACAAGAGTGATAACTATCCTTTTTTCCAGGCTGAATGCCTCCTTCTTTGCTTAGCCACTGATGGGTTATGGTGTAATCTGAGAAACAGTAACACAACAGAAGACCAGGAGAAAAATGCTGGAAGAAATTTATGTTTTACCAGTAACTGAGTGGCCTCACAAGGATTTCTCTGGTCTTGAGTTTTTTCCATTTCTTTTAATAGGCCTTGTAATGCGAAAGGAAATAAAATATACAATTGTGGTGGATTTCCAGTGTTTATTTTATACTACGTTGTTACTGCCCCATTGCAGATTACTTTTGTTTCTAAGAATGTAACATTATTATTTGGGTTCAAGCAGCTGAGATCTATTTGCCAAGTTGGTGATTCAAGAAGGGTCCCATCTGACTCTGAAGTTTGGATACCAGAGATGCATGCCTGCCCAGAGGGGTCCTTCAGCATTTCCCCCTGTATTCTCTGCTGCTTTTTGTGTTATATTCTGCGTGGGGGTTGCTTTCTCCGTGAGGAATTTTCTAGTTTATGTTAATATAATTTACCATATATAGAATATCCCCAATTAATACAGCACACCTACACCATACGTGGGGCTTGCCATATGCTGATTTAAGTTTCTGTTCACGTCCAGCCCGGGGAGTTAAAATGGGCACGCACACCCATAGGAATCAATGGGACGAGGTCTCATGTTTTTTGCCATACACGGGGGTGGGAGGGGGAGCAGAAAGGATTCCCTGCATATACAAAGGGGCCACTGTATGTTGAATTGTATTAGATTATGGAGGTAGGGGATATTTGTCATGAGGATGCAATAGCTGTGTTAAGCTTAAATGTATTTGGATGTTTATGTAAATCACAACTGATTCACGTGATTAGAGGGCTGGCAGAAGTGGTACAGCAAAGTTACTAGGTTATATCATAAAATATAGATTAGCATCCCTTGATGACTCTCCAAACTGCAATTCTACATCTCTTACTAATACATTTCATAGAGAAAGATTAGGGTGAGACATAGTGGTAGTAGTTGCTGTGACAAAAATGGAGAAAATGGTTGTGTGAACCAGTGCGTCAAGGTTGTGTAGTTGTCCCAGACTGAGTTATAAAATTGGAGCAGCTTTTCTCCAAGCAGAGAGAGGTGGTCCATGAACTGGTGAATATCTTTGTTGAAAGATATTGTATACCTAAAATAAATAACCTTTTGACACTATTTCCAAAGCCACTTTATTCCCCAGCAAGGATCTGTGTTGTTCAGAGTGTAAAATACTCCATTCTTTCCTTATTTCTCACCAAGTTTTTGTGAAGATAGGGGTGTGACTAGATAATAAGTTGTGAAACATAACATTCCTGGTATGGTGTAGTGGCTGGCAGCAACATTTAAAGCAGAAGTTAAAAAAAACAAAAACCTGAGAACCAAAGAATGAAAATGTGCAACCATTTAACAGTGTTGGTCAAAACCATCCCATAAGGATGTGTAGAAAGCATGTCTTGTGTAAGGTTCAGTCACAGGGCAAACAAAGCCAGGGCACACAGTGGCTTGTAGTCTGTTAGTGACATATGCAAACAGTTCTACCTTATGCTTGTGTATGTACTTTTTTGGTTGTGCCAGAGGTTGCTATTCCTTCACTCCCTTCACAACAACCAGTCTCCTTGCGTGAACTCACTGCGTTGCTCCAGTAGCACCTCTACCCGTCATTCTGTGGCTGCTTGAGGAGACTGGAGAAATGTCTGGCTCTGTTCCTGTAGCCATACACAAACCACTGACTCATTTGCTGCGACCTCATGGGGTCCCCAGTGAGTGTCCATGGTCTGCATCTTGCTATGTTCCCAGAGCCAATCCCACTACTCTCCACCAGTCACAAAATGGAGACGGGCTCTGTAAGGACATAGTGAGTCCTGGGTCTTGTGTTGGGAGCCACTGTGTAGGATCTCAGCCGGCATCTCCCACTCGTAGTAAGGTTCACTGTGCCCAGTTCTCCTTGTGGATAGAATATAAAGCTCTGCACCATAGCCCTGGGGCACAGTGGTTAAATGCCAGCGCTGCAGCCACAAGGCCAGGGGTAGGCAACCTTTCCCCTTTAAGGGCCGAGGGACTTTAACTCCCAGAATCCCAGGAGCTATTGGCCAACATGGGAGTATTGGCCAACATGGCTGAAGCTTCTGGGAGCTGAAGTCCCTCGGCCCTTAAAGGGGAAAGGTTGCCTACCCCTGCACAAGGATGTGAGTTTGATCCCAGGCAGGGCTCCAAGGTCCACTCAGCCTTCCATCCTTTTGTAGGCCGGTAAAATGAGTACCCAGCTTGTAGAGAGCAATTGGCTTACACATTGTAAACCGTTTAGGGAATGCTAGTTCACTGATAAGTAGTATAGAAATGTACTTGCTATTGCTATTGCATACACGCTGGGACTTTTCAGTGTTTTATTGCCCTCCCTGATGTGACAGTAGGCTCTTGCCTCCTGGAAAGTTCCCCTGAAAGACTCAGGTGACTTTCTGCAGCATGTATTATTACAGCTGTAAAGGAAAATCACTGGTACATGTGGAGATGGCATAGAAGTGCCAGGTGGCAGTTTCTGACCTTGGGGTCTGTGGACTGCATGTTTCCCCTCCTACCACAAATTTGGCACTCATGCTGCTCAAACTACTACTTCCACATTTGTGGCACTGCAAGTTGTTTTGCCCCCAAAGTCAATTACCACTTATGTAAAATACATGCAAGACTGTTAAATGCTCAGTGATGTTATGGGGAGTCTGTGGAGTGTTACTAATGACTTATAAATGATGGGGGGAAATTGAAATGTGCCTGACCTTCCTTGTGCCACACCATGTTTGGTTTTGACTAATATAGGCATCTTAGATTTCAAGCCTTTGTTTTTACTACACAATGGTGCTCTATTGGTTTCCTCCTCACTGCGACACGTCTCCACATGTGTATACTTGCATTGTCACCCAAAGGAACTGTGCTAAATTGTTTTCGGAAACGGATGTTGTTTTTACTTTCTCTGTTACTAATTACTTATTCCAGCCTCTCCCATCCAGGATGTTTGTGTGTGTGATTTTTAAAAAAATCTTCACTTGTTGCCAGTTTCTCTTGAGGAAAAACCTTCCAAAACATTTCCAGGTACCAAGTGATTCTGCACTGCCTTTTTGATTGTGTTTTCTGAAAGTCTTATCCTTTTATTTAACCTAATTAAAAACAAAGCACCCAGGGACTTGTGCCATTTTGTTCTTTAACAGTGCCGTTATGTAAAGTTTTCCCTGTGGAAGAAAAATCACTTGCTATGAACTGTTTATAGTTTCCCCCCCATAAGCTTTCCTTTGTACTTGTACAGTGGCTCAGTGAAAATGTTGCCTGACTTGACATTGTAACCAATAAACTGCTTTTAACTAGGATTTCCCTGGCTGTAGTGGTTCATCTTATTTTCTCTTATTGGCCTCTTCAGACTTACTGTGAGAGATAGTTTTTAAAAAATTGAAAGTGGGGCTTAAATAGCTGGTTGTTATTTTTGTCAGAATTGGAATTCCACAAATGCATCATTCCATTGCCTTTTTTTCATATAATAAACTATTAATATCTTACAAAATATCAGGGGAAAATAATGCTTACGTTGGCTCCAAGTATTCATTGCCTAAGAAAACCTTACGAAATCATGGGGTTGAGACGCAATTTTTAGACAAATACACACACATTAATATGTGCATCCTAACTGAAAACTACTATACATTGATTGAAATGAGCATTTTAGAAACTGACAAATTACAGCTTAAAATTCATACTCTACCAATTTTTCCCCTATTTTCCCTAAATCTGAAGTTTCATAATGTACCTGGAGAAACTACTCTGACAAGTGTAAAAGTGTAATCCAAGCTGTAGCCATTTTTATTTCAGTTGTTTTCATCTAGTGTGACATTCAGGCTGTGTTTGTGACTCCCAGGCCCTGCCTGAGGGTGTGGAGGGCATTTCCCCCACATTTAGAGCCTCTACTGGACTTTCCTGGGGTCCAAATAAAAACAAAACTTGGCTATTATTATTTGGCCTGGAAGGCCAACCAACTTGGTCTCCCTGACAGGTTTTTTGAGGGTATATGTGGTGGGGTGTGTGGCCCCCTAAATCTTCCACAGTTGCCAGCTCCTGATCTGGGGAACATCATTACTGATAGTCCAAAAGGAATTCTATTAGAGATGGTTATGTAGAAAGCAATCCTCTTAATCACTCCTGATTCAAATCTTACTATATTTTCATGGTGAAATTAAATACCTGTTTTAGAGACTTTCCCCCTGAAACAGGTGAAATATGAAAACAGGACCTCCACATGGTGTAGTGGTTTGAGTATAGGACTAGGACTCGATTCCCTGCTTGTCCATGGAAATCCACTGGATGACCTTGGGAGAGTCACACCCTCTCAGCTCCAGAAGACCCTAGGATAAGTTCTCCTTAAGTCGCTATAAGTCGAAAACGATTTGAAGGCACAGATCAACAACAATCATTATCCTTGATAGCTTCACTACAGCTAGTTTATTTTTTTCCTTGTGGATTTTCTTTGAACTTTAAAATCACTGGTTTGTCATCATTTTTCTAGTGTATGTAGTCTGTAGATGCAAGTACTGTTAGTTGTGTGACCAAGACAGCACCATTTATACGAAGGTGGGAAGTAACAGCACACATAGCAATTCCCAAGCCTTGCAGAGAACAGATCAATGGGGGGGACTAAGAAGAGGGGAGTCCATGAGTACAGAATACTGAAAGCTGGATCTAAAGATGGGAAGAAATGAATGGGAAGAATCACTTGGATATTTATGAATACAATAGTGTTTCCTGACCTAATCCTCACTAACAAGCTGTACACAAAAAATGACTTTCACAAATTTAACAGAGTAGCTTTTGTCAGAGGGAATTAGTTTTCTCCTTAGACAATGCAAAACCCTACAAAATGCATGTCAAACTTAAAAGCATAAAGCTACCATCAGATGTTAAAGAAAATACAAAAGTTAAAAATACCTGCCATTTTTTCTACCAATTTAACTTCTCATTCAAGTTGTGACTGTGCACATTTCATAAAAATTTAGCATGTTGGGTGTATTTATATTCTGCTCTAATTTACCATAAGAAAAGATAGTAAACAGTATGTCTCGCTTGTTGATGAAAAAGCAATTAAGAACCCAGTTTTTTTTATTAGTCCTTATAAAAAGTCTGTGACTTTTGATTATCAAACACCATTACAAGAAAGAGGGTTTCTTTCATAACTAAACTTATTCCATTATTTTGGTCATAAAAACATGCATGTTCATGTTTTCCTCAAACAGTTCCTGAAAAGGAATACATAAATTAACACTGGTTCAGGAGCGGAGAAGATGGGGAATACCACATTTTAAGTGAGGGATGAGGGAAGACACAGTTAAAAAAAAATTCTAGAAGGTCACACATTCCCTGTCCTTACTCTGCTTCTAGGTTATAGAGACATGAGCAATTTAAAATTCTTTTCCAGCTTGCAGCAGAAATCACTGAACAAAGATTGTGATGGGAGGATACCAGAACAAAAAAATGTAACCAAATCCCAGAGAATCCCTTATTTGGGCAGACACAGATAAATCATTTTCACAGGGTCAACAAGCATGCTCTGTTTATGCATTTTGCCCATATCTCACTTCATTCCCCATGCTGACCTAGTCTGCAATATACCGTATATACTCAACTATAAATCATCATGTGTAAGTTGGGGGCAGGTTTTGGGACCAAAATTGTGGTTTTTGATATGATCTGTGGATAAGTCAAGGGTGAAACTTAAGGGTATATGTAGCAAAGGATCTAAAGGATGAAACAATGGCAAATAATTTACAAAATTCCAGCCAGCAGAACTATTTACTCACACTGAAGGTTGGATGTATGAGAAAGTAGAGAGGTCAGTGCTTCCAGGACAGATTACAGTTGCCTTTCACCAAGGGATGGTTCCTTTTTTAAATAAGATTTAAAGTACAGTACTTGCACTGACCTGTGGATAAATCAACTCAG
>JAIPUX010001880.1:110767589-110786312 GCA_020142125.1 Phrynosoma platyrhinos | reverse complement strand
TACCATACAATGTGACATGACTTTGGATTTCAAGGAAAGAATTACTCACTGGAAAAAGAATCCATGCACCCACATGGTATCTAAATTTACCATGCTAAAACAATTTGCTAACTAATTTTAACTGAGGGTCTACTTGAGTGCATGTTAAAGCTTTTAAAGTGCAGTGCAAAAGCTGAAAGTCTCATTCCTTTCAGTCCGATGAGAAAGTTGAATTTGTCTCTGTTGCCAAGCCCAACTGATAGTCCCTCTGCCTTTGTACCCGATACATCCCTTTTAAAAACCTGTCACCATTATACTTCAGCTCTCTTTAAGAGTCCTGGAAAAAGGCAGCAGTGCATGTTCCTACAAACAACTCCAGCTAACAGAAGAGTTTGACACAGGATCACTGGGGGACGGGACACTAATTTTCATTAATTTCTCTCCCTGGATGCCAGAAAGAGAGAGTTGAACCTTTGAAATACTCATACAAAATACTATAAGTTTGTTCATTTATTATTTCTCCACATTGCCAAATACATTTCATGTGTGCCAATGTGTGCCAATAAATATAAGTCTTAGGAAAAGTTGCAAAATTGATTCACAGAGCAGCAAATACTGCTTAGTTCCCCTCGTTGTCAGGCACAGTTCATAACCTAAATGTCGAGAGAGGCAGGCAATTCGGTGAGGAGAAAGAGGGGGCTTGAAAAATTCATGTGACAAAGAGGGTGGTATGAAATCATCATTCTAAATTGCACCTATCACATCAGAAAAGTGTGAAGGTTTCATTTCTTCTTTTGAAGAAAATCCTTGGTAAAACAGTCAAATTCATTTTCAAGGTGAACTGCCTTTTTCCTACAAAACAAAACAAAGATGGAGGGGAGGGAAATCATTAGTTTCCAGTTAGATGCATTCCCATCATCCCTCCCAAACCCAAAGACTTTGTATCAACAAAATGAAATCAGTGGGGTTATCTCCATTGGTGACAAGAAGCCTCTGCATATGGAAAGGGGAGGCAAATGATTTTCAACTATCCTTCCCCACCCCCCAGCAAATCTGCTCTGGAAAACTGCTACCACTGAAAACAACCCAGTGTAGTTTACACCTGAGTTAATGCCATCACAGGTAGCCTAGTACACTAAACAGGACAGTGAAAGCCAGAGGATGGGTGGTAGTGTTAGGCTACCACACATGGAAACTGCTGAAAAGACAATGGTATGTGATAGGTATGTGTGATTTTTTTTTAAATAGAAAAGTTGTACTCTGCACTTTCCCAAAAGGTATGCAGCTAAGAAGGGAACATGTGTGAGCTGCATACTGCCCTTTGGTGGGGGGAGCAGTGTGAATCTTTGGACCCACCAACCTCCAAAGCCATCATTACCCTAAGAGATTTTTTTAGTGGCAAAACACATTGCCGTAGAAAGGCCTTAAAAGGCTTTCAGCCCATCCCCACCCCACCATGTGGAGAAAAGCCAACAGTAAGTCCAAACCATGACCATGAGTGATGTAGCTTAGATTTTGTAAACCACTTAGTACACTGGTAAGCGATATAGAAATATTCTTGTGACTTGATATTTGCTGTCACTCCCATTTGCCCAAAAATGGCAATCATGATACTGTGCTTGAGCCCTGGTGGCGCAGTAGTTAAATGCCTGTACTGCAGCCATTCACTCATAGACCACAAGGTTGCGAGTTCACTACTAGCCAGGGCTCAGGCTAGACTCAGGCCTGCATCCTTCTGAGGTTGCTAAAATGAGTACCCAACTGTTGGGGGGCAATGAGCTTACACTTGTAAACCGCTTAGACACCCCATAGCGCGGTAGGAAGCGGTATATAAATGAAGCTGCTTTGGTTTGCTTTGCTTGCTTTGCTTTGGTCTCTCAGGCTGCATCTACACTGCAAAAATAAACCAAGTTGACACCACTTTAACTGCGATGATTCAATATTATGGAATTCTGGGAATTAGTTTTGTGAAACATTTAGCCTTCTCTATCAGCGAGCTCTGATGCCACAATAAACTACACTTTTCAGAATTCCATAGCACTGAGTCACAGCAATTAAAGTGGTGGCAACCTGGATTATTTCTGCAGTGCAGATGCAGCCTCATAAAAAGGGATCTTCCAAATCAATCATACACACACTTTTGCCTGACTAAACACATGCCCATGATTTTATGATGCCCAAAAGCACTCCAAACCAAATATGAAAAGGCTATTTGATGTATCTACTACTAGGCAACACTTTTTGGTATTCAATAGTTAAGTATCTGTTACAAGCTAATCTCAATCATTACAAAGGCAGCGTTCTCAGGGCTATTTACCGTAGATGCTTTGAGTTGTTCTGGATTTTTTCTAATTGAGTAATTTCTTGGGACAATCTCGCAATCTCTTCTTCCAGCTTTCTCTCAGTGATGTCAACTTGTTGGCACAGACGGGCAAATGTTGTGGCCATCTCTCTAAAATGAAAATCACAAAACCCAACTTGTTTCTTTTTGGAAGCTCCTAAGGGAAAATTGGACAAGACAGAACACCTAACGCAACCCTGTATCAAAGCCAGGAAGAGTTACTTAGACTACAAAATTCTGTAGGATGGCTAGTAGCTCTGGAGTGTGGGTGTTGCAATTGAAAAGATACTTGTGCACTCCGTATGCAGCACCCTATATTGTAAGTTGCTTTGAAAAGCTGGATATAAATAAAATAGAAAATTGCATATGCATGTATGACTAAGTGCTTGATCTGAGAAAACTTCATGGCTCATGAGCAGAACTGCTAACATTTGGTACTCTATGCCATGATGCAAGAGTAAACAAAAGGGGTCTATTGATCATATCTATGGAAAGGCAGGGCAAAAAGAAATTTATTTATTTATTTATTTATTGTTATTATTATTATTATTATTATGACAGCACTGAGGCATTAACTGTCACTAAGAGCAGATCCTGATCTTTTTCATTCCCTAAGGAACCTTGTTTGTTTTTTTTAAACACTGTCCAAAATCTGAATTGCAGGACCAATTAGACAATTGATACCACCTTTGAGAGCAGTGTGGTATAGCGGTTTGGATGTTGAGAGTATGACTCTTGAGACCAGGTTCAAATCCCCACTTGGCCATGGAAACCTAGTGACTTTGGGCAGCCATAAAGGTGGCCTGAAATATAAAGTTGAACTTTTCCATCTTTGGTGGGTAGAAAGATCAGGAAGATGTCAATGCTCTGTTAAGCAAGTTTGCAAGCATCATGGCTCATTGTCTCTGTGCACTTAACATACCCAGTTGACAACACTTGGTTTACTCTCTTTTGGGGAAAAGAAGGGGAGAGAAACACATTGTCCTTTAAAAAAAAAGATAACTAAGAAGGGGGAAAAGAGCTTGGATAAATCAGAGGAAGAAGAAACGAAACATTTGTATTCAATTTCACATTCAGAAATGGAAACTTCTCAATACCCAAAACATCTTTTCACGGTCTTCTACAAACTTCCTTTGAGCAGTATGCACAGAAAGGCTGAACAGCAAGTGTGAAAGCAACATTTCCCTCTAGAACAGAAGTTCAAAAACAGAAGACGTACTGTTGCACCTGGTGACTACAGTTTGCACTTGTAAAGCTGACAATCAACTGCAGTTTTTCTGTGGCATAGTTTACAAACTGCTGCTTGAAGGCTCGTTCTTTGGCTTTGGTTGTCCAGGTGAGTCTCTCGTAGAGATACAGCAGTCCATACATACTCAAAGAAAGAGAGATGACCTTCCAGCCAACAGTTCTCCAAATCTACAAGAGAGCACCTAGATCAGAACTTGAACAGGAGCTATCAAACATGTGAGAAAGCATTCCTCAGAGGTAGGAAACTAGATCCTAATCCACGAGGATAAGCAAACTTTTGCAAGAACTCAAAGTGTGACCTCAGTGAGAATTCCAATATATTATAGGGTGTAAATGCCCCATGACACGTCACCGAATTGATTTTGGGGATGGGTCGGGGAATTGCATAGCAAATTACTGAATTTTGGTTTTCTATTGTTCAGGTGACAATGTTGTACAAAGACATACCTACTGTGTACCTTCTGCAGGACCAAAGTGCATATGGGAGACAAAAATATTTCACTGTTATGTGTGAAATTATTTGTAGGAGCAACCATAGTCTGTTACAATCTTGAGATAGCTGCCTTCCTCAAAGGACTAGATCTACATCTTCAAGGATCCAGCTCTTCTGTAATAGCTCTGATGCAATGGAATTGCTTCCTTAAAAGATTCAAATGCCCCTCTCTATGGACATTTTTTTATGATTGTTCGTGATAAGCATTGGATTGAAAGACAGACATTGTCACTTTTTACATGCTGTGTTAAAGTGTTTTGTTTTTTTTAAACCAGTTCATCTATTTCAGTATGAACATTTTTGAGCTGTTTCAGTCTTTTCAAATTTTGTAAACTGCTTGGAGCAGCAGAATTTTACAAAGATGTTTTAAATACATATATAAATAAAAGCTGCAGACCAAGGCCAGTGTGTTACCGTGTAGCCATAAGCAAGGGATTTAGGTTCTCATTACCCCTCTGTAATAAACAGGTCTTTGCTTTCAGTTATTTGATGACAAATCTACAAGAGACATAGAGAGGTAGAAATGCTCCAGTATAGCTGTCCTCACTTCACTAATTAAAGCAGATTAGGTCAGATACTCACCAGTCCTCCAACAATTATGACTGTCATGGAGGTTCGGGATGTTAGAGATGCCAGATTGGTAACCAAAGAGACCATGAGTTCCTCCTGCGAGGGATTCTCTGGTGTCAAAGCTGGAGCACTGGTGGCACAAGGGGTGGATGCAAGAGACCGAGGTATCTAGGAGAGAAGCATGCAAACTGAGACAAATCTACCTGGGAAACAGCTGGGATTTAAGATAGGATTTCTTATTTTAATGTGGCTATGGTATGAAAGCAGAATTTGAGGGGACTGAACTACTTATGAGCAGTGATGGAACAAAAAGAACACTAGCATCATTCCTAACAGATTTTAATATAGTTCCTTGCAAGTGGTTCACTGAAGTAAAATAGTTTTTTTGCATCATGCAATTCAAACTCTACCATCATTATACAATTTTATAGGACTCTCTAGTTTGCAATTTTTATTCTACTATTTATTTAATTGGACATACCTGTGTCAAAGAACCAATGTGTAAATTATACAACTGGTATTTAGGTGAACAGATTTTCCTGTCACCACTGTCTAAGGGATCTTTGAAAACACACACACACACACACACACACAATGTAATGCAGTTGTTCTGCTGTAGAAGTGAATTGAGAATAAAGTCTAGTGCACAGTTGTACAGGTGATGCTACTTGTATCTGGTGGATTAAGTTCCATTTGTGCATGGGGTAAACAAGCTGAAGCCCACTAGAGAAATCTTTTGAAGTACTCACTGTCAACGCTGGCTCTGCCATGGCTAAAAGGACCCTTTGGGTATTTTTAGGCCCCAGGAAACGGCTGACGAGGGCAGCCCAGCCCAGAGAAAATCGGAACGTGATATCTTCTTGGAAATCTGAACAAAGGCTGTGGCAGTTCAAATCATAGCTGAGATCAAACTTCCTGCATGGAACTAGCACATGGAGCTTATTCTGGACAGCTGGAGGTAACAAGGGCTGCAGGTTTTCTAAAAGGAGAAAGGCAGATGAAAAGTAAAGATACACTGATTTCAAACCATGCTCCATTGAGTTCTGCCTATGTCTGGTATTCGTGTGTGCTCATTCAATGCATGGATTTTAGATGGCATAAGCTTTTTATAAATAACTTGTTTTTTTAAAGATCAGTTTTAAAAGGTAAGAGTAGTTTTGTTTAAAACAAGGCAAACCATGGCTGCAATCCTGCATGCTTCAGTGTATCATAGTAGTTCCCCATGAGGTTCTACACTAAGCTGAGCAATAGACTATCCCACCCCCAGACTTATTGTACAATCTCTGATGCCTCCTCCGCACATGGCCATTCTATGCCTTAAGAGCAAGCAGGAATAGAGAAGCATCTGTAGCCAGATGTGAAACGAAAACATCAGAACTGAACTCACGCAGTGGAAAACTAGTGCCCTGATAAGAACCCCAGGACTAGAGAACTGAGTACATCTATGTGAGAAAACATATAGCTGCTTACTATATGGTTTGAGCCAGAAGAAAAAGGGAACTCTTTAGTTAGAACTGAGCTTATTGCTGAATTTGCACACAAAGGAATAAGCAATGAGGCAGTCCTATTGTTCCTAAAAAGTTTGGATTTGAAGCACTGTAGTCAATACATTCCCACTCAAATATGTAGATAGAGATTTGGGGATGGATGGGTAGGAGAGAGAGCACAAGCAGAATCTAGGCATTCTAAGAGTAGATGTTACCAATCATTTCTTGTTGTGACTGAAGCATAGACTTGTTGACTTCACTGGAGCAACGGTCAGCCAGGTTCCTCCCCAAGCCCTCTTCTAGGTGCTTGTTGAGTTCCTAGCATTTGTCAGAAAAAGCAAGCAGTAAGAAGTCAGCCTGGCCAAGGTTCTCTACTGAAAAGTCAGACACAGAAAGTGCAAGCAACATTTATTTTCCTCTCCCTATTTGTATGCCCATTTTTAGTCTCCTAACTGCCTGGTAATGCCCAAAACTACTCAGCTCCTCAACTGCTTCACCTGCATGATGGGCAGAAAAAAAATCATTAAGTAAGCTTTCATTTGAAGGAAAGCCTCCCAAATGTCCCTCCCCACTATAGCAGGGTTGGCCCCAAATATTTTTCTCTGTGACAGGACATCAAATACTGCCCCCCTCCCAAAAGGTATAAACCCAAAGCTAGCCAAATTAATTTGGTACTTGAGGAAGAAAATCCCATAAGCCCCTCTCCCTAGTAGCACTAGAACTAAGATACAATAATAAAGTAAACAACTATCCTTTTATGACACAGAAAAACTGATTTGTGAGGGGTTTGTCAGATTAAAAGTACAGAAGTTAAAAAATAAAAGGTTTCCCAAATGCAGGTTTAAGAGCAGCCAGCAGGCCAATTATCTCCTGCTGCCTTCTCTACTGTTTCTCTACCTGAGATTTCTAGTCTCTAAATGGCACATTACGTTATGGTTTGAGTGCTGAGCACTCTTAACAGTTTAGTGGTGAATAGTCAGTAGCATATCGTTAGCCCACCTACAATTTCCCCAGAAGTAGTCTTAAGGTACAAACACAATAAACTATTAACATAATGACATTATATTATTTTGCATGTATGGTCCCGACATAAAACAACCAATTTCCATGTGTTAAATATTTTAAGCTTGGTAGCATTTCACACACAGCTTCATTTCTTAGGGGTACTTTTCTGATGAATTAATATCACCACTCTCTAGCTGACTAAACTGACAATGGAGGCAGTGTAATCCACAATTTCTCTCTGATCAAAGAAGCAGCATTTTGGAGCGTATGTATCCATGTGTGTACAATGCCAGGTATGCTATAATTTTTTTTCCTACTCCTAAGAATGTTTTCCTTCCTCAAAATACAACTGTCTTCTCTACAAAGTAATGCTTGAGTCACAATTGACATTCTTCTTTTCAATCACTTTCCTCCCCTGCCAGTCTTCATTTGTTACATATTGTCTTGCCTGTGCCTAGAAATGAAAATTAACTGTATATTGTTAATTTAGGTCAAGGGTAGTAATTAACATTTTTAAAATGGTTTAAAACCAACAGAAATCTGTTTTTTGTTAAAAAAAAAAAAAAAGAAGAGCAAGGATAGAAAACCTTTGGCTCCAGCTTAATTTGGCCCACAAGCTTCCACAATCTAGTCCACAAGCCTATCTCAACTGACCACACTCTTTTCCAATTACTATGCCCCCTTTCCTTTAATCTCCTGTCTTTAATTTCTGATTAGCTAACTTGATTTCCTTCTAAAATAACTACTGGAACGTGGTTGACATTTGTGTTCCAACTTCCTTGTACTCTCCAAATCAGGGGTAGGCAACCTTTTTGAGCTGGGGGCCGGGTTGCTGTTCCTCAGACAATTGGGGGGGGGGGGGGGGTCAAAGCACCAAAAACAAATAAATAAATTAAATAAATAAATAAAAATGAAAAATGAAAAAAATATGCATGCACACTCAGCCCCAGAAAAGCCATGGCAAAACCCCTGTGGAGATTTTGCCAAGAAAACCCCAAGAACAAGTAATAACAACAATAATCAATATCATCATGGTGGGCGGCAGTGGCAAGACCGGCCTGAGGCCGGTCCAAAGGCCTCGGGGGGCCTGCATCCGGCCCCCGGGCCTTAGGTTGCCTACCCCTGCTCTAAATGAACTTTTTGTCACCTGCTAACCGTTTGAGGGCAGCAGAACCTAATAACGCTTAGCTTAGCAGAGTGAAGAACTAATAGCTAAGGTAGCAAGAGCCCGCAGTTCATGCAGATCCAGAAACCTTTATTTATTCTCAGCAGGGGATCTGTGTTAAACTTCAGCAACAGATCTTTGAAGCTTTCAGTGATGTCTTAAATGTGTGGATACATGAGAGGGGAAAGGACTGAAACTGGGGAAAAAACAACACTGACACACACATCAGTGTCATGTGACACATTAGCCCTTAGAGCAAAAAAAGGTTTCCTAAACTTTTTGCAAAACCCCTTAAGATTATTAGTTTTACTTCTAGGTTTCTTTATAGCATATGAATGAAATAAATATGAAAGCAATGATTTACTTTTTTTCTAAATCCTAAAAAACAAGATTGGTTCATATAATGCATTCTTTCCATTACCATTTTTATCAACTCTGTATTAAAGCAGTAACAACAAAAATGTGTGGTCTTCTAACCAATGGGGCTAGCTAACATATAAAATTAACTACTGTAAAAAGTTTGTAGAATGTTAGGGAAACACAAAACAGAAACTAACTTCCCCCTGCGGCAGAACTTACACTTTTATATAGTTTCAAGACTTGTGGTGATGGGTGAAAATCAGAATTAAATTCGTCTACCAAAACAGAAAGTCGACAAATTTCCTCAGTCATGGCAGAAGACACCTGGAAAAAATTAAATATGTAGTGAACAAAACCAGCATGAAAAAGGTCTAAGGAAAAAATATATGTGGTGGTTAGTTTAAAACTATATTTTACAGAATTTTGTCTCTCTCTTATATATGCTTTAAAACAGTACAGTAAATGTCCAAAGCCCTTTATATACACATTTCCATAACCTTTAGCTTATGAAACTGTTGTATATCAATTCAGAGGTTTCATCCATCTAGCCCAGAACTGTTTATTCTTACTAATATCTGCTCTCTGGCATTCCGGGCAGATCAGTCCCAGATGTAGTACACAAGACTGTTCAACTAGAATACTACAAACTGAACCTTCTGCATATGATACTCGTTCCATTCTATAATCTGTCTCTATTCCTTAAAACCCCACAAAACCAATTAATAGTAGCTCCTCTATTACTCATGTGACAAAACACTTTGGCTTGAAACACAGAGGGCTGTTTTAGGTTTCTCTGTGAATTCCAGCTCATAGTTCCCATGCATAGCCACTCCGCTCTACCCCTAGGAAGTGGTAAGCACTTATTAATTTCAGTTCTAGCACTAGAGGTCTTTAAAGACTTCAAAAGCTCATTAATGTCACACCAAGATTTTATTCATTAACTATTTAGTTTCTGAGGATTCTGCAACATACCTTGTTTGCAACTTCCTCTGTAACCTCTTTGATTTTCTTCTTTATGTCCTCTGTTAACAGGTTGAGCTGGTTTCGTACAAATTCGAGTCTGTCCTTCTGATCCTCCCGCTCTTCCATTGAATGGACTCTAAAGTAGCAGAAAGGCAGCCATCAGCCTGTTTCTATACACTGAATAATCCAAAAATACAGTGGTACAACCCAATTGAGCACAAAATTGCTGTTATCACCCTGGCTTGACAGGTTCAACACAAAGCTAGGCTCAAAGGATACAAACTAGAACCAGAGGCTTTGACTGGTTACTATATATGTCCATCTCTTCCCTGTCTTGCACTGACTAGACAATACCATGATAAGGGAAGAGGAAAGGGCTCCTTTATCTTTTGACAGTCATAAAAGGAATTTCAGCAGTTATGGATTCCCCCCTCCCTTCTACAGAGAAGGTGGCCCCACCAACATTCAATCTTCTATGCAACAAGTTATAGGGAGTCTTGCCATCCCTTTCATTTTCTTCTCTCTCTCTCTCTCTCTCTCTCTCTCTCTCTTTTAAAGTCTACAGCACAAATAAAAACTCCAAGCAAAGAAAAACATAATGAAGTGGTGCCACTTGTAATGCTCACCTTAAGTAAATGCACAGCCCACTTGTGAATCCTGACTAGTATTATTTATCCTATATGGCAGTATGTACAGAATACTCTGCTGGCCCCATTTAAACACCTATTCTCAAATTAGGACAGAACTGTTTGCCTGGATGCTGATGCATTAATTTTAAATAGACAATGAATAGCCAAGATTTAAAACAAAGGTTTCCCATTTTTTTGGGACCCTGGGATTTCAGCTAGGGTAAAACCAAAGCATCATTGGGAAAAGCCAAAACTTTCCTCTTCTGTATGTGAAGGGACAAACCAGAAAGATACTGTACTCACCTCTTGCCAGCATTGGATTAAGGGCTGTATATATCCTGATAAAGGAAGAAAGGTCAGTGCCACCCAGGGACCTTTTCCAGCTTAGCTAAACAAGGTGAACACAACAGGAGAGGCCTACCTTTGGTTGGCTGCTGCCACGTTTATGCTGTCCATAATATTTTTCACAGTATCTAGGATCTGTTTAGCTCTGATAGTGTGCTGCTCAAACTTGGTTTTCACTGCTGACTGCGAGATACACTCCTGCGAGAGGCCCAAGCCACAATACACATTACTGTAATTCCATCTCCAACGCAATTTGGAATTTCTATGTCAGAAAGCATTCTGCTGCTATTTAAATAAACTTTTAAAAAATGAAGTAAGATAAAGACAACAAAAGCAAAAGGAACAAAGTAAGATGGAAAACAAAGTCATAACTCTATTAACCAGTAAGTTAATGTTCTCCATAAGAGTCCAGCTACAGTAATGTGCAAGGGGCAAAAGAAAAGTTACAAAAGCAAGGCATTATGATTAATGTAGATCCACTTAGCATTAACCATTCATTCAGCATTTCCAGATATGTTTCTGTGATTACTTCTCAACGAGTTATTGTAGACATGATGGCTTTAAGTGGACACCTGTAATATGCAAGTGTAGTGAAACAGTTGGTGAGGCAGTGATAGTAATAGCAATAGCAGCTTGATTTATATACTGCTTCATACTGCACTAAGCAGTCTCTAAGCAGTTTACAATTGTAAGCTAACTGCCCCCAACAACCTGGGTATTCATTTTAGCAACCTCAGAAGGATGCAAGCCTGAGCTGAGCCCGAGCCCTGGCTAGTACTGAACTCCAACCTTGTGGTTTGTGAGTGAGTGGCTGCAGTACTGGCATTTAACCAATGACTAGTTTCAGCTCCCTTGGAAATGTATGCTGTAGCAAATCCAGGTTTGCTTCTGGTTAATATGTGAAATGAGTCTGTTCTTCATGGTACTATGCTGCAAGAATCTGGAAATTTTGGATATTGGCTTATATGGAACAGAGGATATTGCTTTATACCAGGTCAGATTACTTGTGCATCAAGCCCAGAACTCTGCTCTGGTTGGCAGCAGCTCTGCAGTGTCTTGGAAGAAATCTCTCCCATCATCTGCCTGGAATCCTTCTAACTGGAAAACCAGGAAATGAATCAGAGTTTTCTGCATGCAAGATATTTATCAGAGCACTTAAGTCTGTCCCTAAATATACAAGCACTAGGCATGCTAGCTTGGATTCATAGAAATATAACAAATAAAACAGGAATGATGCTTCAGTTCTAAGAGGAATTATGCTAAAGCCACTCCCATTAATCATGTGGTAAAGAATCCAATTCGCAAGCTAGGGTGTATGTCCTTAAACTGAAGATCTTACCTTGCTCTTCTGAAATCTCACCTTAGATCTGAAGCAAATTGCTAGTCATAGTACATAGTTGCCCCTCCATTTTCGCGAGGGATCCGTTCCGGATGATCCGGAACCACCACCCCGCCCCGAAAATGGAAAATCACAAATATGCAAGCCCCATTGGCTTGAATGGTGGTGTGTGCCCCCGGGCGCGTGACCCATTTTGTCCCCCTCCATTTGCTGCCTGCAAACGGGCAAGGGATGCGGACATCACGTCTGCAAAAACGGAGGGGCGATTGTAGTTGCAAGACAAAAATAATATCTAAACATGATGAAATTTTCTGTTAAAGTATTAATGAACTTTCCCTGAAGCTTGTTCCTAGAAATATCCAAGATCAATCTGACAGGTAACTGGGTGCTGTCATTACTATTCACCCATTTGAAAGAGAGTAACAATTCTCAAATGTTCATATCTTGTTTTACTGCACTCAGGGTTTGGGGTCATAGTTCCACTCTATCCAGTTGATGGCAGAACAATAAAATAAAAAGAAAACAAAAAAGAAATGCAAAATAATAGTAAAGAAGAATTCCTTGATCCTCGATGAAGCAGATCTAGAAATCAGCAATGAAAAAGCAAGAGGTTCAAATATAAACAGCACAATGTTAGAGCTAGACAAGATGTGTAAAGTCATATTCCAGACAGGCAAATAGGCAGAAGGTGAAAGGGTTATGATTTCACCCCCATGCACTACACAACGAGAAAATCCGTAGTAGATAGCTATAAGAAGTAGAAGAGTTAGTGATATCTTGGGAAGAGAGACAGAAAATATAAAAGAGTAGGAATTTCATAGAATCAGAGTTGGAAGACACCACAAGGGCCATTTGATTCAAGCAAACTCAGTCAGCCACATTATCAGAACATATGGGTGACTGTACCAAAATCTGCCCTTTCCCCAATAGATAATGCAGCCAGTCAACATATGACTTCATATGAAGAAAGTCCTGGAAGCAGTAACTGGCACCTCCAGTTCAAACAGGGTGAACAAAATGTGTACACTCGTCCCTCCAGATTTGCGGCTTTGACTTTTGTGGCTTTGATTATTCACAGATTTTATTAATATGTTCTCTCTAGGTCTAGGTCCTTCAACACAACTCTATGGTCAACTTTAACCAAAAGTCGCACTAAAGGACCTAGAGCAGGGGTCGGCAACCTACGGCCCGGATGCGCCCCCCCCGAGGCCTCTGGATCAGCCCCTTGGAAAACAAAATAGCGGCCGCGACTTGCTTGCGCATGCGCAGTACTCCGGAAGTACTGCGCATGCGCAAGTGAGCGTGCACGCGCGCTGCCATCTCCCCTCCCTGGCCCAGCAGAAGACCTGGGGACCAGCAACTGGCCCTGGGTCTGAAAATCTTGCCGACCCCTATATTAGGCTTTGGAGCATGGCATAAAATTAGGATGTAGTAGTTTCAAGCACAGCCCCAGAAAACCCTGTGATAGGTTTGCCTTAGGGTCACTATAAGTTGGAAATGACTTGAAGGCATATAACAACCACAGTTTCAAGGAACCATTTTAATCAGGGAAATGTTTTTATCATCCAAAATTCAGGATGTTTGTTAACCAAATTCAATGTGTGCTTACTGCATTATTGAAGCTTTACATGAATTATAATGTGCCCCCTGCTCTATTTTGTGATAATTGGAAGATTTCCATGATCGTTGACTCAACATTTCAACCCTGTGTTGCCTTCTTAGAACGTATGATATGGCATCACCATATTTTAATTAAGGCAATGAAGTGTTTCAAGTCAATGCTTGTAATCAAATCACTCTACATTACAGTAACTCTTACACTGCAACAACAGGAACTTGTTACTTTAAAGTCACTCTGGCGGTGTGAGGTCAGCTTCCAGGCGGCTTCAGAGCATGCATTACCAAAACTCTGCACTCTGAAGCTGCCTGGAAGCAGGCTCCCCCCCCCCCCCCATCTATTCAGGCCCTAAAGCAAAATAAAAAGAATGCTGAACTCTGAAAATAATCTGAGTTGTCCTGTCTCCCGCAAAGGGTTTAGTTCTTTATGGGATAGAGCTTTAATAGCCTTGCCCAATATGTGCCTTGCCAATATGGAGCTTCTGGAAGCTGAAGACCAAAACATATGGGGGAACAAAGGGTGAGCACCATTAACATAAAGGTGGAATACTATACATACAGTTCCATTTCTCATCAGAAATATTTATGATGAGAAAAAAAGCTATTTCCTACTCCAGAAGACCCTAGAGCAATAGAGTATGTAATGTTCCCTTCTGGTTTGTCTGATGTAGTTAGAATTAATCAATGAGAGATTTCACAGTTATCTGAAAGCAGAACCTCCTTGTAAGTTTAGTCTTCCAGGATGAAAGGAGATACCTGAAACCCAGTCTAAGGGCCTGAACAGACTGCCAGAAATAATCCAGCTTGAGACCACTTTAACTGCCCTGGCTCAAAGCTAGGAAATCATAGGAATTGTATTTTTTTCTGAGGCATTGAGCCTTCTCTGTCAGAGAACTCTGATGCCACAATAAACTACAGTTCCCATGATTCCCTAGCACTGAGCCAGGGCAGTTAAAGTGGTCTGAAGCTGGATTATTTCTAGCAGTCTGTTCATGCCCTAAGTTTCTCCTTAGGGAAATCCTGGAATAAGGTGCGTGTGTGTAAGCATTCATATTTAGCTATTCCCATTACACAAAGAGGTATTTTAAAAACCCTACTGCACAATGATCAATATATGGTTAACATTTAAAGACCAACTGAAATCTTACAGTCTTCACACCAAAGTCACCAAGAAGTGCTTGCCGGTGGCAATGTTCAGTATGGTGGAAGTAGCACTGCTACAGGAAAGTGCTTACTGGAGTTAGCTACATTATGGAGGATATAACATTTCCCATTGGCCCTGATATGGAAATTCACTGTTATACTCTTAATCCCCGCCCCCAAAAGACAAGTGGTTTAGATGCTCAGAAAATTTACCTCAAATATCTTCTCAAAATGTTGAAACTCTTGGAAACGTGTCTGAAATCCTTCAGCAAGTGCAGCACCTACGAAGCATGAAGCAAAACATAAATTATCAGAAGCTCTTCACAAAAATACAGTTTAAGACATTCTAAAAAAAGATGAGTTGCCAAGAAACATAACACTGGATAAAGAGGCCCTCACATCTGATAGACACATACCTGCCTCAGGCATGCCCTGGGCCTTCTGCTTTCTAGCGCTAAGAACTTCCTTGGCTGAAACAAAGAAGATTCGGTTCTGGGCCTCAGAAGCATCCACGACTTTGAGTTCATCTACCAAGAATGTAAGACAGCGTTCCATGTGTTGCTTGCGTACCTGAAGAAAGGCAGTAGCAGAAGCATGTCAGGACACTCATCAATTTACAAAAAAGGAATAGTGAATTCAGCTATACAGTCTTTCTGGGTAGAAGCATGTAAAGAAACAGGGTAGCTGCCAAACACAGTTTGCAATTTTTTCCTGCCTTCTGCTTTTGGATATATAAGTCTTTATGCCTGATGTCCTCATATGGGATCCTCACTCATGCCAATTATTATTATGGAACAATGCAAATACATACTGTGATGTCATCAGGAGATGGACAACTTCTACTGCTAGTATGGAGAGTGAGAACATGATTAAGGGCTGCCATTTTCAGGACCAGCTTTGTGTTTCTCATTAAGTGGAATCCTATAGAAAAATATTTTCTCAAATCCATCTACTTCACTAGAATAACACAAAAGAGCACTGCAGTGGATATCCACAGACATCCTGATGGCCAAAACAGCACATAAACTTAAAGAAGAGAAAAAATATTGTTATATTATTATATTTATATGTATCTTGCTCTTTTCCCAGAACTGGGACTCAAGAGTGGCTTCACAATATTAAAAGAACAATACAATTATAAACATAAACAAGAGGTGAATTAAAAAGGAATTAAATTATTACAATGTTAAAATAGATAGCTATTAAAAAATAAAGTACATTTTAAAAATAGAAAACTGTATAAAACACTTTAAAATGAAATGATATTCCAAGCTGGTCCTTTACAAACATTCCATTCTAAAAGCCTGTCTAAACAGGTAATAATAATAATAATAATAATAATAATAATAATAATAATAATAATAATAATAATATTTATATCCCACCTCTCTGTAAAAACAACCGAGGCAGCTTACAAGATAAAACAAACAATCCCTTCCCCCAATAGCCCCCCTTAAAATGCAATTAAATAAACAAAATATAAAAACATAATTAAAAATTACAAATAATAAATAATTTAAAATGGCTCAACGAAAATCAGGGACAGGCTTAACTGTTTTCGGTGACCAGTTAGGCTAACAAAGAGGGAGCCATTCTTGTCTCCCTGGGAATGGAGTTCCAGAATTTAGGGGCAGCCACAGAGAAGGCCCTCTCTCGTTTCCCCACCAACCGTGCTTGTGGTGGTAGTGGGACGGAGAGAAGGACCTCTCCAGAGGTGAAAACCCACAAAAGAGCTAGTTTTTCCTCCCAGTACATTTCCATTAAAATTGTCCCACCATGGTTCTTGAGGTTTTAAAAATCTGAGCAGAATAAAGAGCATAATAAACTTCTATTGAAGTTTTCTGTGTAAAACACTGTAATATGGATAACAAAATTGCCAGTTCTAGCTGTAGGGAATAAAGACTCTTGCAGTCTTTTTTAATGGGCTCTCACTACAGGTTTTAATTACTTAGACATAAACTATATGCTACAGTTTTTGAATGAGATGCATGCATTGTTAGGCAGGGGGATATACAAAGCTATTTGTTACCCCACCATTCACTGCATCATCTCACTTCATTGCCCTGATTATAATATGGTGGCTTATCCTGGGAATATCCCTGAACTCACTTCAACATATCAGCAGACTCCTTAAGTGAGTTATATTTCTTAAATACTGGCCCAGCACATTTGCATTTTTTCTTCAGAACAATAATGTAAGAACTGTAACTCACATCCTCCATGTATTCAGGCTCTGATGCAGAAGCATCCCAACGGTTATTGAGGATAAAGATGTTTGGTTTAGAAAGTTTCTCATTTACTTTGTGAAAAAACTGTTTTTCCTAAAAAGTAAAAGAAAAAAGATGAAAGGGGTAAAAACAATTACAACAGGGTCTTTAAAAGATAGCTGTGAAAAAGTAGATCCTAATTTCAGAATCTTCTTACAACAGAAGGAGATGAGATGGGAAGGAGAGCCATACCATCAAATATTGCTGAAAAAACAATTCTATTGAACTCCATAGAAGCAGCAGAGGTGGAAAGCAAAGAAACCCCATCATATGGAGATCATGGTTTTAACAGCCCCTCTCCCATCCCCTATCCTGCTAGTACAAGCAAGGTATGTATTTTCCACAAAAAATAAAAAAAATCCTGACAAAAGATGTCAAAGAATGACACTGGTTGCTCATAGATATACAACTCTTGCATCATTCCTCCTCTCTATTCAAATAATTAAATAATTCTTTTCCTGAAATTAACAGGAATGACAGGCCACTTCTGGCCTCTAATTTGTAATTTCATTTCAAAAACAGAGGTTGCTGAATTCTTAATTGACACACTTCTTTTCAAATGTCTCTAGCAGCAGCTATGCAAAAGTCCAAGTGCTCTGAAGATGCTAACAAGCACTCTTGTAATTTCAATAGTTATTTCTGACTTTAAAGCATCATTAAGCCAAGCAAGCCATTGAATGATACAGCAAGTGCAACCACACTGATGGTGGTTAGAACAACTCCCTCATAACGGACTCCACCAGCAAATGGAGCTGCCCTTTATACTGGCTTAAAGTAATCTACATTCTACCTACAACTTTTACAAAGCACAGAGTATAGTTACACTGGGCAGTTTTCTTCAGATACTGGGATGGTGAAGTACTACAATCTCTACATGGGCAAACAGAGTTTGTCCACCTTCAGTAATAAACAGCAGGGGAGAACTCCATATATCTCAGGAGTCCTATCTTCTAGACAAAGCTCTGGATGTTCATTACAGTTAACAGCATTTTTTATTTCAGTGTTAGAAAGGATGCTAAATATAGAACGCTAAAGGTGACAAAATAAAGGGAGGAGGTTACTACCTAAAGTTGATTTATTTTTTATAAAATTTATATTACTTTCATAAGTATTTTTTTAACATCAGAACAAGAATACTGAAAAATACTAGTGGCCTTGAACAAAGGGAAAAAAATCTATAGAGTTTCTGTGGAAGAAGTATGGTAATAGCTGAATCAGATATTACTCATCTCCCTTTAATTGTTCCAGCTCTACAATACCGCTATCAAATCTCATATGGCAGTTAAAGATTACAATTGGATAAGCATATGCTCACCACCCTGAAGAAAGGCAAGATGCAAAGAAGATAAATAAACAGCACCTTTAAACAATAATGACTTACTGTGTTCATGAGAGTTGACTCTGAATTAGCAACTAAAACAAAGACATCAGCATCCAGACAAAATTTATCAATCCAGCTGTCCAGCTCTGTGGTGACATCAGTACCAGGGCTGTGGAATAAAGTCAGAGAGTTATTTGGCCATAGGGCAATGTCCTTCTAATTTAAAATTACAAACAGATAGGATATGAACAATCTATATCTCAGTTTATTAAGCCAGAGAGAAATCATACACACTTCTTAGGATAAGGCAGAAATGTGTCTTTTCATCTTGTAGTGCATTTCCTGTGCTCCTACATTCCCATGAACAGAATACAAATCTGAACACCATCCATTAATTACAGTTTCCATTTGGTCTGAACAGGGAAGAACAGCTTGCTTACCTGTAACTGTG
>JAIPUX010001880.1:110751768-110767489 GCA_020142125.1 Phrynosoma platyrhinos | reverse complement strand
CTGCGCAGAGACTCCATTCGGAAAGCTGAAAAGCTGAGTAGATTGGCAGAAGCCCTGCCCCCTCCTGTGTACTGAGCATGCCCAATCCCACCAATCTAGCTCCTCCTTCATTTCCAGTCCACTGCAATAAATCAACTAGGACCTGATTGAGGGGAGGTAGAGCGGGTTTGTGTTAGGGCACAGATGACCATTCGAAGAAC
Organism: Phrynosoma platyrhinos; assembly: GCA_020142125.1. Taxonomy (NCBI): domain Eukaryota; kingdom Metazoa; phylum Chordata; class Lepidosauria; order Squamata; family Phrynosomatidae; genus Phrynosoma; species Phrynosoma platyrhinos. The sequence goes on along the minus strand of JAIPUX010001880.1, from coordinate 110,767,289 downwards.
CACAGTTCTTCCTCTTTGTGGTCTCAGTGCCTCACACAATAGGATGACTAAAAAGCTTACCTATGGGAGGTGGGAAGGTCACTGCAGAAAAGAAGAGAAAACAGCACGGCTGAAGCTGGCATTCAGAAGAGACCTGGAATCAAGCTGGTAGTGCCAGACAAACATGGAAAGCTGAGCCCACATAGCCGCCTTGCAGACATCAAGCAGGGGGAAGGCAGCAGATGAGGAGACAGCCCTGGTTGAGTGTGGAGGAGGAGATTTGGCAAATTCATAAGCCAGCAGGATGGTCTGGGCCATCCAATTTGCAAATCTTTGAAAAGAAACAGGATGGCTTTTTATTAGGGCCACCATAACAAACAAACAACTTGTTAGTCAACCTGAACTCAACAGAACGTTGAACATAAAACGCCAAAACACAGTGAACATCAAGGATGTGCATTGTCTTTTCCAGAGGTGTGGAAGAATCTGGATAAAAGGTGGGCAACACAATGTCTTGAGAAAGGTGAAAAGGGGATATCACCTTAGGGAGAAAAGAGATGTGCAGTCTGAGGGCCATCTTTTCTTGTGAAAGATCAGAAAGGGCTGATCTGAGCGCAGTGCAGTCAGCTCAGAGGACATCCTGGCTGAAGTGATGGCCACAAGGAATACCACCTTGAGTGTGAGCAGTCTCAGAGAGGCTGAGGCCAGAGCTTCAAAGGGCAGCCTAGTAAGGTAGATGAGCACCAACAAGAGTGACCAAGAAGGAGCCAGTGGAGGTGACAGAGGGTACAGGTGATGTAGACCCTTGAAGAATCTCTTCAGAGTAGGCAAGGTGAAGAGCTTAGCGGATGGTAAACCAGAGGGCTGGTTGGCCACGATAGCTGACAAGTAGACCTTAAGGGATGAGAAGGCCAGTCCTTGGCCACACGGATAGAAAAGGAACTGTAAGGCTGTGGAGAGTTGAACAGGTGAAGAGGGCTAAGCTCTGGCCTTGGCAAAGGAACAGAAACACTTCCATTTGTAGGAGTAAGACCGCTTGGTAGAGTCCTTCCTGGAAGCAGAAAGGACCCGCAGAGTGGTCAAGGGTGGATTCTCCAAGCTGTTATGAGGAGGCTGCGTAGGTCCAGGTGAAGGACTACTACGCCAAAGGAGTGAGAGAGAAGGTCTGGCCAGTTCAGGAGCTTTAGGTACTGGCCCCTGAACAGGTGAAGAAGAGGGGCAAACCAAGGTTGTCTCGGCCAGTAAGGAGCCAACGGAATTGCATTGGATCTATCCTTGGTCATTTTGGCTACAACTCTTGCCACCAGCAGGAGCAGAGGGAAGGCATAAAGGAAGCGACGGCTCAAAAGGAAGGCATCACCTAGGGAGTCTGTCCCTAGACCTGCTCTGGTGCAAAATAGTGGACACTGCACATTCTCTGGAGTGGCAAAGAGATCCAGGCAAGGTGTCCCCCAATGAGATGTTATCAGGTGAAATGCCTCCTGTGACAGTGTGTTGAAGAGCCTTGTCTTGGCTGAGAGAGTCTGCTAGAACATTGTCCTTCCCAGCCAGATGAACGGCCACCAGATGAATGGAACGATGATGGCACCACATCCAGAGCTGTGTAGTGAGATGGAGAAACACAGAGGAATGGGTTCCACCCTGTTTGTTGATATAACAGACTGTGATGGTATTGTCTGTTACAACTTGGATAATCCTGTGATGGAGGTGATTCTCAAAGGCTCAAAAGGCCTTGATGACAGCCAAGGGCTCCAGAACTTTGATGTGCATCTCCGCTTCTGAAGGGGACCAGCAACCTTGTACGCAGAGATCTGCGTAATGGGCTCCCCAGCCTGTCATGGAGGTGTCTGTGGTGACCATCCTGGAAGGTTCCAGAGGTTGGAAGGGCATTCCTCTGAGGATGTTCCTGGGACCAACCACCACAGAAAGGAGCTATGCACAGTGAGGAAGTGTCAGCTTCTTGGCCTATCTGTTGTTGAGATGGTCGAAGACAGAAAGGAACCATTCTTGTAGTGGGTGGAAACTTAGGCACGCCAAGTAGATGATGACTGTGGTTGAGGCCATGAGGCCTAGAAGACATAGGATGGTCCATGTGGAGTGGGCTCAAAGGGTTTCTGCCCTTCTGGTGGGCAGATAGGCCCGAGCCGTAACAGAGTCCAGAGATGTGTCAATGTACTCTATCACTCTGACCAGTTCCAAGATGGACTTGGAGGAATTCATCGTCAGGTCCAAGTCAGTGAGAAGGGAGAGTGTTGTGTGGACGTCCCGGAACAACGGTATGCAAGAGGACGACACCAGTAACCAATAATCCAAATAAGGAAATAGTTTGATCCCTTGGACGTGGAGGTGAGAGATGACCACTGCATCTATTATTTTGTGAAAACTCAAGGAGCGGTAGAGAGGCCAAAGGGCAGGACAGTATATTGATAAAGATCTCCATCCACATCTTTCAGGTTAATCGATGCGAACCAACCCCTGTGATAGAGAAAGGGGAGTATGGATTCAAGAGTCACCATTGTGAACTTAACGTGGTGAGATGTAGCGGTTGATGCCCCTGAGATCTAGAATGGGATGGAGCCCGCTGTCCTTCTTTGACACTGTGAAAGATTTGGAGAAACAACCATTCATCCTGACCCTGTCTGGGATGCGTTGAATGGCACCTTTGTCAAGAGGATCTTGTCCTGAAGAGGAGGGGAGGATGGGGTAGAGCAAAAAATGCTGAGAGGTGGAGTACTTGCAAACTCTATGGCGTACTCCAGGCGTATGATGGTGAGGACCCAGGTATCTGTGCTGATTTGCCACCAGTTGTCATTGTGGCAGCGAAGTTTTGAGAAATGATAAGCTGGCAGTGGGGAGGGGGATGGAGAAACAGGTGATGGCGTCATCCCCATGGATCCGTCAAAAGTGTGATTTGGAGGAAGATGTTTTTTTGGAAGACTGTTGTTGTTGTTGGCCTTGAGGGTAACACTGTTTAAAGAGCCTTTGAGAAGATTGTTGAGAAAAGGACCTGTATTGAGTGGAAACTACGGAGCGAGATCTGGAGTAGTTGAGTGAGGATGGCCGGGAGCGCCACTACTGTTTGTATGGGCGATATTGTTGTTATCGGCCAGTAACACCCAACCTCTTGCCTGTGAGACAGGTTTTGGCTAAAGTGTCCAGAGACTCATCAGTTTTGGCAGCAAAGAAACCCTCTACTTCAAAGGGCAGATCTTTGATACACTTCTTAGCCTCCTCAGCAAGATTAATATATCTGAGCCAAGCATGACGACAGAATGTCACTGCATCCGAAATCACTTTGGCTGTGCAGTCCACAGAGTGTGTTGCTGAGTGGATTTATTGGTTGACCAGAGAGAGAACTTCAGTGTAGAAATCAAGGGCAGCTGCCTTTTGCTCTTCCAGCAAGAAGGGAATGAAAGCAGCCAACTTGTTCCACAGAAACTTCTGTTAGGCACCCATACAAGCCTGCATGTTATCCACCTTGGAAGAAAGGGCAGCTAAGAAGTAGAAACATCGCCTAAAACAGGGGTAGGCAACCTTTTCCCTTTAAGGGCCGAGGGACTTCAGCTCCCAGAATCCCAGGAGCTACTGGCCAACACAGGACTATTGGCCAACATGCTAAGGCTTCTGGGAGCTGAAGTCCCTCGGCCCTTAAAGGGGAAAGGTTGCCTACCCCTGGCCCAAAATATCAAGACATCTACCTTTTTTATCAACTGGGGCACAATGTATTTTGCCAGAAGATTTAAAGGTACACTCAACTACCAAGGAGTTCGGAACAGGGTGGGTGAAGAGATAAGGTGTTGTGTCAGGCTGAACCTTGTACAGACCTCCAAGCCTCTTTGAAGCACAGAAGAAGACTTCGCCAAGGAAAGATTCATGACGTCAGACAATGAAGTCAGGAAAGGTAGAACAGCTGGTGAAACCATAGTAGTGTCAACAATTTGAAAGACCGGCTCTCTTGCTAGTTTGGGAGCAACCTCAATCTGGAGTCCTAGAGCCTGAGCCATCCTCTGAACCACATTGGAGAACAACTGAACATCCTTGTTAGGAGATTGGGAGGCCGCATCCTCGACTTCCTCCTGAGGTGAAGCAATTAGAGGAGGAGGTGAGCCCAGTGACAGTTCAGTGTCATAAGCTAACTCTTCAGTAGATTGTTGAGGCATGGTACGACTGGCAAGTTGAGGAACCTATGTGGTGCTAGGAACAGGCATGATCTGAGGCACTGACATCAAGGGAACAATTGGAATGACAGCAGGAATCGGTGCTGAGATCGATGTAAGCGGGATCTGAGCTGCTAACATCAGCAGCTGAACTGGAGATGCCGGTGGACGAGACACCGTTGCAGCAGTATGAGGGGGTAGTGAAGGCACTCTGACTGAATAGTAGTCCAGCCTAGGCACAGCTCGAGATTGAGGCACATCGTGAGGAGATTGAGATCGAAAGTGGGAATAAGCTCGATATCTAAAGGGAGAGTGATAATAAAGCTCTCTATGGTCATAGTGATCCCTGTAAGATGGAGAATAGGATCGATAAGAGGACAGACGTTCCTCTTAATCGGCTTGATAACGATTAATATAGGATGCCAAGGTGTAAGGTGAATCTCTATAGTATAGCCTTGATGACACTGACAATGTAATCTGGTCCTGCAATGGTGTCAGGGAACGATGAGATCGAGCCAGAGACACTTCATGGTGTCAATGGGCCAAAGGCAAGAGTGAAAGCCTGTAGGCCCTAACTGGAGAGGCAAATATTTGCAAGGACACAGAAGCCAGGTACTGATGGAAACAGAGAGACCATCGGCAACAAAGATGGGAGTGGTAGTGAGTCTGGTAGCATAGAACCACCCAACGATGCCAAAGTCAGGACCCCCAATGTCAAGTCTGCAGAAGGGGCTAGATGGGGGGTTGAGATGCCAGGGTAGAGACCAGAAACAAAAGGACCATAGTAGTCTCCAAGGCTGCAGCTGGAGTCAAGGCTGGCGTACAAGCTGGTAACGACATTAAGGGCGAAGACTGTTCCGCAGTTGCAGAGGGCGGAACAGAGGCCTTAGACTTGTGCTTCCACTTGGCCTTCTTGGCATCATGGTCACAAGAAGAATCAGACTTCCTCTTAGTCTTGTGGGGTTGCTTGTCCTGGGAGACAGAGGGAACCTCTTGCAGTGACGGAGACTGGCCAGCAGATGGCCCAGTAACGGCTTCAGACATAGAAGAAGCTGGCTCTAAAGTGCTCGATGTTGAGGGCCTCAATGTCGAGGACAGTGTTGTTGATGCCAAGGCTTTTAGAGGACTCAACGTTGGTAAAGAAGAAGAAACTGGCGCCAATTTTTTTTTTAGAACTTCAGGATCTGAAGAAGTTTGGAAATTGGCACCAAAGCCAGAGGATTCTTCTGAGAAGAAGACGTTTCAGCAACAGAAAGAGAATTTTCCCAATAAAAAAGTTTCAAGTGTTGGGCCCTGCTGCAAAGAGTCATGTTGGTAAAGGAGCGGCAGATGGAACAACGCTCGGTAACATGGCCCTCACCCAAACAAACAAGGCACTCAGTATGTCCATCGGTGAGGGGAATCTTATGACTAAAAGAAATGCAGAGCTTAAATTAAGAGTTGGAGGCCATAGGAGGCCTAGAAGCGAGGTGCCCTGCTGGGCAGAAAAACAGACAAAAATCTCGCTTCCAAGCTCTGCTAAGGCAATGCTCACAAGAAAATTAAGAAGAACAAAAAATTGTAAGAAAATCAATAAAAGATCAGACATGAGAGAAACTCAACTGGAGAGTAATCCAAAAGCAGTTTCTCTTGCGGTGGATGAAAAAGGAGGAGCTAGATTGGTGGTATTGGCCATGCTCAGTCCACGGGAGGGAGCAGGGCTCCCGCCAATCTGTTCTAGCTTTTCAGCTTTCCAAATGGAGTCTCTACGCAGGTGCAAACCCTACTGTGTGAGCCACAGAGACCACTAAGAATAAACAATGGTTAACAACTCTGGACAAAGGCATGATAATAAACCTTTATTTCAAGTTAGCTAGATATCCTAATATTTTCCAAAGCTGTTAATAATAGTTTTTGTTGCTTTAGATAAAACAAGAAACTATAGTTAATGTGTTATAAACTCACTTTCTACTAGGGCAATGTAATCATCCCAAAACTACCAAAAACAATTAGCAGTTGTCAAAAGCCAAGGATTATTAAGATATGAATAAAGAAATAATTCAAACATAGAGCCTCCGTGCAAGACCACATTTTGGTAACCAGGTCACCAATTTTTTACTTGACATGTCCACGTGTGCAGTTTTTTTCAAAAATTAGTGCATATATGCTGACTTCTTAACACAAAACCATTAAAGATCAGCCAGAACTTGGCTTCCTGCCATGGCTGAACAAGTGAGGACTGCTTTATGCTGGCATGTATTTTTACAGCACTTCTGAGGACATAAGAGTACTTCACAGACATTACCACTATAATAATTCCAATGGTCTTGTGAGGTAGCTGAGTATAATCCATACATTAAAAATGGAGACCTGGGGCCAAGACAGAGTGATTTGCCTAAGACCAAAGCAACTCCAAACTAGCCAGCTGTTAACATGGCCAGGAAAAACAGCAGCTGTACAGGAAGAAGATCCTATCTAGTCTTGTTAGCTAAGCAGGGTCAGCTCTGGTTAGTACTTGGGTGGAAGACCACCTACTAATACCAGGCACTGCAGGCTATATTTCAAAGGAAGGAAATGGCAAACCACCTCTGCGTATTTCTTGCCTAAGAATACCCTATGTAATAAGTTGGCAGGCGATTTGAAGGCGTGCATGCACACACACACACAGAAGAACAGTATACTTAATTTTCTGTGCAACAAGGAAGATATAGACTGGGGACAGAGACATGTTGCAGATTCCATAATATTGTATGGAAGGATTGAAGGATGTAACAATTGCACGTGTGTGTTTCTGTTCCAACTAGATCTTGGTTTTGTCTGTACTCTTTGACATATATCCAGTCACACGTATGGCCTCGGCTTTTTGAGCCCACTGTGTAAAATTCTTTCTGTTCCAAATCTGCACCCCTACAGACGCACCTTCTCATTAAACTGCTTTCTATATGCGACAAAAAATTGGTTTGGGGGTTGTAATTACTTGAAGGGATGCAGTGGCTTAGTGGTTAAGACATAAGTTCTGACAATTGGAAGATCAGAAGGTTGGCAGTTCGAACCCCGAGTGCTGCATGATGGGGTGAGCTCCTGCCAACCTAGCAGTTCAAAAGCATGCAAATCCTAGTTTCTGCCAACCTAGCAGTTCAAAAGCATGCAAATGCAAGTAGATAAATAGGTACCACTTTGGTGGGAAGGTAATAGTGTTCGCTGCAGTCATGCTGGCCACATGACCACCAGAATAGTCCTAGGACAATGCTGGCTCTTCAGCTTAGTAACAGAGATGAGCACTGCCCCCTACAGTCAATTATGACTAGACATTCATGTCAAGAGACTATCTTTATCTTTAAATTACTTTTAAAGTTAAAAAAAAATCTCTCCGTGATTTACTGGAAAGAAAATGCCATGCTGAAAAAATGGTTAGGAAAACAGAAAACACAATTACAGTAGTAGAAATAATACATTGGATAATATATGGGATAAAGATTAAACAACAGCAGTTGTTGCCAAGTAGAATTTAGGCCACAATAATTTATGCCATAACAAATGTGTTAGACTTTAAAGATGCCAAATACAGGATTTTGGAATTTGTCCTTTTTACAAACATTTTTCTATAAGATCTTCTCTGGAAATCCTTCTTTCTGACAAACCTTTTGTGTTATAAAAGCAAAGCATGGACTCCTTGAAAGTGGCAGAGACCATTCTTGCATTGTTCCTTTTCTGTTGTGCAAGCACAGGTTTGAAATTCAGCCAAGCACAAGATACTCTTTTTAAAGCTCAATCATGAGACTTTCTCTTGTTCCAGTTGTCTCCCAGCCAATGTGCATGCAGGAGCTTAGCATTTCAAGAGTACAGCCAAGAGGGAAATTATATTTAATGGAAACTCTACTGCCTTGCCCTTGTGGCACATTTATACACTGAAGAAAAATAAACATATACTCTGAAGAAAAATAAACAACCATACCTGTCCACTAATACTAAGTCATCTCTAAGGAGGGCACACTTGGCCTTTGGCCAGAACACATGCACCAGACAACCAGCCTCCAAGTCTTTATCCATATGCAGGGCATGGGCAAGCTGATTAACAGTCTGCAAAGAAATTAGTGTGTTAAAAAAAGGTCAATGCCTGCTAAGGCGGAATGACAACTTAAAAATATTACTTCCTGATTGAGCTGTTACTTGCATGCTTTCAATATTGGACTGGGCAAACCTCAGGTCTGCAGGATCTACTTTGTAGGCATTTTTTAAAAAACAAAACAAAAATGTATAATCCCCATGATCCACCAACAAGAAACTGGTAGGAAAAAACATACACTCTAATTCAAAGGGTTCTGAGTCTAGAAAGATATTTTGAGTACTAGAACTAAACAACATTCATTCCTAATATACAGAAATTTGTTCCTGGTTACCAGCATCTTTCCATATTTCTACAGTATGATTTAGGGAGAACAGGAGATGTATTTGTTGCTGTTGCAGCTACTGCTAACAAGTAGCAGTCAGAAACTCTTGCCAAAGGATATATCCACACTGCAGAATTAAAGAAGCTTGACACAACTTTAACTGCCATGACTCTAACCAACAGAATCCTGGGATTTGTAGTTTGGCAAGGCTCCAGTGTGCTCTGACAGACCAGGCTGAATACCTCACCAAACTACAAATCCTAAGATTCTGTTGGATAGAGTCATGGCAGTTAAAGTGTATCAAACTGCTTTAATTCTGCAGTGTGGATACATCCCTAGACACAGATAATTCTGATATGGATTTACTTTCTCATTGGTCCAGTATGGAATGAAGGGTGGATTTCTAGCTTACAACAGCAGCTCTACTACACACAGTTCCAAAAATTAGGACTACTTTAACCCAACATGACTAAATCCATCTCGTGTCTTCTTTCTTTTGCAATCTACTGTCCTCATCTGTTCTGGAAGTTGCTCAGTTTTTGTGCAAGTTCCTATTTCCCCTCTCCAATTCCAGATTTGAAGGGAAAAGCTGACCCAAGTTAATCCTCCATTCTTAATATCCCATACCACAATGAACAAATTCAATGAGGCTCAGCATACAAGTTGATGACAGATATTTTTAAAAAATCAGAAAGCATTTGTAAAACTAATGCACAGCTATTACAGAATAAGTGAACAATGTAAAATGTGCTAAGAGAGCCAGTGTGGGGTAGTAGTTTGAACACTGGAATACAACTTATAGGTCATGGTTTTAATCTCTGCTCAGCCAAGGAAACCCATTGGGTGACCTTGGGCAAGTCACACTCTCTCAGCCACTCAACAAATTTTGCCAAGAAAACCCAAGACAGGGTTGCTTAGGGTTGCCAGAGGTTGGAAATGACTTATGGCACACAACAAACAAGTGGCACATTTAGTAAGATCAGTCAGAAGTGAATTTATTAGCCACAAGAGCTTCATACCTTGACACTCTTCTTTTCATCTGAGCCTTCAGTCATGAGGTAAGCCTTATCACCATCCGTTCCTTCCACACTGAGAAAACAGTTGGTTGTATGCCCAATGCCACTTGGGAGCACTTTGTCCCACAACATTGCATTGATAACTGAACTTTTTCCACTGCTAGTCCTGCACAGGTGAAGGGAGGACAATGTTAACACACTTTTAACCTTTGCAATTTTAGCTAAAGATATGGAGTGCCTTGTCCCCCAGATAAAAGGATATGTATTTGAAATCTAAATTATGTTTCAAGAACAGTTGCATTATATGACAAAAAGTGAGCACATTTGCATGAGCTGTTTTATTTTGCATTATTTCACAATTTGTAGTCTTTTGCATTATTTACCACGTGGAGCAGGACACTGAAACTCTGCCCCAACAACTTTACATTTATTCAGCAACTCTTCCAAAATCTTACTAGACGCAGCTCATAATTTCACAAATACAAGAGCTAGAAAGTTGCTATTACTGTATTTTAAATCAATGCAGTATCTCTGGAAGCTGAATTATGTTCCCAATAACACATCTGTGTTATTTTTCCATATCCTGGAGCAATCACTACATATATGCAGCCTAGTTTCTAGAGATTTTAAACAAATCTCTAGAAGCAAAGCCATATATATGTAGTGATGCTCCAGAATGTGGAGCTGCTGTGGATCATCCTCAGAAGTTGGAGGATGTGACTTCAGAGTAAATCTCCAAGCTAGTTCATTTTGCTTTTGTGCACCCAAACTTTTCAATATGTATTACCATCAGTTGAAGTAGGCATTAGAAGAAATGTTTTTTATCCTTTGTTTTGAGTAAGTGTAACAATGAAACTCATGCAAGTTGTCCCCTTGCTTGCCCAACTCATCCACCAGCACAACCCTTGGGAAAAGAAAACAACCAGTCTGCCACCCCATTGCCACCCTCCAACAGTGGGGTGGCAGAAGAAACATAAATTGCAAACTGATTAAGATAACCCCAAACATAACCTGACTCTGATTTTAGAACTAAGCAGGGCAGGGACTGGGTAGAACTGGGATGCAAGACCACCAGGTATCTCCTGATAACTCCAGGAAAGAATCCTGTCCAGAAAGCCACTGCCAGTCTGAATTACAATATACAATTGTCTCATTCACAATAAGGTTCCTATATTCCTAACTGAGTAATTATCTCTTACAAGCAGCAATAAAATGAATGTGGAACTGTGATTGAGGTACTCTGCACTTCAAACTTCACCTTTGTCATAACTTCAATAGGTAGATTTGAATAAATCACAATTCTTCAAATTGTATTATTATCACTAGCCTAAATCTTGTTGTTGAGAGCAACAAGACTGATCAATGGACTCTGGAAACCAGGGTATGAATCCTGTTTTGGCCATGCAAACCCACTACATGACCTTGGGCAAGTCACATTCTCTCAGCCTCAGAGGATGGTAATGGCAACTGTCTCTGAAGAAACATGCTAAGAAAACCCCATGATAGGTTTGCCTTAGGTCACCATAAGTCAGAAATGACTTGAAGGCAAATAACAACAACAAATCTTGCTATTAGTCCTGACTAATGTTGACTAATTCTGCCAGTGGGTTTTATCTATGCTTTGATTCACCATTCAACAACTGATTCAATATATCTACTCTAGTTGGCACTAATCAACAGGCTGCCAGTTATTATCATCATCATTGTGTCTTTTTTCTAAAAACTCACATCATACAAATGTTTAAAATACAATTTTAATTATATTTAATAAAAAGTTGTTAAAAACATGAACACCAAATAAAGAGTACAGTACTTTGTGAAAAGCTTCATATGCGTAATAACAATGCAGACCTATCTTACAGAGTTGTCTTAAGGAGTGCTGAGATAATACAGTTGGCCCTTCACATCCACAGGTTCAACCATCCATGGTTTGATAATATTGAAAAAAATCCATAAAGCAAACCTTGATTTTGCCATTTTATATAAAGAACACCATTTTACAATGCCACTGTATATAATGGGACTTGAGAGCCTACAACAGGGGTAGGCAACCTTTCCCCTTTAAGGGCCGAGGGACTTCAGCTCCCAGAATCCCAGGAGCTATTGGCCAACATGGGACTATTGGCCAACATGGCTGAGGCTTCTGGGAGCTGAAGTCCCTCGGCCCTTAAAGGGAAAAGGTTGCCTACCCCTGGCCTACAACTTTGGTATCCACAGGGGGTTCTGGAACCAACCCATAGTGAATACCAAGGGCCAACTATATATATGAAGTGCTTTGAGCAACTAAAAAGTGTCATAAAAGTGTTAAGTACCATCATCATGGGTTTTTTTACCATTCATTTCAGTAAGATTCATTCATTTCATCAGCATGTGATTGATATATTGTGCATAAAGGTGACACACTTACCCATTTATTTAAAAACAATTCCTTACCTGCCAAAGAAAGCTACTTTCATGTGTCGTCGTGCAAGAACCTCACCAATGATCGCCAACTTGTTTTTATATGCCTGTATTTCTCCCAGTTCCTCCTTAGTGGCTATATGCTCAAGTTCTGGATTTTTGTATGTTTCTGTCATCAGATAGGACAATGATATATTAACAGCCTACTACCCGCAGCAGTGTTTTATCAATTCTATGGAACAACTCAGGGTAACTTTGTTGGAGGGAAATATATTCAGGGTATATATTCAGAGTGATACCTTCATTGGCAAGCCAAAATGCACAAAACACATAGTGCAATTATGCATCAGGTGAAAGAGGTTTAAAAATCCGTAAGAAGTTTAAACAATGGAGTTTTGAAAGCTTGCATTATGTGTTTTGGGCATTTTGATTGGCTAATGAAGGTATCACTCTTTTGCAGATTTGGAGTTTTTTTTATTATTATTATTTCTGTATGGCCAAAATGGCTACCCCTGAATGTGTTTCCTGGATTTGAAGATGCCAGATTTAGATGCAGCAGGAGAGTCCTAAATAAGAGGAAAGTAAGGACTGGGACTTAACTCTCTGAGGTTTCTACCTCCAAAAAAGGCACATTTTGGAAAATTATTGACTGGGTTTTATCTATACAGTGTTCTGTGAAATCATGCTAGAAACAGCGTTCTGTGAAATCATACTGGCCACATGATCACAGGGCAGTCTCTGACAATGCTGGCTCTTTGGCTTAGTAATGGAGATGAGCACTGCCCCCTACGGTCGGACACGACTGGACAACTTTGTCAACAGGAAATACCTTTACCTTTACACCTATACAGCAGCTAAAGGTTTTTCCAGATGCAGCACTACAGAGACTTCCTGAAAAATTCAGGGTTCTCTGCCCTGCTCAGATACTGCTGATAAAGGTATCACTCTTTTGTGGATTTTGTATTTTGTTGGCAGGGTTTGGGAGCCAATTTTTCATCCCAGCAACTCAACTTTCCCATAGACTATTGTGCCACACTATTGCTAAGATCCACTGCTGGCAAGCCTGGTGAGAAAGTACTCCCTGATTAGTAGATTAACCTTGACCTACTGAATCACAGACCTGTACATGATAATACGTTGAATTCACACATCTTCCTACATGCCCGCTTAGAAGATTAACAAGAGTTGCAAGGTGAGTCTATTATGATTCAAAGAACCTCCAGAAATAAAAATTCCTCCATCCTCATGATGTAACACTTCCTCCTGCTCCTTACCCCTACTTCACAGCATGATTTCCAAAGGGTAGTGCCAGACAACACTATCTTTTTACTCAACTCATACCCAGCACTCCCAAGATGAAGAAGAGAGACCATTATTCATTTTCATTTATGCATGAAGAAAGGTATTTAGTGTCTTTGAGATTTCTTTCCCTTATAGTGAAACACTTGGGAATTTTCCAGCATTATTCTCATTTTTCTGATAAGCCTGACAGTTGTGTGTTGTCTTCCCTGGAAAACTCCAGAAGCACCAGCTTTTGAAAGCTCACTATGCTTATATGATAATTAAACCAGAGTTGGGCAACTCTGGCAGGTCTGTAGGCCATTTTTTCTGCCCTTAAGAGCGCTATAGTGCACTTCTAGATCCAAAAAATTAGTATTTTTCATGTTAAACAGTGCAGGAGGATCCTATGGCTTATTTAAAAGGTGAATCCAGGAAAGAGTGTTCCATACACATTTAGGAGAGTTGGGAGCTACAAAAATAGCCCCAGGGCAACCATTTACCCATCTCTGATGTAAACAAGTTCAATTTATCAAACAATGTTTAAGGATTTCACTGCTTGAATTTGACATCAAATGCGGTCAACATTATAGTCAAGGTTAGCTCAGAACCTCTGTGACATCAGAGTACTAACCAATAACAGTCAATGAGGCTGCCAACCTGCTGCCTGCCGGGGACTGACAAAGCAAGGAAAGAAAGGCATGTAGAGAATTCAGAAGCCAGACAGCAGGTATTATGGAATGACAGTCCATTTTGTGTGTGATGAACTGCCTCAAAACAATATTCACCAACTTTTTTTTCTCCCAAATTACCAAACTGGCACCAATTCTGCCATACTGCAAGCTAGACAAGAATGGACTGTTCAGTATAACCGAACCTATTATCACCACATGACAGTGAAACTTTCTTAGGACAATGCCTAATCACTGCTACAAAAGAGGAAACTGTGATTATCCACACTTCCGTAGTGCTGCAAAACAACGGGTCTCCCATCCCCACCAATTAAAACTAACCTTCAACAAAATGTGTTCCTTCAGTAACATAATCCAGCAGCTCTTCAAAAATGGCTGTAATCTTCTTCTTGGCCAGCACAAAGTGTTTTAATGGAGAGGGATTGATGTCTGCCATTATGCAGCTGAAAAAAACAAATCGTAATCAAAATTTACCTGCCAATCCAAGCAAGTCAAAACAGGTTTGACAGCAAGGCATGACAGCAAGTTATATATATGAGAGCTCTTGAATCAGAGCTTAAAGCACTAGCAACCTTGAATTATTTTGTTGTATAGATGTACATTTTATATAACATTTGCAAAGTGTTAAGTAGAATGTCAATTGCAAAATTATATTTACTGGCTTGTGAACTAACCTCCACGTAGAAAAGAAACCAAGAACAGCAGTACTACAAAGCATCTAGTAATAATAGGCTCACTCCTACTGGGTATACTGACCTAGAAAAGCACTGGGTGTCTGTCTCTTGTTTGCTTGTATTCTTCATTGTATGCAACATATGGAATTTGCGTTCTGCAAGAAATGGATTGTACTGAAATAATGCTCGCCATGTACTGTTCAACAACTGTTGTTATTGCCTAGCCCATATACTTTACCTATCAGTTGGGCAAAATGTGACCCTCTAAATATTGCTGAATGGAAATTCTCAAATTTCCTTACCATTGGCTATGCTGACCTTGGCTGATGGGAGCTGCAGTCCAGCAACATTAGAAGGGAAAACTCAAACAGCTGAGAGTTCTGTGTCATGTTTAAAAAACATCACATTTATTGGGGTTTTGCTGTTGTGTGCCTTCAAGTCATTTCAAACTTATGGCAGTCCTAAGGCAAACCTATCGCACAGTTTTCTAATGCTGAGCACATGTGACTCGCCCAAGAGTGGGTTTCCATGGCTGACCGGGGAATCGAACGTGATTATCAGAGTTGTAGCCCAAAGCTCAAAGCCCTACACCAGGGGCAGGCAACCTTTCCCCTTTAAGGGCCGAGGGACTTCAGCTCCCAGAAGCCTCAGCCATGTTGGCCAATAGCTCCTGGGATTCTGGGAGCTGAAGTCCCTCGGCCCTTAAAGAGGAAAGGTTGCCTACCCCTGCCCTACACCATACTGGATGATTTAGATACCATTTCCACAGGAGGCTGAAGTACTACATCCAGTTGACAGATGTATCTGTAGCCACAGTAAAGCCATAGCCCTCAGCAGTAAATACAGAGTCTATCACCCTACCATAGAAACTTCAAATAAGATCCTCTCAGAAAGGTTAAGAGATCTAGTCAGAAGAAATACAGACATTTTTAACTGGTTATGACCCACTACCACA
>JAIPUX010001880.1:110725889-110745773 GCA_020142125.1 Phrynosoma platyrhinos | reverse complement strand
GCCTGCATCTCTCCCCCAGATGACGCTGGATGGAGTGGAGGGAGGGCTGGCAGCGAATTTACGGATTATGAGAAAATCAGAACTTTAAAATAGATGGCTTAACTCCAGGTCTCCATTTAGACTAGAAGGACTTAGAGTGTCTAGACCAGGGGTAGGCAATCTAAGGCCCTGGGGCCGGATGCGGCCCCCCCCCAAGGCCTTTGGACCGGCCCCTCCCTGCCATGATATTGATTATTGTTATTACTTGTTCCTGTGTTTTTCTTGGCAAAATCTCCACAGGGGTTTTGCCATGGCTTCTCTGGGGCTGAGAGAGTGTGCATGCATATTTTTAAAATTTTTAAAATATTTATTTATTTATTTGTGCTTTGGCCCCTCAATTGTCTGAGGGACAGCAACCTGGCCCCCGGCTCAGAAAGGTTGCCTACCCCTAGTCTAGACTATATGTCCAGTCTATTTCCCTTCTCAGCAAAGACCTGTCATTCTCCCCCCACCCCCTTATGACATAGACCAGTGATGGCGAACCTTTTAGAGACCGAGTGCCCAAACTGCAACCCATTTGGGTCTATATGCCTATGGGCAGGTTGGGTCCCAAGAACAAATAGGCTTCTTTATAGTATGCAGACTTGACTTATTCTCACCTTGGACAGCAGCATTTATACTGTTTGTGTCTCATGGAATATGATTATAGTTCTGTTCAGAAGTTCATTAATTCTTTTTTTTTAAATATAATTTTTATTGAATTTAATATTTTTTTACATGCTTTACATATTCATTGATAAATCCATAATATCATGTTACCGTCAACAGAATAATCCATCCTATATTCCTATTATTCCAGCAAAAAACCCAGCAGAATTCAATACATATCCTATTATTCATTCCAACTTTTTATCTAAGTCTTGCTGAAGGCAAACACCTTTTCCTATCCTGATCTGGATAGAGTAAGTAAAGTAAGGTAATACAATAAATCTCTTTTTATTATCCTTCCTTAAAATATATATATATATATATATATATATATATATATATATATATGCATGATTATCTATATAATTAACCCAACAGAACAAATTATACTTATTTTATATAGTTAACTTTTTATGAGCTATTTCAATATCCCTTCCCATTTCTTTCTGTATCTTTGGTCTGATTTTCCAGATATATACATCGATATACAATCCATTGTGGCTAATTCTTTCATTTTCTTTTTCCAAGTGTCTAAAGATGGTATAATTTCTGACTTCCAGTTCTTTGCATATACCAACCTCACAGCTGTTATCATATATAATATAACACTTTTACAATCTTGGCTTATCTTTATCTGAATCTTATCCAAGATATTTAACAGGAATACCTCCGGTTTTAGGGGTATATTTATCTGCAGTATCTTCCCCATCTCCTTTTGTATTATTTCCCAAAAACCTGATACTTTTTCACATGTCCACCACATATGATATAGAGTTCCTATTTCTTTTTTGCATTTCCAACATTTGTTATTTCTAATAATGTTCATTTTTGCCAATCTTGAGGGGGACAAATACCATCTGTGTAGAATTTTAAAGTGGTTCTCCTTCATTATATTACATCCCGAAAATTTGTTAGAGTCCTTCCAAGCCCTTTCCCATGCTTGTAGTTGTATCGGTGTATTAATCTCTTGCATCCACTTGATCATACTGTTTTTAACCAGTTCTTTTTCTAATTCTAAATCCAATAATAGATGGTATAGTTTTTTTATCCCATGATTATCTTTTTCTCTAGCAATTTTACCCACTCTTGAAGAATCTATCTCAAAACCATAAATTTCTTTATCTTTCAAATAGTCTTTTTTAATTTGTAAATATTTTAACCAATTGACCTCTATTCCCTCCTGGAAAAGCTGTTCCCTAGTTTTTAAAGCATACCGACCTTTGTCTTTAATTAAGAGTTTCTCATATGTCAATCTATTATCCATGAACGAGCCATCCTTATAATGATACACATTTTGGGGGGATACCCAACTAGGTAATTTGGTGCCCCAGATTTTCTTATATTTTCCCCAGATTTTCAAGAAGATTTTCCTTATTTTGTGGGAGTTAAAGTTTTTATCCTTTTTAGCGTTTCCATAACAAAGGTAATAATGCCAACCCTTCTGCATATTAGCTCCTTCTAACGCTAATAATTTAACGTTTTGAAGGAGAATCCAATCCATAACCCATAAAAGAGCACATGCATTGTAATATAATTCTAAATTAGGAAGGGCAGCACCCCCTCTTTCTTTCCTATCCTCTAAAGTGGAAAGCTTAATTCTAGCCTTCCTTCCTTGCCAAATGAAATCTGATATATCCTTTTTCCATCTGTAAAAGGGTTTCTTATCTTCTAAGATAGGTAGAGCTTGAAATAAATATAACATTTTTGGGAGAACTATCATTTTTATTGTTGCTATTCTGCCAAACAGTGAGAGTTGAGGCTTATCCCATGTGTTAAGGTCTTCTTTTATCTTCTTCCACGTTAGTTCATAGTTGTTTTTATATAAATCTGCCATATTTTTTGTTATTATAATTCCTAAGTATTTCGTTTTATTTATTATTTGGAATGTGGTTACTTTTTTAATCCTTTCTTTTTCTTTAATATCACAATTTAATAATAATAGCCCGCTTTTGTTTTTATTGACTTTCAATCCTGATACCCTCCCAAAGGCTTCCAACACTTCTTCCAGATACTTTAAACTTCTTAATGGATTTTCTAAGAATATCAATATATCGTCAGCGTAAGCGCGTAAACTATATTTAAATTCCTTAATTTGCAGGGATACAATTTTACTGTCTTTCCTTATTATGGTATTTAATACTTCCATAATAATAATAAAAATTAAGGGAGATAAAGGGCATCCCTGTCTGGTTCCTTTTCTAATTTGACAATTTTCTGTTTTTTCTCCATTGATAATTAATTGCGTTCTCTGCATTTTATAGATATTTGAAATCCTATCCAGAAACTTACCGGTAATTCCTATTTTTTGTAGCACCTCCAACATAAATACCCAGTCCACGTTGTCGAATGCTTTTTCCAAGTCTAGAAAAAGCATTCCAAGTTTTTTTGATTTGTAAATGTCGTAATTTTGCAAGATATTTATTACAGTCCTGATATTATCCTTAATATATCTTTTTGGTAAAAAACCAGCTTGATCTTCATGTATGTAAGACTGTAGCACTTTTTTCAATCTGTTTGCTAAGATAGAGGCATATATCTTGTAATCTATATTTAATACCGCGATTGGACGGTAATTAGCAATGTCAGAGGGGGTCTTTGTTTTCTTTGTGAATTAATATAGTATTTGAATGTCTCCATGAATCTGGATAGTTTCCTTTATCTATTTCTTGCATCACGGTATACAACATCCCTGTTATTTCTTCTTTGAACGTTTTATAGAATTTTGCAGTTAGTCCATCAGGACCTGGCGCTTTATTATCTTTGAGGTTAAGTATTGCTTGGTTGATCTCTGCCATAGTTATATTTCTATTTAAATTCTTAATATCTTGATTTGTTATGTGTGGCATTTGCACCTTTTTTAAATACTCTGTTCTTCTTTTTATCCCTTCTAACCGCCCTTTTTTTAACGAGAATAAATTTTTCGTAAAAGTCGTGCGCTACTTCTTTTATGTCTTCTTGTAAAGTGTATTCTCTGCCCTCCTTTCTCAAACTTAGAATTATATTTTTTGCCTTTTGTTTTTTCAGCTTATGAGAGAGCCATCTCCCTACTTTATTTGCGTTCTCAAAGTAATAATGTCTCACATATTTTATTTTACTTTTAAATTTCTGTCATGGCATGATGGTTAAGTTGATTCTTAATCTCCTGAATTTGTAAATTTATTCTCGAATTTTTTGGATTTAATTTATGCTGTTTTTCTAATAACTCTAATTGGGATATTAATTCTTTTTCTTCTTTTAGTTTTACACGAAGTTTTCTTTTATCTTGCTGTATCAATAACTCCCTTACCACCGCCTTACATGCGTCCCAAACTATATGGTTGGGTGTACCTTTATTCAAGTTATCTTGAAAGAAAAACCCGATTTCTTTCTTAATCTTATTCACGATCACCTCGTCCGCTAATATTGAGTCTTTTAGTCTCCAAGAGTATTCTTTTTTTTTTTTTTTTTTTTTTTTTTTTTTTTTTTTGGAGACAAAAACAATCGTTAATGGACAATGGTCCGAAAATATTCTTGGGAGAATTTTAATATCTACAACTTTAGTATTAATTATTTTGGATGCAAATATTAAATCAATTCTGGACCATGTCTTGTATTTCCCTGAGAAATAGGTGTAATCTTTAAGATCTTTGTGGGAGGTCCTCCATAGATCTACTAATTCACATTCCTTAATAAGTTTGAACGCCGTGCCTGGCAGTTTCCCACGTTGTTTCCCCTTACCTTCTGATCTATCTTCTGACGGGTTCACAACACCGTTCCAGTCCCCGGCTAAAATAATTTTGTCACAGTTACATCCTCTGATCTTCTTCAAGAGTTTTTGGAAAAATAAAGATTTTTTTGTATGTGGGGCATATATGTTAATTAATAATGTTTTCTCATTTTCAATTTCTATTTCTAGAGCTATATACCTACCTCTTATATCTTTAAAGATTTCTTTCATTTTTATTCTGTCCTTTACGTATATTACCACACCTTCCTTCCTGTGATTAGAGTTTGAAGCATAGAAACATTTGCCTAGCTTTTTATTTGCCAATAGCTGCGCATCTCTGTTTATTATATGTGTTTCTTGAAGACATATAATATCCATGTTTTGTTTTTGCAAATATTTATATATTTTCCCCCTTTTATTTTTGGAGTTTAGCCCATTGACATTCCAAGTCATTAATTTAGTTGTCATTATTTGGTTGTCATTAATTTGAATGTAAGCCGCCCCGATTGTGCTCAGAGGGGCAGGGTATTAAATAAAAATTATTATTATTATTATTATTATTATTATTATATTATACTTTAATGAGATTACTTAGTCCTTATCTACGAGAGAGTCTTTTACCTCTTCTGACTCTAGTGTTAATGATAGTCTGTTATTTCTTTTTATCTTCCCTATCTTTTTTCCCCCCTCCAAGGGAGCATTCTCGTCCAAACTTTCGTTCTCCTCCTCTTTTTCCTGTTGTGTTTCTCGTCTCAACTCTGAAGAACCTGCTCCTCCTGCCGCCCTGGTTGTTAAAGTTTCTGATTCTCCAGTTAGATTATCTTCGTCCTCTAAATCTAAATTATTTCTGTCTAAATGATCAGATTTTCTCTTATCTTTGAAACTCTTTTTACTCGTTTCAAGGATATCTTGTTTCTTTTCATTTAATGTATCCTTTTGTCTGATTTCTACTCCAAGCTGATTAGTTATTAAATCTTCCTCTCCCTTTTTGGGGTAATCAAAATCTGTTAAGTGTTCAGCCAGAAAATCATCTGCTTTCTTCCTAGAGTCAATCACAAATTTTCTTTTTCCTAATGAGAAGATTACCCCTTCTAATCTTCCCCACCTGTAAGCTATATTTTCCTGCTTTAGAAACTTGACTAGGTCTTGGTAATCTTTTCTTTTCAGAAGGATTTGTGGAGGGATGTCCTTGTATATTTGTACCTCTTGGTTATCTATATAACATTTTTTGTCTAGGTTTGTTGTTAGAATTAGTTCTCTAACTCTGCTTCGTATGAAATGTATTATGATATCTCTGGGTAGTCTTTTTTCTGTTGCCACCCGAGAATTAAGCCTGTATATCCTGTCTACCTCTAGATCCAACTGTTCCGCTGACCAGTCTATAAGTTGTGCTAGCCCTGGTATTACTCTTTCGGCTAGATTTTCATTAAACTGTTCTCTGAGACCCCGTATTTTTAGTGCTTTATCTTTAAGTCTTAAATCGATCGATGTAATGTAATTCCTATCTTGGATTTGTGATTTTTCTATTACTTGTGATTTTTTTTCCATCATCACAGTTCTATCTTCAATTTTAGTTATTTTAGTCTGTATTCCTTTTATTTCTGTGGTGATTTGATAGACATAATCCTTAAATCCTGCTATTTCCTTCTGAAAGTTAGCTAGCATCTCTTCTTTCAATTCTTTAATTTCTAATCTTATTTCTGCTCTTATTTCTGCTCTAATAACCTCTTTTAATTTTTGAATTTCGCCTATCAAATCTTCTTTTAAATCTTTTGTTAAACTTTCTATCCCTATACTATAATCTGTCCTATCTTGGGTTTCCTGTACATTAGTTTGCTCCTCCATTTTCCTTCCACTTTACAATTACGTCCTACTTTATCTATTTCTAAAGCTCTTCCCCCTCCGTCTGACTTACACTAAAGCTTTATCTCCGTCTTAATCTAGGGAGGGGCTTCCAAGTTCCCTATAACAATACAAGACTTTCTGCTCCTCCAGCCTTATATTCTATAAAGATATGTAAGCAACCAACCCACGGCCCAATATACTTAAGTGTCCTACACTAGCTACTTTACAAAATCAAAATCACACAATATCTTCCAGCACAGTGTAGCATAGACAGGGCATACCCCCACTTGTTTCAGCCCAGAACCTGGGTTATAGAATTAAGATATCTGCTATTACTCTACTCGACCTCTTTCCAGAGAGCTCCTCGACGTCAATTTTTTTCCCGCTTCTCCCTGGCCCCGCCTCCCTGGTAAGGCCCGGCTGGGCTGCTGCTGCTGCTGTTGTTGCTGCTCGCTGCTGTCCTCCGTTCAGAAGTTCATTAATTCTGTAATTTAGGGTCATGAAAGGAAGAGTAACCACACACCTTTTATCCCTACAACTTTCCACACATTGAAGGGTTCATATCTGTAGCAGGAATCATCTCTACTCAGGGGTGTTGTAAGATTCATTTGTAATTTAGAATAGTGATTCTTAACATTTTCTTCACCATAGCCCACTTTGCATATCTTTTGTTGCTGTGGACCATTAAGACAATTCAAGAGTTAAAACCCTAAATATTTGCTTATCAAGGGTCTTCAAATTTGGAGAGAAAGGAGAAATAAGTAAATACACACATTCGTTTTATAATATTTTTATTGGAATGATTCTATAACAATAATACCCGAACACCAAACTATGGCTTAATATTACTAGTTAATTTAAATTAATTAATGAGTTATACCTGGGTGAAGTGCAGAATCAGACGTGTGTGAAAACTGACCACTTTTAAGAATATTTCTGGCTGATAATTTCAGGGTGGGGGGGTCAACTATGGAGAAGTCTTGATTCAATTTTGTCTGGTCATTTTCATGAATGGCTCAGCCTAGTTGTAGGGGGGCTTGATCCCCACATCCCTGGGTCAAAATATACTGACTTGATTAGATATGAAAATCCATCAGTGATACCTTTATTGACCAACCAAAATGCACAATATACTTGTTGCAAGCTTTCGAAGCTCCATGGGCTTCTTCATCAGGCAACCAGGAAGAATAGCCTGTGGACTGGGAAATTCAACCAAAGTAAAACATTTTTTTCTTCTTAAATTTGGACTCAATTCGCATGTTTTACCTCTACATCCACCAAAATATTCCTGATGCAAAAACATGGAGACTTCTTGAGGAACCCATTGTTCTCGGCCACAAAGAGGCTTATGGCCTCACTGGAATGGAGACATATTGAATTGCAAAAGAGGGGTCTCTGTTGTTATGCAAATGGATTTTTAATTTCCTGGACTTGGAAAATCTCTCTATAGCCACATGGCCAGAAGGAGAAGGAGCCTGCCTGCCTGCCTGCCTGCCTGCCTTCCTGCCTGCAAAAGATGTCCTTCCCACCATATACCATCTTAACTAAAGGCTGAAACAACATGTAGGTATCTGACTAACATCTCCAATTGTTAGCCAATTGGTTGGCCAATAAAGGTATCACCAATGGATTTTTGTTTGAATTTGCTATATAGGTTCTAAATGAGAGAAGTTATCCTATCTCCATTTGGTAAATTACCTGTTTCCAGTGTAAAAGGATAGTGTCTTAAGTGGTCATGGATGGTATTTTAAGTGTTCCCCTACAAGCAAGATAGGCCAACTAGCATAAACCATGCCGACTGCTTTACTTTTACTTAATAAGCAAGAGGATATTTAATACATTTTACAGTGTTTAATACTGCATATGTTGAAAAATGAAGAGCCAGTGTGTGGCTTTAGCATTGGGCTATCACTCTGGAGACCAGGGTTCAAATCTGTGCTCAGCCATGGAAACCCACTAGATGACCTTGATTAATCATGCTCTGTCAGCCTGACTTCAAAGCTTATGTCTGGCAAGTGATAATCCTCAAAGTTGGGAGCAAGACATTGTACTTTTAGGTTTTTTCCCTGTCTGCCTTATCCAGCATGGCCAGATGCCTGGGATTGTGGTAGTTGGAGGCCATAATACCTGAAGTATTATGTAAATATGAACTAAACCCCCTCTAAACAAATCTTGACAAGAAAAAAACCTGTGATAGGCTTGCCTTAGGGTCACTGTAAGTTGGGAACAACTTGAAGGCACACAACAACAATACATACATATTGAAAAGTAGAGCTGTAAATTGATTAAAGACATTTTAGTTGATTTAGATTACTTGGATGTGCTAGGGTGGGGCAGCCTTTGAAAACCGCACATCTTCAGTACTGTGATTTCTAATTAATATTAGATATATGTAACCCATCTTGCAAGTCCATAAACAATTTCATTGGCTTCAGATCTCCTGGTCAAAATTCTGAGTATCTTAGATGGCTTAGTTCAAGGTTCCTTTAACAACCACTCGTTTTTCTTTGTTAAGATTAGTTTCCAAGCACCTGTTCTAGGTCTTCCAGCCTTCTGAGATAGATGATAAGAGATAAGGCTATTTCAAATTTGTGACCTTTTCCTCTGAAATTCTCTCCTCTGAATGATGCTTCTGGCACCATCCTTGAGTTATTTTTTTTCTTGGTGCCATGTAAGAAGCTTATTTGCCTAATTTGTTAAGTGTTGAAGGTTTTATAGTGGCATCATATATTTTATGACTGTGCTCTGACTTGTGGCTTTTTCACAGTTCATTATTTTATTGTAAGGCCTACTTATTTTATTGTATGATACTCTGAAAATATGGCTGAAGATCAACCTGTACATACTTTAAAGAATTGTAGGGGGGTTGGGTTGGTTGATGCTGAGCGTTTTTCATATACTTAACAGTGTTTAGAAAGCAAAAAGTATACTCTCATCATTGTAGAAGATAGACAGTTATTGTTTTAAAAGGATGTTTCTTCTGTTTGAGAGAATAGAAAAGTATACAGTTGCTCCTCTGTTCTTGCAGACTCCAAGTCCATGGTTTTACATATTCACAGAAGGGCAACCTCCATTTAAATCAATGGGGCACGCCACATTCAAGCCTATGGGGCTTGAATACTCACTAATCTCTGTTTTCGCTGGGGAGGGGTACGGAATGGATCCCCTGTGAAAACGGAGGGCCAACTATAGTTTAAAAAAGTGCTAGGTATATCCAGTTTTTACTGAAGGAAGAAAAAAAGTTAAAATGCTGCCCTGTTAATTTGGTCACTTATTAGGCAGATTAGATTAACCTGATTGTAGGCCTGTTAAAAATAATGTGTTGAATAAGTGTTCTCTGATCATAATACAGTCATCCCTACGGATTAGCTGACTTCCTGTTCATGGTTCTGAATTTCCGCAGATGGGAAGCCAGGAGGGACAAAATGGTGTGCCTACCATGGTGTGTGTGCCCCCATTCTTTTCAATGGGGCTTGAATATTTGTGTTTTCCCATTTTCGTGGGGGTGATGGTGGTCTGGATCCCCCACGAATTGGGAGGGGCAACTGTAATAGAGTGCAAGTATACCTCAGTTAGCAAAGCCTCTGATAAAGAAGCTTCTTTTTACAAAGCATTTTTACATCCACCCAGCCCTTTCTCCTTTGTCCTCTGTCTGGATGTTTTTTCGTATCAGCATTGGAAGGATAATAAAGTAGAACTGGAGAAATGCACACTTGCAGTGTCAGGTTGCATCAGCCTGTCTACAGTCAACAATGCAGAACAAGCTTGAGCCAGGAAATAATGAGATTGACTCTAGCCAGTCCTCATATAGCCATTTGTGCCTGCATACAACAGGCAAGCTATACTTGTTGCCTCCAAAATCCCTTACTGAGCACACATGAACAGCAAAACAAAGAGAAAGAGGAGAGCAGATAAGCCTACCTCACCAGCTCCCCAAGCATGTTTAAAAAAAACAGTGTTCTCAAATTTCTGACCACCAGAATGGAAATTACTGGAGAAATGGAGGCCGGTGAAAGAAGAAATATCATCCCAGTATGCATTTTGGAAGAAAGCAAAAGCAGCTTCATTTATATACCGCTTCATATCACGCTATGGGATGTCTAAGCGGTTTACAACTGTAAGCTCATTGCCCCCCAACAGTTGGGTACTCATTTTAGTGACCTCAGAGGATGCAGGCCTGAGTCTAGCCTGAGCCCTGGCTAGTAGTGAACTTGCAACCACTGCACCTTTGGGCAGTCTCTAAAAGGTTCAAAATGTTCTTGTTTACTCACCTGGCCTGGTGATTTCATTTCACATGTTCATATTGTTAATTTTGAATACAACGTTGACTGAGACATGTTGTAAGTAGTCTTTTCATGTTGTTTTTGCCTCTGGTGCCAAATGTTGTCAGTCAAGAAATAATAAGAAGACTAGGAATGGAAAGGGTAGCTATGAAGGAACTAGAAAAGATCCTAAAAAGTACAGATACACAACAGAGCGCAAAAGTTAGAATTGTACAAGCCATTGTATTCCCCATTACCATCTACAGATGTGAGAGCTGGACAGTGAAGAAAGCAGATAAGAAGAAATCAATTCATTTGAGATGTGGTGCAGGAGAAGAGAGCTGAGGATACTGTGGGCAGCCAAAAAAACAAATTAACAGATCAAGTCCTTGAACACATCTAGCCTGAACTCTCCCTGGAAGCCAAGAAGATCAAATTGAGGTGGTTGTAGTTGGTCACATCATAAGAAGGCATAACTTATTAGAAAAGCCAATAAAGCTAGGAAAGGTGGAGGGAAGTAGAAAGAGATGAAGACCGCTTGATAGATGGATAGAATCTATTAGGGAGGTCACGGATATGAATTTACAGGACCTGAACAGAGCAGTGGAGGACAGGGAGTCTTGGAGATGTCTCATCCACAGGGTTGCCATGAGTTGGGGTCGATTCAAGAGCAGTTCACAACAAACCAACCAAATGAAGTAGTGCCCAGGGACACATCTGTTTCCTTAACTGAGACATGCCTGTACTTTATGATTGTGTAGTGCTTTAGAGCAAGGCTGTTGATGACTCCCATAATACCTCACTATTGACCAAGTGACTGGGGCTTATTGGAGTTCATCTACATCTAGAAGATCATGGGTTCACCAGCCCTGTTTTAGAGTGTTTGGAATTCTTCACATATGCATTGTCTTTTAAATATATCTATAAGGAAAACTGGTATTTTATTATCCTCACATGAAGATAGCTCACTTGCCTAAAGACATCTAGTGAGTTCATGGTATAAATGAGAGTCAGATCTCAAAAGGCTTTGTGATTTGTAGTCCAGTCTCATAGCAATTATGCTACATCAGTTCATGGCACTAAAGAGAAACCTACTCCTAGAATGCCTCTCTATTTAAACAGAATTTTCCTGATGAAATGCTTCCCCCAGCAAGAGCACATTATTTTGACTCTTTTCCAGTTTTTGCAGACTTTTTTGGTATTCTGGCATTGTTTTAAGATGATTCTAATGAAACCTTTGCCCATTCTCTCAATGTCCTTGTAGTTTGTCTACTAAGAATTTACAATATGATTCTACCCACTCACCTATAGGAGAGTTCAGCCTCTGAGGAGTTCTCTTTCTCAGCAAATGAATTAAAGAACAGATGCACTTGTACATATACAAGGTAGCATTTGTTCTATCAGTGCCTGTGTTGTCGCTGCAGTGGATCTGGTAACTGATATGATAATCTCTCACATACAGGTTTTCTTTCAGAGCAAGCAGAATGGAGCCTATGGAGCCTTTACCTCTCCTAGATCCTCTTCATGGTTACTAATCTATATTCTAT
This sequence comes from Phrynosoma platyrhinos, assembly GCA_020142125.1. NCBI lineage: Eukaryota > Metazoa > Chordata > Lepidosauria > Squamata > Phrynosomatidae > Phrynosoma > Phrynosoma platyrhinos. The sequence goes on along the minus strand of JAIPUX010001880.1, from coordinate 110,733,726 downwards.
ATACCGTATTTTCCGGCGTATAAGACGACCAGGCGTATAAGACGACCCCCCCATTTTCCAGTCAAAATATAGAGTTTTAGCACCTCTATCCTCCTTATCCTTATACCCGGCGTATAAGACGACCCCCCCCACTTTAACCACAGATTTTGCAGGTTAAAAAGTAGTCTTATACGCAGGAAAATAAGGTATCTTCTACTTTGCCATTTCTTTGTAGCTGCAAAATGCTAAACATTTATATATACATTAAGACTAAAAACATTCTTTTTTGCATGTTTACACAAATGTGTATGTGCTGAATAAAGTGTTCTAATCTGAATTAAACATTTGGGTTTGTTTTAGATGCTTCCTCTGTTGTCAGAAACTGTGTAGTCGGCAGTCTTTCAGTTCTTTGCAGCAATGAAGAGTCTATCAAGTTGAAAGACCTGACTATGGATATCTAAGAATTCGCAGTGCCTCTACTTTGACTGATTTTAATCATTTGGCAAAACAGTGTTGAAAGTGATATGCATTGCTATTTATCTGGTATGTTTTCAATTATGTTTTTAAATTTTAAATTTATTCCATGTGTTTTGAATTAATTATATGTTTTAATACAGTTGATACTTGTTTTTTCAACATTTGTAATAGAACATTTTTAGCTGAGCTTTTATTTTTTTTAACATTTTGTCAATCATCTTGAATCCCTGGGCAGCAGAAAAGAGGGTCATAAATAGAAATAAATAAATAAATAAAATCAGACATGCACACCCTGAAATTAACTAAACTGGCATACGTTTGTAGTGTGAATAATGCTCTAAAATGTGGACTTCGCAGTTATGTACTGGAAGCCTTCTAGATGGGTTACTATGCTGGCAGAAGAGATTGCTCTGGAAATTAAATAACAAAATGTTAAATAATTTTTCAGTTGCAAACTGGTGGCAGTTGAGAATAAATAAAAAGGACATTTTGTTCCAGATAATTTTTCAAAATTATTATTTTTAAAATCCCAGAATGACAGCTGTTCTGGGAAAGCTTTAATGAGGGCTTTTGTTAGCTAAATTTCTTAACTCCTGAAGCAACCGTTTAAATAGTTTTTCAGATTTCATTGTTATTGTTCCAGATAATTCATTTGCATCGTTAAACTAAACTGCACTAGTACACAAGCTTTTGGGCATGTCTTCATTATACAAATTCCAAAAGTGAAAGATAACTAAATTTAACACTGTGGTTGTTGTTACTGCAGCAATTTCCAGGACTCTAGTTCCTACATATCAGCAAAGGGCCAAGGTAGACTAAATCTATGGGCAGTTACTAAATCAATATTTATGTAGGTTCCATTGATTCATTCAGCCTACTCGTTGGGACTAATGTTTTGATTCAGACCCATTTAACTGATAGTCCAGGTCCTCCCTGAATGTACAATGATTTCCCACTAGTGCACTGGTTCCCAGCCTTTGGTCCTCCAGATGTTTTGGACTTTGGCTTCCAAACTTCCTGACTGCTGGTCAAGTTGGCTGGGTCTTCTGGGATCTGAAATCCAAAACAAATGGAGGATCAAAGCTTGGGAACCGCTATTCTAGTGACTTATTTTAAGACAATCCTAGTTCTTGCTAGTAGTCAGATTAAGCTTGTTGGTAAATGGCAGGGAGAGGCTTAATTACCAATTTAAGTTGTTGGGATTGCTGTCTGTGTCTAAATTAACAGGAAGGGCATTAACAAATATATTGGTCTTTCGACAGCTATTTTCAGTCCTTTTACACTGAAGTAAAATGAATGAACATCCAAAGAAGAGGAAAAGGAAAACTCTACATCCCTCACGTTATTCAGGTTAGTTACGAATAGATACATTTGTTTATTCTCATGGTAATACATTGTACATTTTCTACTGAATACACCTGTTAAAGATGATGCAAGGTAAATTTTGAGATGGATACCTGAAATGAAGATTAACCATTTAAACTGGGGAAGGCAGTTGCACCATATTTTTCTTTAAAATGTTTTTTGTAGGACTAGGAGGCTTCAGGGACCACAAACATAGGGTCCAAAGGCTTCATGCAGCTCATGAACCACATTTTTTCCTGGTGTAAGCTAAACACTAGTTTGGATTTGTATGTTTCTTTGCTATAATATTAAATTAAAATATAAGTTTATTGACTCTGCAAAATGTGTATAGAAAGCTAGTGTGGTGTAATGGTTAGACCAGAGTTCAAATCCCAAATTGGCCCTTGACTAAACTTGTGCAAGTTAAACTCAGCCTCAGAGGAAAACAGTGGCAAACCAAATGTTGGAAAGAAAATCTTATGATAGGATCTCCATAGGTCAGAAATTACTTCAAGGCACAAAACAAAAAATTGTGTATGGGTTGTTATGTATACAGGCATATCTTGCTTTAAAGCTTTGCTTTAGATCTCTAGATTAATACAGCATTTTTTGATTATACAGTAAAAAAAGTAAAGGTTTTCCCTTTAACATGGTTGTCAAGTCATGTCCAACTGTAGGGGGTGGTGCTCATACTAAGCTGAAGGAGCCAGCAGAACTCCATGGTCATGTAACCAGCATGACTGCACAGAACGCTGTTACATTCCCACTGAAGTGGTACCTATTTATCTGCTTGTATTTTTACATGCTTTCAAACTACTATGTTGTCAGAAGCTAGGACTAGTGACGTGAGCTCACATCATGTGGTGCTTGGGTCTCAAACTGCCAAATTGGTAACCTTGCGGCCATCAGTCAGTGACTTAACCATTAAGCTACCATGCTATTCAGCACCATTTTGTTACCAGTGCTCAATGTGTTTACAGCATTTATACACTTCATGTCTCAATGTTGTATTCTGGCAATTTTTAAATGTATAAGCCAAGCACTATTACATGCCTAATAAATAAAATGTAAATATGTTTTTAGACTTTGATATGTTCTGGCAAGTGAAAAAAAGGCTTTGATTTGCTTTATAGTGGTGTTCTGGAACCTAGCCTGCTGTTTTAATGAGATATGCCTGTTGTGTAGATATAGAAGCTGTTATCCCTGTAACTTAATATTTCTCTATAACATTGTGGAACTCAGTAACACAAGCTGTCTAATAAATGCACAGTGAGCCTGCTCCATACACTGGCTTGCCATCTGCGGACTCAAGCTCACGCGGATGGCAAGCCCTGGGCATTAAAATGGTGCATATGCTTGTAGTGCACGCGCAGCACCACATGCAGGAGCGCGCAGCCATACCAAACAACAGGACTTGAGGTCCCACATTTTTCCCATACATGGGGAAAGGCTGGAACGGATCCCCCACATATACAAAGGGTCCACTGTACATCCTTGTGTACAGTATGCAGCAGTTCATGCCCCAATGTTTCTAAGAGCACTGCTGCTGCCATCCATAGTATCAAATGACCAATTGAGAAAAGGATTGTGCAAAACTGAAGTAGTAAACTTTGCTTCTAAAAGAAAAATGCCACACATAATAATAATAATAATAATAAAAATAATAATAATAAAATTTTATTTCTACCCCGCCCAATGGGTACCCAATCAGGGCGGCTTACAAATTTAAAATCATAATCCACATAAAACATAAAACATATTTACACAAAACCCTACCCACCCCCCTTAAGACAGTATTAAATCAGCAGTTATTTAAAACATAATTTAAAATTAAGGTCCACACAGAATGAATGAGACTGACTCGATGATCCCTTCCAGTCCTTTATCATGTTCCTTCTAGAAATACAAGATGACTGGAGCGGAATAAAAATATGAATTAGAGACACTTTTAAAATTTATAACCACCAAACTACCCATCTTGTACAATATTAGTAAACTCTTTTCTTAACTCTGTTAACTCATAGACTTCAGGCACTTCAATAATTAAAGTCCTTGATCGTTAAGTTTTGGAAATGGACATGGACTGTATATGTTCTAAATACTGTTTTACTAATAATGGCACTCCCTGCATTAGGGAGTAGTAATGTAAATTATGCAGTAGAACTACAATACATCTCAACGCCTCCAGGACTCAACTTTTAGCTGCTGCAGCCTCTACTTCATGGTCATTTAATGGCCCATCGAGAGCAAAGACCATCAGTGAAGCATCTGACTGTGTCTCTATAGCCAAATGCAGAACAACGACATTGTCTTCTGAAACTTCCATAGGAATGTAGTCAGATGTTTCTCCAGTGCCACCTGCTCACCAGCTTTAAATGGCTGTGGAGGTTGCAACAGCTGAAAGGTGAATCCTGAAGGGCTTTTGCTTAAGGTCAATATAGAATTCCAACCTTCACAATGACAAAGAAAGAATGGCGTAAGTTTAGCTTATGCCATAGTAAGTCCCTAAGAGGATGCCAGCCACAGTACATCAGTTCTGACTCTTGTGCATTACATCAAAAGGCTGCAACAGTTTGGGTGTGCTTCTTTTGCTAAGTATGTTGATGTTTGCCTTTTTTCTTTGTAGTTTCTTCTGGGGTCCCGAAATACATAGACAATAGTGGCATATTTTCTGACCATTGTTACAGTGTGTGTTCCATGAAACAGCTAGACACAAAAGTTTCTGATAACCGAGGTAAGGTTTAGCATCTTGCTACATCTATTCACGGTTATGCTGCTAAGGTGGGAATATGTCTGAGGGAAACATCCTGCAAACCATATGGTATCTGCACACAGTTTTCATAGATCCTCCTTTCTGCCATCGCAGCACATATGGTACATTGTAGACTCTGCACAGATGGTGTCAACACACTGTAAAAAGGCGTAATGTTAGACTACATCAGTTCTTTCTATCTTTCACCTACTTGAGTTTTTTTTTTTAATTGTATACCTCTGTTGGCCTAAATCAGGGGTAGGCAACCTTTCCCCTCTAAGGGCCGAGGGACTTCAGCTCCCAGAAGCTTCAGCCATGTTGGCCAATAGTCCCATGTTGGCCAATAGCTCCTGGGATTATGGAAGCTGAAGTCCCTCGGCCTTTAAAGGGGAAAGGTTGTCTACCCCTGGCCTAAATCATGACTGTATGAGGGACAATGGGTAGATAATTCATAGTAGGCAGCCAAATCCATTTTGTTCACTAATGCTGATGAGGTCCATCAGAGGTGACCTGATTGCATGTGTTGATTTTTTAAAATTAGAAAAACCTGTCAAAGTATAGTCCTCTTTCTGGTCTGTGGTCAAGCTCTCACTAGCAATGTGAAAACCAAGATTATACTTGAACAATTCAATATGAAATCTTTAATAAAGGAGTTTTAAAGATAATTAAGTATCCACCACAAAACAAACATCACCTCTAGTATATCCAACTGAATTTAGTGAGAGTTACTTCTGAATAGCCATGCATAATGTTGCACTGTTAACAACATCCCTAGGATTGCATGGTTGGATCATCAGATACTTTAAATTTAAATACTTTATGCCGTACTTTAAATTGCTGTGTAAAAATACAGATTAGAAAGAATTTGTTAAAATGTAAATAAAGCAAGGGGAAATCTGCTATTCAACTTATAATGGTATAAGCCCATATATCTAGGGGAAGTGCTATTTTAATGAAGAGATAAAAACCATGCATTCTTCCAGATGTTGTAAGATTGTAGCTCCCAGCTGCCCGAACCAGCATAGCTAATGACAAGGGATGTTGATGGTTGTAATCCAACATCAAAATGGCTCATAGTTCCCACCCCATGTTTATTTAAAAAAAACCCATAGCCCTTGCAGCACTATTTTTCCTTAAGTAGAAAATTATCAGTAATACACAGCTAGCTGATTTTTCCTGCACCATCTCCCTGGATTCATTCCATGTAACTGGCCACATGCCCAATGCTTAGCAGGTGTTTTGTCTTTTAATTCTTCTCCCTCCTCCTTAATATGCAAGACAAAGATCCTGAAAGCTTCCATCCTCAGCACAATTCTCGGGAGGAAGCCCAACTGGAGCATACTGAGAATCATTTTTGAGTAAACATAAAAGTGTGTAGACAAGCTGTAAGTAGATCTGTAGGAAAGTCCTGTGCATGTTTATCTGAGATGAATCTCATTGTGTTTGATGTGCTTATCCCCTTAGCATGTAAAATATTTTATTTTGCTAGAATGTGAGTTAGTATATGTTAGCAGCGACAAAGTGTACTGTGGATGGAGTGTTGAGTTCTTGCAGAGCAGTTTATTTTTGAATCACTAATCACATAGAGGGCCCAGATTCAACCAAATTGAACAATCTTTCAAAGGCCTCTCCCTGGTAAGTGACTATGGGGTGGAATAGGCCACTCCTTTGAACACCTGGTTGGGGCCTCAGCAATCACATGCTGCAGCCCCAACCTGTTTTTTTGCCAGCACAAAAAGAAGTGGCAAATTGCCACATTTTTGAGCCGGCAAAAAGCCAGCTTTTTTCGCCACCGCCATGGCTTTGCGGCATGTAAATACCGCGCCACCGGAACACCAAAAAGCTGCCACCCATGTGATTGGGCGGAAGGTGTGACGCCACCCCAAAGCTAGCGCAAAGGGACAGTATGTTCCGCCCCTGTGTTTCAATTGTGGAGCCAGAGTTACAAATGTCAGGAAATAAAAAAAAGGTGTCTGTGTTGAAACAACTCAAATCTGAAAAGAAAAAAGAGGCTAGATTTTGGTGTTGGAAGTTGACATGGAGCATATAAATTACTATTCTTGGCTGAAGCAAAACTGGTCTCCAGTTGTCTGTGAGAAGGGCTGGCTTGGGCATGGACTTTTATGCAGTTCCCAGCATTTGTGATGTGGCTCTTTTTGTCTTGACATAATCAAGATGCTCCAGGCTGATGGGACTGCTGCTATACCTGCTATACCTACTGTTAACATTGTCAAGTGCCTCAGTCTAAGAGGAGCTACTGGGGCAAGAACTGGCAGTCTTTGGGCCTCAGTAGGCTATCCGTGTTATGAGCTACTGAATTACAGACTGCTGAATTACAGACTGCCAGCTGCAGGCTCTGCTTTGGTGCTCCCAGAGCCTGGATTGACCATGCTCACCTAGGTTGACCATCAAATCTGGACAAGAAGGAATATAAGAGGGCTTCCTTATAGGCTAACGCTACTATTGAGTCATACTGTAATATTGGGCAGCTTTTTTAAAAAATCTATTGTGGGTTTGGAGTGTGTGTGTTTCCCCCCCCCCCCATCCTATTTTTCAGGATGCTAATCATTCCAAGGCAGCTTTTTGAACTGACAGAGTAGAAAGATCATATCATACCTTTTCTATTCATCATGGAGAGAAGTGCTATATTTGAGAGTCTTAGACTAGTGGTGTGTAGGGGTTTTCTCTTAAAAACATGACTGTAGAGATATACTATCTATGTGCAAACACATATGGAGGAAAATGTTCTGGATTTTTTACCTGCTGTATAAGTTACTTATGTCAGACATAGCCAGAATTGATTTCTCACTATTTTTAAATATCATGTTGTTACTCATTACTGAGGGTAGACTTCAGAATAAGTTCTTGGTATGTAATACAGGATTTGAGGTATGTACTAGCCCAAATTCTAAAGAGTGAGATGCAATAAGAGAAATAGCAAAAAATAAATCTCTAGGAACAGATGGTATTCCAATTGAACTGCTGCAATCCACATTGACAGAGTCAACTCTAGTGCTAACCAACATATGTCAACACATACAGAAAACAAAACAATGTCCAACAGATTGGAAGCAATCAATATATATCCCCATTCCCAAAAAGAGAGACACAAGAGACTGCAGCAACTATAGGACCATAGCACTGATCTCCCAGGCAAGCAAAATCATGCTCAAAATTCTGCAACATAGGCTCCAACCATACATGGAGAGAGAAATCCCAGAGGTTCAAACGAGGTTTAGGAAATGAAGAGGCACTAGGGACCACATTGCAAACATATGATGGCTA
>JAIPUX010001880.1:110703806-110716741 GCA_020142125.1 Phrynosoma platyrhinos | reverse complement strand
TATTATTATTATTATTATTATTATTATTATTATTATTATTAGGTTATGATTAGGATGACCTTGATATACACAAGAGCAGGGGTAGGCAACCTGTCCCCTTTAAGGGCCGAGGGACTTCAGCTCCCAGAATCTTAGGAGCTATTGGCCAACATGGGACTATTGGCCAACATGGCTGAGGCTTCTGGGAGCTGAAGTCCCTCAGCCCTTAAAGGGGACAGGTTGCCTACCCCTGCACAAGAGGAATCTCTAGCCCTTCAGGTATTATGGCCTCCAACTACCACAATCCCAGGCATTTGGTCATGCTGGATAAGGCAGACAGGAAAAGTACAATGTCGTCCTCCCAACTTTGAGGATTATCACTTGCCAGACATAAGCTTTGAAGTCACTTTTTTCACATTATTTTTAGGTATTGTCTTATGTACAGAATTTTATGTAGTTAATAATGGATATATTTTATATGTATTTTATATTTTATATGAAGCAAATATACATACATTTTTGTATTTCGTTAGTTTATGCCTTGCCCTTAAATGTTATTGCATATGTATAAAGAAAACAACAGATATCTTAAAATTTCATTTATCTTGTATAAATGAAAATGTATAATGTATAAATAAAAAAATATAAGAATAAAGAGATATAAAATAAGTATAAATATAAATAAAAAGTATAAATAGAAGTATAAATTTTTAAGTATAAAACATCCAACAAGATACAGATTATCCAAGATGATCATTATACGGTAACTAGTGAGAGTTTGTGGTGATGCTCTGACTCAAAACTGCAAAAGAATTCATTTAAGAAGAGTGAGGATGATATAACTTTATGTGCGATACAAGTCAGACAAAAAAAACAAAAACAAAACCAAGAAGATAATCACAGCCAATGTGTCCAGCACCAAACAAAATCTGAGATTTTAGCTTCCTTCCTAGAACAGATATATTCTCATAAACTATTAGCAAATGTAATTGGGGGATGTGTCTGGTTGCTCAGATGTTCAGTCAGTCAAATATCCTCAGAAAGAGAAAGTGAGGGAGCTATTTTAGATTGGAAGGGGGAAAAAAACATTCTTCCAGTTAATACACAGAAATCTGCCCTACATATTCAGTATAGTATGTGCCAGAATATTCCAAATCAAGGGTGAAGAATTTACAGCCTTACAAATGTTGATAAATTACTACTCCCATCATCCCTCACCAGTTGCCAGGCTGAGTGGGGCTGATGGGAACTAGAGTCCAACAATACCTGAAAGGCACAGAAATCCCCACCCTGAAACACTTATAAGACTACAGTTCTGAATGGTTACCCATATAACAGACTTTTGACAATCAAAACCGAACACATCATAGGAAAGTGTTCCAGCCAGTGCACCAATTTCCTGCTTGTGGGAATTATTTTAATGGAGGAAAAATATAGCAATCCACAGTGACAATCTGAAGTGGCATTTTCAACCACATCAGTATGCAACTGTCTTATTCTGACCACACTCCCTGTTTTAGAAGAATGGGGGGGGGGGGGTTGAGGAGAAAGTTGGAAAGTTTCTCAAACTCACTTTAATAGGTTTGAGAAAATCAGATAGATCTTCTTTATAAACTGCATTTCTACTAAGGCGGGGGACGTAAACAAAAAACAAACAAACATGTTCCGGAAGAATTTATTCTTGACGTTTCACCTGCATCTGTGGCTGGCATCTTCTCTCTGAAGATGCCAGCCACAGATGCAGGTGAAACGTCAAGAATAAATTCTTATAGAACACGGCCACACAGCCCGAAAAACCCACAAAAAATTAAACAACCTCCCCCCCCCCCCCCCGCGCATTTCCACTAAAAAAAAAATCCAAGGAAAAAAACCTTGGCAGAAAGGAGACAGAAGCCCTTTCCATAAAAGGTCCAGGAAAAAGGAAAGGAAGATAACAAGATGGTATTGGAAAAGACACACACACAAACACACACACGTATCTCAGAGCATGATTCTGCCAGTGATGCTCTTTGAAGTTTATTTTCTTTGAACGGATAAGGGTTTAAGTGCACATCATACATCCTTTCTGGTAGGGAGGATGTATGATGTCCTTATTCTAATATGGGTGTCATTAACATCTCCCTTTCTTCCCTTGTCTCTCTATGAAGGAGGCCTCTTGCCCTACTGCAAACCTTGTATCTGAGGAAGTAGACTTAAGTCTACCAAAGTTTATGCTACCAACATCTTTCTTTCTCTCAGTTCCAAAGGACACTCCAGAAATAATCCAGTTTGAGACCACTTTAACTGCCCTGGCTCATACTAGGAAATCCTGGGAATTGTAGTTTATTGTGGCACCAGGGTTCTCTAGACAGAGAAGGCTAAATGTCTCACAAAAATAAAGTTCCCAGAATTCCCTAGCATTGAGCCAGGGCAGTTAAAGCAATCTCAAACTGGATTATTTCTGCAGTGTGTTTTGGACCTCAGTCTCAAAGGTACTAAAAGATCCCTTTGCATGCTGATCTAGACTAACATGGATGTCTTTGAATTTTGCAAACCTTATTTGTCATCCCTATCCCGTGGTTCATTTCTAGGTATAGTGGCTTTGATAAGCATTGTCTGCACTCATGCTCTTTTACCTTGGAGTACACTCTTCTGGTACACAAATCTTATTCCTGAGTAACTAGATATGGTAACATTGCTGGGTTGTTCCTTTCACAACATGATCCAATATGTAATTGTTTATTGTTGTGTGCCTTCAATTTGTTTCTGACTTATGGCAACCCTAAGGAGAACCTATCATAGGCTGTTTTTGATAAGATTTATATAGAAGAGGTTTGCCACTGGCTTCCCCTGTGGCTGAGAGAGTGTGACTTGCCCAAGGTCACCCAATGGGCTTCATGGCTGGGCTGGGACTCGAACCCTGATCTCCAGAGTCTTAGGGCCTGAACAGACTAACAGAAATAATCCAGTTTGAGAACTGTCCTGGCTCAATGCTAGGGAATCTGGGAATTGTAGTTTTTTCTGAGCATTGAGCCTTCTCTGTCAGAGAGCTCTGGTGCCACAAGAAACTAGTCCCCATGATTCCTTAGCACTGATCCAGGACAGTTAAAGTTGTCTCAAGCTGGCAGTCTGTTCAGGCTCTTAGTCCAACACTCAAATCACTACATCACTGGTTACTCACACTTTTTAATGCCATCGGGCTTATTTAACTTGTAAGTAAACAGCACACTTTAAGGTTTTGTAGACACTGCTGCTTTTAAAAACAGCAGGCCTGTGATGAATTTTTTTTCCAATATTGTACCAGCTTTTAATATACTTTTTAATGTATTTTTGGGAACTGAATTTGAAACAACATAATAAAAATGTTGTACCACACACGGCTCTTTCACAAATTTGATATTTTTTTTATTTTCAGTTATTACTTAACTTTGGATAATTGCAGGTGTTGATGTTCCAGTATGATTTCTTCTAGAGCTTTGAATAGATTTTTGTGTTTCATATCAGTGAATTAAACCGAAAGTCTATTAGAAGACTTTGATCCTTTCTTTGCAGGGTAATTCTTGGCAGGAAGAGATCATTCAGCTTCATATTACGACATAGAAATGTCATAGCAAACTATATGTGATGGAGCAAATCTGAGGCCATTTTTGGATGTAGAATGCCAAATTCCTATGAAGCCAGCATACACTGGGGGGAAAAACTTTTTATGATTTTCAATTTTGTGTAATGGGTTACCTACCTTAACAGCTGTACTGAAAACAGCCTGGATGTGGTTACTCAAAAGTAAGCTCGTCTGACTTCAATGACAATTTCCAGATAAGGATTACACAGTCTTAGCTGAAAAAGATATATATATGAAGAATCAGCCCAGCCACTGAATACGTATCACCAACAGCAATAACAATAACAATTGATGATGTTGTTGATGATGATAAAAGTATGACTGTCTGACTTGTGACAGTTCTCAGATAAGGCTCACACAGCTTTAGCTGAAAATATAAGAATCAGCCCAACCACTGAATCAATATCACCAGACGCAATAACCATTACTAATGGCAATGAATAATAATAATAATAATAATAATAATAATAATAATAATAATAATAATAATAATAATAAGCCCCTCTGACTTCAATGATTATTCCCAGGTAAAGGTTGCACAACCTTTGTTGAAAAAGATACATTAAAATTAAAAGAATCAGGCCAACTACTGAATCAATGTTGCAAGCAGCAATAATAACAATAATGGTAATGATAATGATGGAAGAAGAAAAGGAGGAGGAGGAGGAAGCCCGACTTAAATGACAATTCCCAGATCAGGATCACACAGCCTTAGTTTAAAATAAATAGATATATATCCAATAATAATAAGAGGAGGATGATTGGAGAGGAGGAATCAATCTCCCTGCACTCCCACAAAGAGCAACAAAAAAATTTAATGTCAAAATTTAATGTACAAAGAGCGACAAAAATTTTAATTCCCAAATAACAACAAAAAATTAATGAACAAAGGGGGACAGAAATGTTAATGTCCAAATAACAACAAAAATGTAATGTCCAAATAACAAAAAAATAAAAATAATTTCAAAATTTGATGTACAAAGAGCAACATAAATTTTAATGCCCAACTAATGACAACAAATTAATGTCCACATTTAATGTACAAAGAGGGACAGAAATTTTAATGTCCAAATAACAACAAAAATGTAACGTCCAAATTGGGACAGAAATTTATAACAATAAACAAACAAACAAACAAATAAATGTAATGTCCAAATTTGATGTCCAAAGAGCCACATAAATTTAATGTCCAAATAATGAAAAAAAAAATTGTAATGTCCAAATTGGGACAGAATTTAACGTCCAAATCACAATAAATAAATGTCGAAAGAGCGACAGAAATTTTAATGCCCAAATAACGACAATAAATATTAATGGTCCACATTTAATGTACAAAGAGGGACACAAATTTAATGTCCAAATAATGACAACAAATTTAATGTCTAAATTCAGAGCCCAGGCAGGTAGGCAGGCAGGCCAGCAGCTATCCCAAGGAAAAGGGGCTGAATGAATAATGAGCCCGGCCGGCCTTCTTCTGGCTAGAAGGGAAAACAAAACTTTAAAGAGGAGGCAGGGACCGAAAGGGCTTTTATTCTCCTCTTCATGCCGAGCATGGCGTGGGGAAAGGAGCGAGGGACTGAGGGAGGAAGAGGAGGGAGAGAAAGAAAGAAAGAGGGACACCGGTGGGAGCCCTTCTTTCTTTCTTTCTTTCTTCCCTTCCTCAGCCCGGCCCCAGGACTCACCTTGAGGCGAGGCGAGGCGAGGCGGCTTCACTAGGCCCTAAGCGACGCCGGAACAGGCGCTGAGGAGCGGCGCTGAGGAGAGGCCAAAGGGAGGGAGAGAGGGAAGGCCGCCATTTCCCCGCCCCGACGCTGAGGAGGAGGAGGAGACAGTAATGGCGGCCTCCGCTCTGTGGAGAGCGCTCGGCGGTGCTCCTCCTCTTTCACACATGGCCTCCCTATCCCACCGCAGCGCCATTTATTCTCTCAAAAACACCCAGTTTTTGTGGGCAGTGGGCTCCCAAATTTTTGGTTCCCTCAGGGGTTTTGGACTTCAGCTCCCATGATTCCTGACAGTTGGCCAAGGTGACTGGGGCTTCTGGGAAGTGAAGTCCAAAAAAGACTTGGAGGACCAAAGTTTGGGAACCACTGAGACTAACTGACAGAAAGAAGTTGGCATTTTAAATATATTTTAAATATTTATATATTTAACTATATATCAATATAATATAAATATTTATAAATTTATACATATACTATATATAGTTATATGTTTAAAAATATATTTTTCTATGTTTTTAATTGTACTGTTTTTAATCTTGTAAGCTGCTCTGAGTCCCAGTTTTGGGGAAAGGGTGGTGTGTGTGTATATATTATATATATAGATAGATATAGATATAGATATAGATATAGATATATAGATATAGATATAGATATATAAAAGATAGATAATCTCTCTCTCTCATACCACCCTTTTCCCAAAACTGGGACTTGGAGCGCCTTACAAGATTAAAAACAGTACAATTTAAAACATAGAAAAATGTTAACATTAAAAAAATTAAATTATTACAATATTAAAACAGATTGCACAAAAATAATATATAGTTAAAAAGATACAGGCGTTTAAAGTACTTTAAAAGAATGCAATCAGTATGTAGAGATAGGCGTTGGCAGCAAGAGCTTTCATATACTAAAGTCTGCTTCCTCAGATGCATAAATGTATAAATTCATCTGAGGAAGAAGACTTAAGTCTACGAAAGCTCATGCTGCCAACTTCTTTCTTTCAGTTACTCTCAAAGGTGCTACAAGATCTCTCTACATAGTGATTCTACAGACTTAACAAAGCTACATCTTTGAATACATCCAGTTTTTGGTGTGTCCCTTCAAGTCATTTGTGACTTATGGCAACCCTAAGATGGGGTTTTCTTGCCAAGTTTCTTCGGAGACGTCTGTGTCATGGCCCTCTTGAGGATGAGAGAGTGTGACTTGCCCTAGGTCACCGAGTGGGCTTCCATGGACGAGCCAGGATTTCAACTATATGTGATGAAGCAAATCTGAGATCATTTTTGGATTTAGGATGCCAATTCCTGTGAAACCAGCATACATTAAAAACAAAAAAGTTTTTATGATTCTCAATTTTGCAGGCCTGTGTAATGGGTTACCTAGACTCCAGATAGGGCGACCAGATGTCCTAAGTGCAAAGGAGGACAAAGCACTGCAAAATGTAGGACATTACCAAAAAAGTGGAAGCTAAAAACATAGAAATATAAGTGCATGCTTCTTCGTCATGCTCACCCCTGCAGAGGAGGTTGAAATGGAGGACATGTCCTGGAAAAGGAGGTCTGGTCACCCTGTCTCTAGAGTCATAGTACCAATGCAAAACCCATTACACCACGCTGGTTCAAAAATATCCATTATAACATATAAAATAATATGGTGTCATCTGCATATCTTAGATTGTTGATATTCCTTCCTCCTATTTTCACTCCTCCTTTTCTGCATCCAAGCCTGCTTTTCTTATAATATGTTCTGCATACAAGTTGAACAGATATGGTGAAAGGATGCGCCCCTTTACCAATTGGGAAGCATTCTGTTTCTCCATGTTTTGTTCTGACAGTAGCCTCTTGTCCCGAGTACAGTAGAATACACAATTTAAATCAAAAAAGCAAAGGAAGGTCCAAGGGGTGGAGTAAAACTAGCCAATGATATAAAAAACCTCTTCAAGGTTCATACTGTTTCAACACCTATTAGCCTTCTTTTTGCAAGATCACTTAAGTAATCACAGGGCAAATTGAAATAATAAAAACCTCACAGATTCTTGAGTCAGAATATTTTGAGTGGACAGACTTTTGGAGTTGCACAACAGTTCCAGTCAGTCATTTAAACAATAACAACAACTAATTTTGTTCCCTTAAAAAAGTTAGTCTTTAAACATGCATAAACAAACTCTGGATCTTGATGGACTGCAGTTCCTATCATCTTTCACCACTGAATATGGTTAGGGCTGATGGACGTTTCATTCCAACAATATCCAGAGAGCCACATGTTGTCCACTCTTGTTTTAAATCAAATTTCTTATTGTCATGCCTCCCTTTTAAAAGAAAAGCATCAACTCACTCTCCAGTTCAGGTCCTTGATAGGCCACTACAACAGGCGGTATACTCACTGGCCCAACTCTTTATTAAATCATTTCTGACTTAAGGCACAAACCTATCATGAGACTTTCTTGGCAAGATTGTTCAGCGGAGGTTTGCCACTGCCTTCTCTACTGCAGTATTAAACCTATATCTGACCCAACTCTATATGGTGCTGAACCTACATCATCTGTAAATTTCTCTCCTTGGTTCTTGGCTGGTCATAGATTCAGTTACTTCCCCCTTTACAGTTGATAATATGGAATTCCTTTATGCACTGTCCATGTTCCGTGACTTCTATATGCATTTTGACTCCAATCTACTAGCCTTGTTTTTATTCTTTCAAATCATAAGGTAGCAGCCACCTAGGTTAAAGAGACAGCACTGTGACTTTCACAAGGTTAACCAGAATCAAAGTCAATGTGTATTGAATGAGTCAGGTCAATGTGTATTGTGACACAAGGGAGGCTACAGGTCTAGGTAACAAGAAGTCAGTCAGAGTTGGGAGGATCTGGGGGAATGAACCGGGGGAAGAAGGAGCCTCAAGAGGAATGGAGCTGGAGGGAGGAATCCAAGAGGACGTAACAGAGCAGGAGACGGATGCTGAGGAGAACATCATAGAGCTCAATGGAACTCTTCAGGAGCTCATCACAGAGCTGGAGGAAAGCAAACCAGACAATATCCTAGAGCAGGCTGGAAGACCACAGGAAGAGATTGCAATGCTTGATGGAGCAGTTCAGCAGGAAATCCCAGGTGAGACTGGGAGGGATTACGAGTTTGTCATGGATGTAGCTGGAGGAGCCCGTCCAAAGGTCAAGGAGCAGCATCATGGAGGACAGGAAGAAGATTTTATTGAGCCATCTATAGAAACCCTGATGAGAAGTACAGAGCAAGCTGGAGCAGGCCAGGATGTGTTCAGGGGGTGGACAACAGGAAACCACAGGAAGATTCTGAGGCAGGTTGGGAGATCTTGGGGAGAAGTCACAGAGAGAATGGGAAGAGTTCAGGGGAAGATGGCAGAACAGGACAGCCAAGGTCAAGAAGCAGGCTTGAAGCTAGTCAGAGACTTGCTGGCGGTCGTCACCAGATCTGACCTTCCCCTCGAGGAAAAGCTGGAGCTGGAGTTTGTGACTCTTCAGTTTATGATGGGAGGCAATGTTCATTTGCTTGGGGAGCTGCAAAGCCAAGCGGTGGTGGAGAACTTCCGCCAAGAAGTATTTGCAAAATTCCCCATCCCAGCTTTCCATGTGACTAGCTCAGTGATCTGCTGCGACCAAGTAGCAAGCCAAAGGCCTGAAAAAACCCAGCTCTCAAATGAAAATGGCTGCTCCAGGCAACAAGAAAGAATCTACTCTCAGCTCATCTTCTTCCTGTGCAGAGCACCTTTCTTAAAGTCCTGGGACCAACTGGACCGACTGGCCGAAATGCTGCACAAGCTGAAGAACTGCATCTATTACAATCCAGTGGCCCTGGTTGGGGTCATTGTGCAGGTAGATCCCGATCCAAGTTTGGATGCAGAACAGGAGGCTCGGGCACGCCGCTGGCTCAGGTGTTTGCTAGATGGATTCTTCTGCTGTGACTTATTGTTAGACCATGACGGGACAGAGCCAGAAGTTCAGGTTCAGGTAGCTGTCTATCAGTCAGGTCAGCCAGAGCGAGCTTTGGAAGTCAAGAGAGCAGCATGCCAGGCAATACGAGCAGCCCTAAAGTTCTGAACAGGCACCATTGATGACCACTCTGATCACATCAGGTAAGCCTAAGGTCATATAGTAATATAGTGGACCCTCCATATTCACTGGAGTTAGGGGCACAGGATCCCCGTGAAAGTGGAAAAACTGCAAATAAAAAACCCACTATTTTTTACATGAGAGAACACCTCTTTAGGAATCTCTAGTTCCTCCAGTGCAACTCTATGGCCGACATCTTCCAAAAGCTGGCCGCAGAACTGCACTGGAAGACCTATGAATGCCTAGAGAAGTCTTCTCTGTAGGAATCTCTAGGTCCTCCAGCACCACTTCTGATGGATGTTGACTAGAGTTGTGATGAACAAGAGATTCCTAGAGAGGAGAACATATTAAATTTGTGAATAATCAAAGCTGCAAAAGTCAAAGCTGGAAATGTGGAAGGATGACTGCATTAGTAAATAATGTAAAGTCCAACCTTTGGTCCCCAGCTCCCAAAAGCTCAGTCAGTATGGCCAATGAAAATGGATTTTAAGAGTTGTAGCTGAACAAAATTTGGGGACCCAAGGTTAGGAACCACAAAAATAATGAAATATGTGGATGTCTAGATATGAGAGGAGGGTAGAAGCCAGATTTTGTGTATTGAGAGCAATGGAACAAAGTTTCAACACACAAGAGCTATGAGCATTATGAAACATACAAAACAGGACACAAGAAACATAAAGAAGAGTCAGAAATTTCTCCCAAACTCAGTTTATGTTATAAAGTTTACCTTGCCTACCAAGGGTCCTGACTAAGCTCTCTTTTAATAATAATAAAATAATAAATTTTATTTATAGCCCGCCCCTCTGCTCAGCAATTGGGGCGGGTTACAGCATTTTAAAACATACAGAGTTAAAAACATTCCCTCATCCCAGTATCTCCCCACCCATCCCATTAAAACAAGATTAAACTACAAGGAAATTAAAATGCCGTAATAAAACAAGACATCATTTTCTGAAATGATGCTTGCCATAATTGCTTGTTTTTTCATCTAGGGCTACATCTGTGCTGCAGAAATAATGCAGTTTGACACCACTTGAACTGCCATGGTTCAGTGGAATTCTGAATTTGTAGTTTGATGGAACACTAGAGCTCCTTGACAGAGAAGGCTAAATACCTCACATCCCAGAATCCCATAGCATTGAACCATGGCAATTAAATTGTTTTATTTTTGCAGTGCAGACAAGGCCTAGGAGAGGAAGCAATTGTGTGCATGAATCCAGAACATGCTGGATTTAATTCATTAGCCAAGTTCAAGACTATCAGGTTTTTGCTAAACTGAATGGTTGAAATCTATAGTAGAAATGATGTGTTGATGCAGCTGGCTGTTCAGCCTGGGCAGTTGGGGTTAAAGCTGCAGGCTAAGAGCAGTCCCCTTGATAGCACATGAACTTGTGATGCAAATAAGCAAAAAAGGAGGCATATAATACTTTCTTGTCTCTGTATAGCATCTAGGACTTAAATCTAGCTGTTAGTTCCAATGTCAATAGATCGAGAAGCCAACAAGTGTGTAAATTCTATTACTTCTGTTCTAGTTGGAACAAACAGTTGGATTTAGGCTTAGAACTATACCTTTATAATAGGATGGGAAGTTTGCAGCCCACCAGATGCTGTTGAACTATGACTCCCATTATTTCTAGCCAGTACAACCAGTGGTGAGGGGTTGTGGGAGAAGACGTCTGAGAGCCACAAAGGGTCCACTACTGATCTAGAACAGTGCAGGAAGAGGGCTTTTTAAACTGTAAACCTCAAGTCACATTTCACGAATGACAGGAGAAGGCTGCATGTACAGGCATAGCTTGCTTTAAGGTGCTTCACTTTAGAGCACTTTGCTAACACATCACTTTTCAGTTATACAGTGCAGTGCCATTTTGTTACCTGTGCTCAGTCTGTTTACAGCATGTGTGCTTCATGCCTCAATGTTGTATTCTGGCAATTTTTTAATGTATGGTTTTAAATTTTGCATCTTTTTTTTTAGGACTGGGGCTATTATGCACTTAATAATAACAAATACATTTTAGGCGTTTATATGCACTGCAAGTAAAAAAAACAAGACAGTGATTCCCATTAAGGCAATACTCACTTTACGATGGTGATCTGGAACCTAACCTGTCGTCTTAGCAAGGTATGCCTGTACAAACTGTGTTGCAATGCTGCTTAATCCTTTAAGGCCAGGTTTTACAAAAAGGCCAATAGCAAAGAGATATAGAACATCTAGCAACCTGTCTCCAAAGCTAGTTTACTAATCACATTGTAAATTGCATGATAAATGGTTTTTGACAAGTGTAACCATTACTTTTTACTAAATACTTTTTTTAAAAAATGGAGCCATTTAGCGTAGGAAAAAAGTAAAGGGGTGTGTGTTGAAGGACATGATAGTGATTATAGAATTATGCATGAGGAGACAAACACCCCACCCCCAACAATTAATGAATTAATAGACATAACATTAGAAATGGCAATACCCAAAGACCAGGTGCAGAACATTTAAACCTTCCTGGACATACAATAAGGGATTTACAGGTTGTGGTCTTTGAAACAATGACATTTAAAAGGAAGACTAGAAAGAGAAACAGCTGAATTGAATTATATCCACAAATTCCAATCTATTAGCAGAGGCATGAACAAAGACAATGGCTTCGTGGCAAACTACATATATTAATACAAGTGTCCTCACTACTGCACATATAACAAAAGGAATCTTCTCAGAGAGAGTTTTGAATCCAGGGAAACTGACTTTTGATACTCAGATTTGTTGCTTTCACACATCAACACTAACTGAACATTATAAAGATCATCTTGCCTAGCTCCTTGAAAATTTAGGGCAAGGGATATGGTTTCTGGATTCTATTACATTCTATCACACTCCCACAACTGTATAAATATGCTTTATAACCTGAGGCTTTAATGTCACTCTGTACTGCATCTGAAGTGGGTTTATATCCATGAAAGCTCATGTTAAAATAAAAATCAGTCTTAAAGATGCTGCCACACTTTTTCTCCTCCCCTCCTTAGTAGAATATGGAGATCAGACAAGAAAATAGAGTGACCATGGATTCAAACCACCTCCTACTGCTATTATTGTTTTGTAGTTTATTTCATTATAGGTGACCATGAGAGAGGGTTCCATTCTTAAAGGCAGTCTGAAAATCATGTTAAATAAATAAAACTTTGGAATGCACTGGCAAAAAATGGAAAGGAAATTGGACAAATTCAGAAAGAACAGGCCAGTTGATGGCTAATATTCATTATATGTAAACTCCAACTTCGGAGGAAGTACGCCACAGAATAGCCGAGTTACTAAAAGCCTGTTTGTGGGCTTCCTGGAAATACTTGACTGGGCATTACTATGGGAAGGGTATGTTTGGCGATTAGTCTGATACGATAGGGTTGCATCTTTTTATCTTAACCTTTTTATGCTTCTGCTTTGTGTGAAATTAATTGAGAATAACTGTCATTTATTTGGTTTGCCCCAGAGTTTGGAAATAATGTTATTTTTTGAAATAGAAGGCCAGCAATGCTACTTTGAAAAATGATACAACCTGGCTATCCAAGGACA
>JAIPUX010001880.1:110681272-110700425 GCA_020142125.1 Phrynosoma platyrhinos | reverse complement strand
GTACTAATTGTAGTTTCCAAGTTAGGTATAAGGGTAGCCCCATGTAGACCACATTGCAGAAGTCAAGTTGTGAGGTTACCTGTGCATGTAGTACAGTTTCTAGGTCCCTTACTTCAGTTAAATACTGTACCTTTCTGTACTGTACTACTTGTACCTCAGAATAGAAACCATCCTTTTCTCTAAGTAGAGTGGTGAAAAGTGAGTTTAGCCCAGTTTGGGAGAATCTTAAAAAAGCACTGTCCCCTTCTTCTCTTGCTGCAGCTCTGCTTCTGGCCTTTTTGAGTGCCTGGGCAGGAATATGGTGGCATTCTTTGACATGGTTTTTCTTAGCTTTGTCCTTCACATCCTCTGTTACATGGTGTTAAATTTTACCCTGGACTTATCCACAGGCTATATCAAAATCCATAATTTGGGCCCCCAAACCTGTCCCCTGACTTATACATGAGGCTGACTTATAGTCGAGTATATGGTAAGTGGTACACCTCAGTCCAATATTGGTCTCAGATGGATCATCCAATCTTTGTACTTTGTGGAACAAGGGATTAAAACTCAACTTGTTCTAATTGAAGGACAGGCACCTTTGAGGCATTGGGGGGGCGGGCGGGTGGGGAAGTATGCATTAGCTCCCATGTATCTCTTGAGGGACCACATCCTTTCACCACTGCTGCAGTTGTCACCAACTGGGCTGGCATCCTGGCAAATGAAGATGGTAGATTGGGATCCAAAATTCCTGCAAGTCCACCTAGCAGAGCATCTTTTACCCCTTCCATTGCTATCAGAAGCAACAGGAAGGAAAAAGCTAGTGGTTTTAATGGTGAAGGTAGCAACAGGAGATTCTGCTTGGCAGAGGTAACTTGAGGTATACCAAAAAAAGGAGGGGGGAATACAAGGTTGACTGTATCCCACATAATTCATTTGTGTTAATGGAACAGCCACACACTAATAGGCCTAAGGTATATACACTTTTACACACCAGATTCTGTATCATTAGCATCTGCAGCCAACATTCCCAAAACAAATCTATTACAAAATAGTACAAAATCTATTGCAACAGAATTAGGAGGCAATTTTCATGCACAGCTTTTCTGTTTTAATTTTTAAGAATTCTGGTTTATGGTTCCTAGCTGTACCCTTAAAAGCCAGTGTAGTGTGGCCATTTTTATAACATATGATCACGTCTGGACATGAAGCATACATTCCCCATATTCCATCTCTTTGGATAAGGTAGTGGCTCAGTGACAGTGTACATTACATGTAGAACATCTGAGGGTCAATAATCTTCCGAAAAGAACCTTTGTCTAAATTAGGGTTGGGAAAGTGCAACCTGCAGTGCTATTTTATTATTATTTGTCTCCAAATGACCCTGTTTTTTTTTTTTTATCACTTCCAGATGATTTTAGGCCTAGAAGTCTTCCCCCCCCCCCCAAACGGGGTGACCTGGAAGTTGACGTCTGGGTCACATTTTGTTGGAAAAAATGACTCTCTTGGCCCTATAATGGCTGAAAATGCATCTAGGAACAAAACAAAAAGTCTGAATGATGTTTTCCCCATAGGGGATGGTTCTCCAAGGTGTCCTGTGGAGCCAATTCAATCCCCTAACTGCTGTCAGTTTCCCAACCCTGGTCTAAAATCTTGGAGAGCTCTTGCAAAGTGGATACTATTGGGGTAGATGGACCAAAAATTTGGTTCAGTTTATAAAGGCAACTTCACAAGGTCCACCCAATTAAAAGAAAATAAATTTGGCCAAAAAGGCTTTCCATGTTAGAATACAGGAGAATATGTATACTCTGCAGAATGCTAAAACAGGTGCCAGCCATATAAAAGTTTACTTCTTAAAAATATCTATTTATACTCCCAAGATAGTCAACATGGAAAAGTATTTTTTTTAGATCCACAACATTATTTACAGTGGTTGATTAACATGTGCAGAGACTAATCTTCACCTAGTATTTGAGGAGCACAGCAAACGGAGTTTACATTTTAAAACATGCTAACACACACATATAGTGTCACTATGCCTAGTAGATTAAAATTAGCACCCTTCACTTTCTTACTCACTCTTCTTTTCTATGTATAGAATGATATACAATATGAAGAGAATTGTTATGATTTAACATCAAAAACTATTTAAAAATATATATATATTGTAGGTGTCTATTTCATTTATTCCCAGAGAAGGGCATATATTCATTTTAAATTTAGATAAAATAGTTTCTATTAAGGAATCACAACTCTTGGGAAAACAGAATGCACTGTAATCTCAACTGAAAACAAAACCACTGATTTCCTGTGTCCAATGAAGGGACACATATGAATATCAAGATCACCTAGAACAAAGTACGAAGACCACCTAGTACAAAGTCTTCAATGACAACTGGAGAACTCCACCAGTAAGCAGAAACCCTTCCCAGGGCTTAAGGAGCTGCTGGAAGGAGTTTTGGGTGGGACACAAAGGGCTAGAGCCCCCTGCGCCTCGTCCAAACAAAGATATATGGATGTCTAAAACACATTTGTATGTGCATATCTTGCTAACAGAATGGTCCTCCAAACATTAAGTGGATGCCACACAAACTGTGAACAAAGCAGAGTACAGTAATTCTACACTAAATGCTTAGTAGGAAAGCATTGCAGAAGTGTGCACTGGTTACTATTTTGCTTCCAAATACAATTCACGGTGCTCTTCAGAAACCATTTTAGAGCAATAAGAGATCTGCTACAAAGGGAACCTGTAGTGATGTGTCTCCCCATTCATCATCTCCAAGGTCATTCAAAGGGCACAATTGCAGGTGGCTACTAGGACTAGGTTCTTTTAGGCAACAGAATTCCAACCCAGGTCCAAAACACATGTAGAAATAATCTCATTTCAGACCACTTTACTTGCCCTGGCTCAATGCTAAGGAATCCTGGGAACCGTAGTTTATTGTGGCACCAGAGCTCTCTGACAGAGAAGGCTAAATGTCTCACAGAACTACAGTTCCCAGAATTCTCTAGCATTAAGACAGGGCAGTTAAACTGGTCAGAAATTGATTTTTGCAGTGTGTTTTGGACCTCAGTTATGCAAGTTTTCACCTAGAGAATTCTGCCTGAACAGTTCTTTGTCTGCTTGAAATCTGATTAAAAACATCTTGTCTGAGAGGTCATTTACCATCTTTTTAGATTACAGTAAGCAAAAGAATTCTTCCTTTGCAAAAAGCTGCCAATACACTTGATACCAATCAAAATACAGTGAGCCCTTGGTATCTGCAGGGTTTGCTTCCAGGGTCCCCCATGGATACCAAAATCTGTGGATGCTCAAATCCCATTCAATGCAATGGGTAGTAAATTGGTGTCCCTTATATAAAATGGCAAAATCAAGGTTTGCTTTTTGAAATTTAAATCTTTTTGGAACATTTTCAAACCGTGGATGCTTGAATCCATGGATAAAAAATCCATGGATATGGAGGGCTGACTGTATTATATGTGAGTTATGGTGTGTGAGAGCATTAGAACATGGTAACACAATAGAATAATCCACAACACGCAATGTGAAAATACATTAAAATCTTGGTCGAAGTCTTGGTAGAACAAACATGTCTTGAATGCCCATCTAATTGTACCAATTGTATCTTCACAGAGAAACGCAAAATAGAATCTCATAAGCAGGATCATACATGGAGCAGTGGTTCTTCAAATAGCCTTGTAACATTAAAATTGCATTTATGTGTTTGATAGTACAAACACATTTAAAACTGTAGGAGTAAGATTTAATCCACACAGATGAGCAGCTACCATTCTCTCCCTTTAACTACCTCCAGTTATAAGGGACTATGTGGGCAACTATGTAGACATGTGTAGAATACTCCATGGATACACTCCCTTAGTTTGCCAATACAAGTGTATAAAAAATTCCTATACTCAACAACACTATTACTTGCTGACACGCATTCTCAACTTTCATCAGTTTTTCTCTGGGAATAAACAATGTCAAAACCTAATAATGTATCGGGAAGTGGAATAAATATTTTTACTTTGTTTGAACCTTCTACAAAATTGTATGCCTTCCCATTCTATAATTATTTAAAAGAGAGTAAGCAATTAATTACTAATTTTACTTCAAAAAAGACCTCCCCACAAGAACTTGTGATGCAGAAAGCAAAAAAATAATTTTGACACATTGAACTTTTTTCAAGGTGTGATTCTTTATCTTTTGAAGTTAAATCTAAAACTGGAATTTTGAAAACTTTAAAAGCAGTACAATCCCATTCAATAATAACTTCTTTTAGTGCTTTAAAAAGAAGATCTTAGACACCAAATAATACATTACAAGTGTTTTTCTTGTATGTTTTTTCCCTATGAGGGGGTCCAGCCCTGGTCTGCAGCCTGTACAGGAGAAAAATACAGAGTTCAAACACTGAACATGCATGTAGTAATATGAAAGAAAGAATATTAGCAAACATTTACTAAAACAACTTTACATTAAAATAACAAAGCACACATTGAAAGGGCAATCTTGTCCCAAGTCATACACATGCATCTACGTTTTATTCATTACTGTACAGTACCTGGGTTTTTGCCCTTTTTCTTGTAATTGCAAACCAAAAGCTTTTTATGTTGCTAAAATACTTTAATTATGCCCAAAGTTCTGCTGCACATACTCCTATCAGATATGGAGAGAGAAATCCAGAGGTGCAAGTGGGGTTAAGGAAAGGAAGAGGCACTAGGGACACATCACAAACATATGATGAATGGAGTGAACCAAAGAATTCCAGAAGAAAATCAGCATGTGCTTTGCAGACTATAGCAAAGCCTTTGACTGCATGCATCATGAAAAGCTATGGAATGCTCTTAAAGAAATGGGAGTGCCACTACATTTGATAGTCATGATGAGAAATCTGTATTTAGGACAACATGCTACTGTTAGAACAGAGTAGGGAGAATAGTTACCAGTTGGCAAAGGGGTCAGGCAAGGCTGCATCTTTTCACCCTATTTGTTCAACATATGCAGAAAATATCATAAGAATATCATAGGAAGAACAAGTTTAGAAAGAGGAGGAGTGAAGATAGGAAGGAACACAATCTAAAATATGCAGATGACACCATAATATTAGCGTCAAACATCATAGACTTAGAACAATTATTAAGGTAAGTTAAAGATGAAAGTGCAAAGGCAGGTTTACTGCTGAACATAAAGAAAACAAAATAACCAAGGATAACAAGGAAATCAAAATAATTAAAGATTTCCAGTACCTTGAATCAAATATTGACCAGAACAGAGACTGCAGTCAAGAAATCAGAAGACAACTAGGAATTGGAAGGGCAGCCATGAAAGAATTAAATAAGATCCTAAAGTGCAAAGATATACAACTGAATAATAAAGTTAGAATTGTCCAAGCCATTGTATTCCCCATCACTATGTATAGACGTGAGAGATGGGCAGTGAAGAAAGCGGATAGGAAGAAAATAAAACTCATTTGAGATGTGTTGCTGGAGAAGAATCCTGAAGATACTGTGGACAGCCAAAAAGACAAACAAATGGGTCCTTCAAAAGATCAAGCCTGAACTCTCCCTGGAAGCCAAGATGATGAAACTGAGGCTGTTGTACTTCAGCCACATCATGAGAAGACATGACTCATTAGAAAGGACAATAATGCTAGGAAAGGTAGAAGGTGGTAGAAAGGGAGGAAGACCACATACCAGATGGCTGGATTTTAGGGAGGTCATGGCTCTAGGTCTGAAGAACCTGAACAGAGGCAGGTTTGGTGATGTCTCATTCATGGAGTCACCGTGTGTCAGAGTCGACTTGAAGGCAGTCGACAACAACAAAATGCTTTACATTTATCTTATCATCATCCATATCCAGAGCACAAATGTATTATATTCAAAAATATTTAAGAAGAGTGAAAAAATTAATTACTAATAAAGTGAGGTCCCTGGGTTAAATCCAGAACCCTAAGGGACAACAACCATCTAAGTTGCCAATCCAGAGAAGAGGTATAGCCAAAGTGTTCCATTTGGTGAGCAAGTCACCCTACTGGGTGGACAGCAGGTGCAATATCAGGTGGGAAAAGAGCCTACAGAGTCAAGGTATGGCAAAAATTACTGTTAGGGGAGCAACAATCTGCACTTCTCAAACTAACCCTGCAGAGATGCTACTGGCTGTAAAGGAACGAAGTTCAATTTTACAAGTCATTTGGAGTAAACCCATTGAAGTAATGGGGACGAAGATGTGAATTTAGGCCTTGAGATTTAAAGAAGAAAAAATTGTTTGACTTTCTGTTTCTTATACTGTTGATCTTCAACTTCTGTACCATTTTATCGGCCCATAGTATATGAGAATCACCACAGAATTATCAATGGAATAGTAAGTTTTTGTAGGAGGCTCTTCACTTTGTTATAGAGCAGGAAAGGAGTGTAAGGATTAAATAATTCAACTTGCTGTCCTTCAGGAATATATAGTTAAATCATTCCCAAAAGATGTAGGCCTTTCATAAGATATATATCATATACCTTTCTTAAGGACTTGTGTTTGTTAGCAACAAACTGCAAATCTAAGAACTGCATTCTTATTTTCCGACAAGCCTTGCTGTGAGTTTGAATCTTCAGCAGACACTGCGTATTTTTCCACTGAATATTCATACACAAACAAGAAAAGCATAGTGTCCTTAACCTTTAGAAATGTAACAGATATTTTTTCAGACAGGAAGCCACTGATCTTTTAAGTGAATTTGGAAAACTAGAATAGAATATTTTGTAACTGAAGACACTGCTCAACCCAACAATGAAACAGATTAGAACTGTTATAAATAGTTCAAGATGGATTGTGATCAATAAGGGTGGTAGTTCCTTAGAGAAACATATGGTTTGCAGATAGAAGCCCCTGGTTCAGTCTCTGGCATCTCCTCCAGATACGACTTGAAGGACTAATTTTACTAGTCAGTGTAGGCAGTACTAAGCTAGACAGACTAATACTGTGTTAGTATAAAGCAATTTCATATGCTTTTATAAAATAATGTACAGATACTATGGTTCTTATAAAAAGATACTTTGGAAAAATCTTGTTATTAGTGAACAGAATCCAAAAGAGCTATAAAACTTTGCTATAAATTGACAGTAAGTATGCATATGTGGATGTTTTAAAAAATACACCCAAGAAACTGGCTGCGGTCCAGAGAGCAACTTTAGATATCCCCAATGCAACATTTGATCAACAGCCTCTCCACCAAAACTCTTAACATGCCCTTTTACAAATGGCTTTTGAAAGACCTCTCGGATTCAAACATGGTTTTCTATGTGACATGGGAAGATGGTTTTTTTTGGAAAACAACAAGTATAAGATGTGAGCTTAACCTTTGCAATTTGGACATATACACGCTTGGACTTCAAGACATGGATGTGAACACTGACAGACTGCTTCACTATTTTCTCCCCTCTTGCCTCAAGCTTCTACACCTGTAACAGTATTCAAGATCAGTGTCTGCTCACCATTCAGTCATGTTACCTACAGAACAGCCAATTCTGTATCTATGAAAAGAAATTTAAACTTGCATTAACAGATTTCACACTCAAAAGTTTAGCTTTCTCAAGAAATATAGCCTTTCACCCATTCACAGTCTATACAAATTTGTAATGTTTATATTTTAATACCTAACATTAGCACATTATATTCCAACTGGTATTGCATTCTGAGTAATACCTAGATTTGACGGATAGAAGAAAAGGCAAGTGCATTCAATAATCCAGATCTCTAAAACATTTTCAAATTCTATGAGTCAAGTGAGACAACATTAATGTGGAAGAAATGGTACCTTGTGTATCCAGGGATCAAAATATTTGGTGCTATTGGTGCAATTGGGAACAAGTTGAACCAGCAGGTCTGCCAGTTTATGCCAATTTTATCAGTTTTATATTGTTATACAGAGATATACATATATACATATATGTACACACATGCACACCCCACCCCGATGATAAAATATTGGTTGGTTAGCTCTGCATGCTAGAAATTACCATGTATTTTGCAACAGAAGGACTATTTAGTGATCTGGCTGAAAAGATATCTGGTTTCTCATTAATCACATTTAAGGTATCACTTTCTAACGGTCTAAGGAAAAGGGCTGTGGGTTGCAGTTAGAAATTAGCAAAATAACCCAGAATATCATTTAAAAAATATTGCCTGAGACTCTTTATCGAAAGATCTAAAGAGCCTCACACTACCAGATCTAATACTGGCAATGGATGTACTAGTTATATACTTTCTTGAATTTTCACAGCCCGATTTTCCTACAGCAATGCAAGCAACTATCAGTAGAAGTGAAGCTTTTCCGACAAGCCACTTCAGTTTGTTTGTGCCACCAGGTCAGGAAACAAAGCCCATGCTTCTCTTTTTAATTCCCAATCCATGTGAGTCTCTCTTCTGATTGTTCTAATTGACAGTACTGAAAACCAATAAAAGAGTTTCCTGCTTTTTGCAAGATGGCAACATCTTCCAGGAGTTCTTCCTTGGTATACTGTGAATCAAGCCTGAAGTCTTTGATCTGCTTTGATTTCCAATGATCTATTCCTAAACCAATTTTTGCTTCTTTTATTACCTGAATTTCATCAAATGACTGATGCTTGACATAAAATCACTTTCAGAGTTTGAGAACCTTTATTATAAACTGCCCTTCCCCAACCAATAGTTGTGCTGATTGAGAGGGAAGCAAACAGTTGAATACTTCTTGAGGGCTCAAGGTTGGACAAGGCTGCTTTAATCAACAGAGCTGGATACACAGATTGTAAAACACATTTATTTGGAAGCAAGTCTCACTGAATTCAATAGAACACCCTTCTGAGACAGTAGGCAGTGGCTCGCTCCTATAGGGCGACTGCAGGAGTACACGCTTATGCTGCTGTAACCAAGCAGCACCTTAAACATACGAAGTGTGCACCTAACCAATGCCATTTAAAAGCCCCTACATCTGCTTCTGTCAGTGCTGAGCAAATCACTTGATGCAGGGTCTGTGGGACAGCTCTATCCGCAATGGCTCTAGAGTCAAGTCTCAACACACATGGACATCACACCCTGGACCAGCACAGGGACTATAAAACCTGACCCTACAGGTCACTGCATCAATCTAAGTGGCTTATGTAATCAGGTTGTTAGACAGAGAAGTGGTCTATAGAATTAAAATGACAGAAAAATGGACAAATCAATGTAAAGAAATATTATATATTAATAGTTTCTGTTATATAAATAACCTTTATAAAAATAATCTTTAATTCTAACAACTCACCTCTTTTTAGGCTCTGGAAAGCATGCATGAAAAATGTTTTGAGGTTTAGGTTAAAAATAAAATAAAATGCAAAGTGTTGCACTAAATCCAATCCTCCCCATTAGCCAGACGTTTGAGGTGATAAGGGAGGTACTTTTAAAATCCTATTAATACTGTCCAGCAGAATCTTAAAATCTATTCCTAAGGACTAGATGGTCAGTCAGAAACTAGATGGTTAGTCAACAACTGAGAAAGATTGCTATTCTTAAATCCACCAATTATATCTGACATTATAAAGGCACCATCATCTATAATTTATTTAGTAGAGCTCATTCAGGAGCAATAGACTGCATTGCTGAACCTTCTTTGTTTCAATTGTTTGCATTTGTCCAATCTTCACCAGGCTAAGTGGAACATGTGAAAGACTGGTTTTAATGCTGGTACAGATTCTCTAGTTAAACAAACCAAGATAAAGAAATCTTCAAAGTTTGTAGACTTAAGGCATAACATGACTGTACACATAAGAAAGTTATATTTTGAAATGCACAATCTGTAGTGTTCAAAACCCTAGTTTACAACTTTATAAGTTTTTAATCTTCTGTAAGTTCAAATGCTGTTCTTGGTTTGTGCAATTACAACACAATGAATTCCTTACTGCCAAACAGTCAGCAGTGCAGTGGAATATCAAAATGGGCTGTCAGTTTTCCATTGTCTTTATTTTTGTCTCAGTTCAAGGCATGTTGTTTGATTGTGTGAAAGATCCAGTCCATTTTTGTCGTCCAGCCACCATGATGAGCATCATTCATCTGTTTCATGAAATAATCAAGTGCTTCCTGTTCAGTTTTGTCCAAAGCAAGAGTTTTGCGAATGTATGCAATGTCATCAAAAGACTGCAGTTCTGGCATCCCTGATCCCAGCATCATGGAAAAAAGATTTATGAAGAGATTGGCATGCTGTCGGATTGCTAGATAAGCTTTGTAGCACATTTCTTGGAATCTTGAAAAGGAGAAAAGAAAGTAATTTTTTTTTCCCCAAGCCACCTTCTCAGATTTACAAAACAGACTGAGGATCAATACAACAAAAAATGAACATCTAAAAATGGGTGTCAGCCAAACCTTTTTATTTAGAAAGGTCACAATGCTATCTAAATGTCTGTGTTATGTAGCAGTAAAAGAAAAAAAAATCATGGAGGAAAAAAAATGATGTGCACAATGCTTTCTGCTGTATAACCATAATGGTGGTTATATATAAATCTCCCTAAAAAATACATAATCTGAAAAATTCAGATAATATAAAAGTACAAATTATTGAGGATTCAAGATACAAAGCCTATCAAACTACAAATTGGAATTTATTCATCTAGACATACCCAATGTCCTTACAATCAGTAGCCTATTTTTTTTTTTAAAAAAAACACGTTTATTTTGCTTCTATTTATTATAGGATTACAGGTGCTTCATTCAAGAGTGTTGCAATAGCTAGTTAGCTAAATATGTTTTTGTGTGATAAGGACTTAAAAGCAATGAAAACATCTACTTTATTTCATACTGTGACAAATATGAGATGGGCCTCCCAAAACCATCTGATGAGGTGCAGGGAAGCTGTAAGCATGCACTTTATTATGTTCCAACAATAAGACCCAAATGTTATACTGCAAACTGTCCAATGCTTTTTATGCTCAGGACTAGGGACCACCTGAATACCAACATGTAATGTTTTAAATGTAGGTTAGGATCCCAAAAGGGCTTTGTGTTGGGGCATAGGGGAGTGAATACATGTTTTCCTTTTTGACAGTATCCAATCATGGTTCATGAAATGCCTAGTACTGACATTCAAGGAGCAGCTTCTTGGAAAAGGTGTCTGTCTGCAGGGAAACACAATTTCCCATGTGCACATAAAGTAGCTTTCCTTGGCCTGTTTGGATTTTCATCATGTTTCTAAGAGGTTTTGTGTATAACACAATAAGAAAATCTTACAGCTGTTCACTTCTATAAAATAAAGCATGAGTGAAAAGAATAAGCCACATTGTCATTGTTACTTACTTTATATGTGCAAAGGTTTTACTGAAGACAGCTTAGTGCAAGCCAACTATGATTTTCCCCATCAGAAATTTCCTCCATGCCCCCAATATTTCATCGCAATAAATATAACTAAAGATCTATCTTTGATAATTTGCTTATCACAATTAAAATTTCAGTTACAGGATAGCTCACCTTTCAAATTCCCTTGTTTTGGTACATTCTTGGGCTCCTTTACTAATCACTATCAAGAAATCTTGTGTTAAGACAAATGGCACACGCTCCCGTTTATAGCCAAACTTCTTCTTTTTGTGATCCAAGAAGTGTCCAAAATCAATGTGAAACAGCTTTGAACAAAATACATTGTTAGGTTATTATTATCTTGGAAAAGCCAGAAGAGAAAATTGCCTCTTAAATTTCTGCACTGATTTTTCAAACCGCCGTATTTTCCGGCGTATAAGACGACCCACATATAAGACGACCCCCCCATTTTCCCAGTCAAAATATAGTTTTAGCACCTCTAGCTTCATTATCCTTATACCCGGCGTATAAGACGACCCCCCCCCCACTTTAGCCACAGATTTTGCAGGTTAAAAAGTCGTCTTATACGCCGGAAAATACGGTACATGTCAATACACAGCATAATCAATTATTCACATATGACATCAGTTCTAGGGAGCCCTGGGATTTCTCAGACGCTTGTTCAGGGTCCCAAAACAAACAAATTAGTTAAAAGAAGATTTCCATAAGGGCAGCTTGCCCATCACTATAAATTTTTCACAGCCACAGAGGATACTGGGTGCACTCTCAATTCCTGTGGGTGTTGGTAGTTATGTCTAAGAAGTTCTGCTTGCTTCTAGTGTGGATATTAACCCTAGCCAAATGTCTCTTCACAAATCACAGTGATTCTAGGGAAAATGCTCAGAGGTTCTTTCGCAAACAAATGTGGGAAGTGCTTCTTGAAACAAAAAGCTTGAAAATTATTGAATTTCACAAATACTGACATAAAGAAACACTGCAAATATTTTACCTGCCCATCATCTTTCACCATAATATTGCTATTGTGACGATCTCCAATTCCCAATATGAAAGTAGCTACACAATAGCCAGCACAAGAGCGTGTAAACAAATCAATAGCAGGATCATACCTATCAGAAACAGAGAATATATCTATCAGAAACACGTCTATCATAAATGTAATATTATAGGCTTCATTGATTTTTTTATTTCCATGAAAAAAGAAGATGGATACAATATGGCTGAATTATGGAAGCATTACAGTATTACAAAGAAGAGAAAATGTTTATTTTTATTTAAAACATTTTTGGGCACCTTTTGACTAAAAATTAGAAACAAAACAAGTTCCTGTGAGTCTAACCTAGAATGCACATATAACGGAGTCTTTACTTGGACCACAAGGGTTGAGAACTTGTACAGGGGAAGATCATCCAAACTCAGAGTTTAAACATTAAAACTAACACCATGATTGAACAAGGACTAGAAACAGATTAGAAAGCAACCTAAGCCCTTTAGTCTCCATGGTGTTCACCCAATATAGTTTCTGCCTCTTTACCTAGTGGTTTGTTTTGTTTAGCCAACAGGAAATATGCTTCTTTTACGGGCCCTGATGGCTGCGAGATTCTTGCTTAAATGGAGTACAATAACTTTTGATTTTACAGTATGTGAATATCAGCTATCAGACACAATCCTACCTACTTCTACAGGACAGTTAGCAGAAATCTGAGTATTGCAGCTGGGTGGGGGAAAAAGGGTTTAAATACCTATTGGAGAAATGGGGGCAACTTTAAAGACTAGAGTTTTATGTCTGCTACCCCACGAAGCTCAGCTTTTGGAAGTTTCCTTCCAGTGCTTGCATTTCCTAACAAATTCGCATCAGCTTCTCCTGGAACGTTCTACTCTTTTGTCATTATACAAATAGAGCACATCAGAAATGGCTCCAGCTTCAATAATGTCTGCAATGGGTTAAGCACAAGTTACAACGTAGTGTGGGTTGTACTGCATCATCCTAAATAAAGAACAATTAAATATCTCAGATACAATCCAGAAAACCATATAACTAGATTGATGTAACCATAAGGGCTTATTCATGAAACACAGTATCTTCCCTTACTGCATAGCCCAGCCCAGCCCAGCCCACTTGACAGATTTTCAAAAGGGGAAATTTCCCTTTCAAGAAAATTGTTGAAATGTTCATCTAGGAATTAATAGCAATAGCAAGTACATTTCTATACCACTTATTAGTGAACTAGCACTCCCTAAGCTGTTTACAATGTGTAAGCCAATTGCCGTCATCAAGCTGGGTACTCATTTTACCAACCTGCGAAAGGATGGAAGGCTGAATGGACCTTGGAGCCCTGCCTGGGATCGAACTCACAACCACGTGGCTGCATTTAATCACTGTGCCACCAGGGCTCCCTAATTAACCAGTTCTTGCCTGAATTGTGTCCATTAACATCTAAACAACTATAAAATATTACAGCTTAACAGAGAAATAAATATTAACAGAGGAAGAATATAAGATCCTTAGCTTTCATAAAGGGGAGAAGCTTGTATATAGGGAAGTGGGAAGAATTTAAAAGAAAATTTGACTCACATTTCCCCCTTGTTCTTGTCTTTGAGCCACTGGTGTAAAGTATGACTGTTGAATTGCAGTGCACCTTTAAGGCCACCTTTGCA
Source organism: Phrynosoma platyrhinos (assembly GCA_020142125.1). Taxonomy (NCBI): domain Eukaryota; kingdom Metazoa; phylum Chordata; class Lepidosauria; order Squamata; family Phrynosomatidae; genus Phrynosoma; species Phrynosoma platyrhinos. The sequence continues at coordinate 110,686,480 of JAIPUX010001880.1, read as the reverse complement.
CTGGATCTGCATGATTGTATGTGAATTTCTTACTACCTCAATGAGTCCCACACAGTCACCAATAGATAAACAACCATATGGCAACATCCTAGAAATAGAATGTGAGATAGTTCTTTTGTCAATATAGGATGTACACTTTAAGACATCATGACTGATAAGACAATACACAGAAGTAACAGGCACAAAAACCTCAGTATGAGTAATGGTCAATCTTTGATTTTCTCCTGGAAAGCCAGTGAAAAGTCAAGTCATTTGGATATATAACCAACCAGAATGGGATTTAAAGAATTATACAAGTAGTTCCAGTAGACCAAGATACACATTCAACTTGTGTTTATGGAGCAAGCCAAATAAGCCATTTCTGAAATAGAAAAGAGTTTGGAACGCTGTTTGTAGTATGAGTTCTTTTCTTCCATGTAAAATAGTCATTTGGGCATGCTGAAAGTAGCTCTTTGAATCTCATCAAAAAAGTATGACAGAAATATGTACATCAAGCTGTAATGATACTTAGTTTTGGCACCTCTTGCATCTTCACTACATACACATTACAAAGCTAAGCTGTAATGCAACTGATTAGAAAGATACAGACGAAATCCCAAAATGTTTACAAAGTAGCATTATCTGTTACTAAGAAATTAATCCAAATAGGTTCTTAATCAGGCAGGCACAGAAAAAGACAGAAACTGGAGCACACCAGCACAATTTAAGAATACTTGCCTAAGATCAAGGCCTTGATTTTGCCAAATGTTTTCCATAATTCGAATTATTTGAAGTGTGAGCATATCCTGACGCAGATCTGAAAACATGGAACTGAATGTAAGTGCTGTGATGTTTTGGAATGTCAAATACAGTTTTAACAACTTTGTTTTCAATTCAAGAGATCAAAGTTTTGCATGATAGTTTACTGTGCTTTAGCATTGTTTGTGACTATGTTGTGAAACACAGTATGTGACAAAATTGTTAAAGCAAACTAATGTTAAAGTTTCAGGAAATGATTAATTAATTTGCTTCAAGTCTGCAGGTAAAACAGATCAACTTTGTAATGAGCACAGCATCAACTAAATACTTTGGTCTCTCACCCAATCTTCTTCACCCTAATTCCAGTCACCACAACCACTCACCAACTACAGAACAGTCCAAGTGGTCTGGTCAGAAAAAGGTGCATCTTCAGCAACTATGGCATATCCCTGTGCTTTTTCTTACTCAGGCAAATACAGCAAAGTTGTTATTAACCTGTGAGTGTGGATATGTGCTCCTCTTCTGCTGCAAAACCACTGCAGATGTGCAATAGTTACTCTACTCTGTTATGTCTCCTTGTTGGAGAGACACCACACAGCAAGACAATAACATGAGTAATATTGCAAAGATGGGCAAGCATGTATGCACCAATTTTAGGTAACTTCTACAGTGGACTCTTGGTATCCACTTGAGTTTGGTTCCAGAACCCCTCACCCCCACACCAAAATCCATGGATGTTCATGTCCCATTGAATACAATGGCATCATAAAATGGTCCATCACATAAAATGGCAAAATCAAGGTCTGCTTTATGGAATTTATAATTTAAAAAAACAATTCTCAAGCAGTGGATGGTTGAATCTGTGGATAAAGAATTTGTGGCTATGGAGGGCTGACTATATTACTCCAGATTAACAGGAAGGCAGCCAGATGCATGATTCTGAAAAGTTCAGAATAATAGCTCAACTGTCTAAAACGGTTCAGTGCTAAGAACACTTAGGGAGCTGGGGATGTTTAGCCTAGAGAAGAGAAGGTTGAGAGGTGATATGATAGCCGTGTTTAAATATTTGAAGGGATGTCATATTGAGGAGGGAACAAACTTGTTTTCTGCTGCTCCAGAGACTAGGACCCGAAACAATGGATGCAAGCTGCAAGAATAGAGATTCCACCTCAACATTAGGAGGAACTTCCTGACAGTAAGGGCGGTTCGACAGTGGAACACACTCCCTCAGAGAGTAGTGGAGTCTCCTTCCTTGGAGGTCTTTAAGCAGAGGCTGGATGGCCATCTGTCGGGGATGCTTTGATTGGGAGTTCCTGCATGGCAGGGGTTTGGACTGGATGGCCCTTGTGGCCTCTTCCAACTCTATGATGCTATGATTCTATGAACAGGGGCTTGGACCTAATGGTGTCAATATTGCCACACCAACTTGTGAAAGGAGGCATCCAATACTTCTTTAAACAAGCAGTTCTTGCCATTCATTCATGTGACAACAGAATCCACAAGGAGCAATGGAGGGACCTAAATGTCATTTGGGTACCCAGTACATCCCTGCCTCTCCCCATGCATCAAGATGGTTATTGAATGGGAGTAAAGTGGAGTTCCCACTGGGAGTGGGAAGAAGCTCTTCATCAGTTCTGCAAGTATTTTGGATGCTGGAAGAGAATGCTGTACTGCCACCAGCTGGATGGCTCTACTCTTCCTGTATGGGTTGAGGCCTCTCCCATCTAGCATAACTGTAACAATGACATTTTTTCACTCCAGAAGTGTAACCTTAAGTTTGGGTCAGAATATTTTTGATCCCCACTACTATATTTTCATGACTCTGCTGCTTATATAATTAAAATAGAATTTTAGGACTATATGAAGAAAGCATGATGCTAAGGAAAGCCATTCCCCTTTGGGGACTGGGTTAACAGATGGATCAGTCCCTGGAGAAGAGGCAGAGAGTGCTCATCTTTCCCTAGCTTGTCCTTCATCACTCTTTATGATTTGTTGCACCCAGATCCTTTGCCAACACCTGCCAAATCCAGCGGCACAACATGAGGCACAAGAGTTTTCTATCAACAACAAGACATACTACCTAGTCAGTCCTCCTCCTTTATCCCAGCCTATCTTTATTTTCAGATGCTCTGAACTCACAAAACAGAATGGGCAACACCGCTCTGAAGTGACTGCCCTGTCCTGTAGATTAATACAATGCTTCTCCTGAGGCTTGGTTGGATCCTTGGCTACCTAAGAGACAATTCTACTACAATATGTGGACTTTGTTCCTTAGACTTGCAAGGCCTGGCAGGTATATTCAATCCCTATAACAAAGCGATCAGGTCTACTTCACTTCTCAAACAAAATAATCCAACAGGTTGGATTTAGACCTACTTCCACATCAGCAAAAACTTTGTACCATGAGAGCCTGATGCAGCTTTGCAGTGACCAAGAAGGAAATAAATTCTCGCTTCATCTTTTTTTGCCTCACTAGCCCCTTCCTGACCTTAACAAATCATCCAAAAAAAGAGGAGGGAAGGAAATGAAATATGCCAGCCCATATCAAGAAAAATCAGAAAAGCTCTGTTGCTTGCAACTAGGCAGGGTCAAGACCAGAAAAGGAACCTCTGACAGAGGATAGAATGCACACGACTGTTTTATATCAGTTTGTCCCTGCAATAAGCAAGAAGAGCAACCCGCACAAGAATATATTTCCTCCACTCTAGGAAAACAAATTTTCTTTGCATTAAGCTTTTCTGCCTGACAACAAACATGAGTAAATTTAGGGCTATGAAATATCCTCTCTAAAAAAAGAGGCATGCTGAAAATACCTGTCTTTTAGAAGGGTGGCAGTAGTTGCAGTGGGAAAGAAGTTGCACATTTAGAAAATGATAGGAATTCACATGCATATTCTTCCATCTGAGGAAGCAGACTGAAGTCTACGAAAGCTCATGCTACCAACTTCTTTTAGTTAGTCTGAAAGGTGCTACAAGATCTCTACATGCTGATTCTACAGACTAACACAGCTATATCTTTGAATTCTAACACTCTTCCATTGTAATCAGAACTATAGAATAACTATAATTTACCTCAGAAATAGTTTAATTATTCTAAATAACCAGTTATTTGTGATCAATTCTTTTTTCTAAAAGGAACAGTAAAACTAGAGCCACTCCTCTTGTAGCATAATTGCATTTTTTATAGTTACAAAGGTGTAGCGTCACTAACAGATGAAGGAGGAATATAACATGGATCAAGTGCTCTTGCCATGTCTTGTGCTCTGTTGTGAGTGACTGTTCGGTTGAGATAAGAAGACTGATTTGTATTACAGGTCAATGGCAAGTACCATTCACATTTTTAAAGGAAAATTACTAAAAGTAACTATTTTCAATACTTTTCAGAAAGTGAAAAGCAAAAGCCTCCTTTTAAAAATCTGCAATTATAGTGACAAATCACTACTTACAGGATTTACTTGTGCCTTAATAGTAACTAACCACTTTTAAAGGTAGTTGCCCACATTAAAAACAAAAAGGAAAAAGAGCAAGTTATTTACATGTATTTATAAGTTTAGTGCAATAAAACTTTACATTGGCAGGTGTAATTTGAAGAGGGATGTATAAGTTAGTCCAGACACTGGAAAAATATCTGCATTACATGAAAATATTCTCTCTTACCATCACCATTTTTAAAGATGATCTCATTGTTCTGAAACAGCAGCTCAGACATAATATCTGGGTTTTCCCAATTAAGCCATAATGGTCTCTTAGCAGATGACATAATCCTGCATTCCTCAAGCCTATAAAATGGGAAGATTGCTGGTTTAATAAGTGTACTTTTAAACTGACACAAATAATTATGTTTTCGTAGACCCTTTAGAGCAGGGGTAGGCAACCTTTCCTCTTTAAGGGCCAAGGGACTTCAGCTCCCAGAAGCCTCAGCCATGTTGGCCAATAGCTCCTGGGATTCTGGGAGCTGAAGTCCCTCAGCCCTTAAAGGGGAAAGGTTGCTTACCCCTGCTTTAGAGAGACCAGAATGTCACCACTGCCAAATAGCATTCTCCAATTATCATGCAACTACAAAGAACAGAAAATGTTCCACTGTGACCTATTTTAGCTAAAAGACATGCTACAAGAACAGCTCTGGCCAATTAACAGCGGCAATTAGTTTGTTTGGGTGTCCTGGGGCTGAAGTTTACTGGTTTATCTACTTTTTGAACAAGGAGACTACTGTGACAATGTGACTATAAATGTTTCTGATACATTTGCGCCTGTTATAAATTCTGCAAAAGAAGACAATACCTAAGAGTTCCAAGCTGATGAGCAGGATTGAGAGGAGATATAAAGCCTTGCAACGCATCCATGAAATCTGGCCGCCTCATTTGTTCCACAAGGAATTTCATCTGTACCTAATGGATAAAAAACATACAAGTATTTAAAGCAAGCACAGGCAACCTTTTTGAGACCTGGGCCGGTCTCCCGTTGCCCAGGT
>JAIPUX010001880.1:110670407-110681172 GCA_020142125.1 Phrynosoma platyrhinos | reverse complement strand
TTTCCGGCCCGCGGGCCGTAGGTTGCCGACCCCTGATTTAAAGGCTCAGTCACATGCCAAAGACAACAGCATTTTGTGACTAGCTTCAGTCTTTAATTTACATACAAATGTACTTTTAAACATCTTTTAAAGAGAATATTTAAATTAGAAATACTGATGAATAGAGCTGATTATAAAAGAAAATGCACTTTTACTTCTACTATGTTCAACTTTTAGACTTTCTGTTTCTCAAATTTACCTTTTGTGTTTCATCCTTTTTCTCCTGTTTAAGGATGTCTGTGAGGTTAATCAGTTTTTCCATAGCTTCCACTTGCCTGCTCAGATGTTTTAGGTACATCCCACATGCTCGGCAGTAGGACTCCAAAAGCAGACCAAATCTTTGGCTCACATTTTTATTGTGCATTTCAGATCTAATAGCAGAGATTATTTATAGGCAATTTTTAAATAAAGTATTTGTCAAGAAAAAAATTGTTCACTTACTCACCCACCCAGCCAGCCTATTAAATCTCCATTAGAAGGATGGGAAAGAAATCTACATGGGATCTGGGAAGGTCAATACAGTCAGTTTTGTGGTAACTGGGGAACTTGTCTTAGCATATGAAAGGATTTCATATTTCCATGAATATCAAAAGAGATGTATTCCTAATGGTTTGATACAATTATAATAATCTTTATTTATCTCTAAAGAAATATACTATAAACATAAATAAGTATTTTGCATTTACATTCTTGTGATGGTAACTTAAGCACTGTGGAATGATTTCAAATACAAGACATAAGTGAAAAGAAAACCAAAAATTCTAGTGATGTGAATCAAGTTATTTTCAGCCACTTAAAACAGTTTTTAAAACGCTAGTTAAACAGCTGCTTAGACACAAGATGGTTAAACTCTCATGCCTTTATAATAAAATTATGAATATTGAAGTGGAAATTCAAACTTACTTTAGATGCCAAAAGAAGAAGTGTCCTATTCTCTGATTGGTTAGTGCCTTCTTAAGTAAAAATCTCACCAACAGATTATCCAAGTATTGCTCATATTTCAAAACCTAGATGAAGCAAGAACTGAACTGTAATTGATATTTAGTTCTATTTCTTTAGTTACTGTCAAAGTTACGTCATTGTTACTGACATGAATCAGTATCCCAGGCTTCAAAATTACCACTGACTTGGTCATATGGGGTGAGTACATATTGGCCCCAGGATAACGGGGTGAGCTGGAGTGGATTTCCCCACTTCACACTTACCTTTAGGAGTATCTAGTCCTTTAAAAAAGAAAATAACCCCAGGCACTTAAAGTTACATGAGATTTCAGTATCTATGTAATATGCAAATGGGTTCTTTTCTGCACATGAAGCTTCTTGTTTTGTTTTACCAACAGTGAAGCTGTCCTTGCATTAGATAATTCCCCATCCCCTGCCTCAAGAGTGGGCTTGATTTCCTGCACTGGTTTCACACTGTGTCCTTATCGTTTCTTCTGTTTATTTTCCACTACATGCTTCATAGACAAATCATCTGAAGACAAGAAAGTCAAAATTTCATTCCTTGAATTTCTAGTAATTTATATCTTAGGAGGAGACAGAAAAACGCTTTTGGACTACAGTTTATTTCCAGGATCCCTGTTTCATGAATGTTTCAAATAAATTTCTTATTTCCAAGTACGTACACACATAACCACTGTCCACATGAAGGTAACCCCTTTGCTGATCATTCACTTGTTCCCAATCCACAGGAATTTGAAACTGTCTGCAAATATCAAGTTTGACTTAAAACAAGGTTTTTTTTGTGTGTGTGTGTGTCATTTTTTAAAAAAGAATAATTTCTTTGATTTCCAGAAAACATTTATCTCCCTTCCAATTCTATCATCCTTAAAATGCATTGTTTTTATCCACTGTACCACCTAAAATTAATTTCTAGCTTTGCTTATATAAGACTGTCATGCTTTGTTTGACCTTCTTTTGTATACTCTCTCTGGAATGCCTATGTAATCTGATGCTTACTCAATGATCTGTGACTGAGTTTAGTCCTGTCTCCATTTTGGGACTGAATTTTATAACTGTATACAGTTCATTTGGCCTAATTTTTGGACTTTTATGTTTTTCCCCATCCCCTCCCTTTTTAAAGTGGTAGTAGTTTATTAATGCTTAGACCATAGGCTATTCATTAACATATAAAACAAATGAGCACACTAACAAGTATGACATGGAATAAATTGCATGTAGATTTAGGATACTTTAAAAATTCAGTAAGATTACAACATTTTGAATATGAATAACATGGTATGATTAGAACAATCAATTGCAATATCAGCAATAAGTCTTGCCTAAAATTTCATTACTCCCAGGATTAAAAAAAAAAAAGAGAGAGAGAGAGAGAGAGAGAGAGAGAGAGAGAGAGAGAAAACTTGTAAGTTACCAAAGAGCGAGTATCAGACAAGAGATAGGAAGTATTTTCTGGGACATTATTAAAGTGCAGGCCTAAATACCCTAAAGGCACCCAATCCTGTCTGCTCTTGGAAGCTAAGCAACATCAGTCCTGGTTAGTATTTAAATGGGAGACCGCCAATAGATACCACGTGTTGTAGGAAAGAAACAACTGCCAAAACCACCTCTTGCCTAAAAATACCCTATGAAATTAATGAAGTCATCGTAAGTCAGCTGACTGGAAGGCACATAAGAACACATAACTGTAGGTAAGATAGACTAGATCCTAAACATTTATTGGATCAGAATACAAAGAACAAAAGAACAAAAGAATATAAAGAACAAAAAAAAATGAGGCAACCCTCAATTTGTGAAGCCCCCACAAATACACAAAAAGAAGGCCAAAGGGTTATGAGAATATGTGGCTTTTATCATAGTTGTAGGCATTGTTGATGGGTTGATGGGTTGTAAAAGCTGGCCTAAGTTTTGGAAACAGCCTTGCCAAGTAAACATTCCTTTGATAGTCAAATACCATTTTGAAAAATTAGATTTATTAATAGCATATCCTGTATTTATTACCACCTAGCCTGATAAAAAGTTCTACTAAATTCAAAAGGTTGCAGCACATTTTTGTGGCATTTTCCTGTTTAATCAGTCCTGGCAAATTTACAGCACAACTGTGTATTTTGGTTATATACTAATATATTCTAGGTATATGAAATTAAAATATATTTTTAAAAAATCTATCCATGAATGCACAGATTGACTAGCAATTTTTTTCATTCTGTTTTTAGATTTTCAAAGCCAATTTTGGCCAACTTTCCTTTCAGGTGTGGAAGTATGATGGGACATAGCTTTGTTCACTTAATTTGTACTATTAAATTTGTAAGGATATGTTTGTTAATTGTCTTCCACTGCTGAAGTATCTCATCTCATTGTCAGCAGTGAACAGCTAAATTGGAGGGGGAGGACAACATTTTTTATTATGTGGCCAAACAATGCAGTATGCTTGGTTACCTGTAAACTTTCAGGGATACTGAGACCATCATCTTCCCACACAAAATACCCCTATTAAATCCTCCTTTCTTCCTCAGCATATCTAGTTTAAATATAAAATGTTCAAATACAGGCACACAAAATAATGACTTTGTTGATTAAAACCAAATACAATACCTGTACCAACTGAATCAAATACTGCGAGAGTTTGTCATCTGTCAAATATTTTTCCAGACACCGAATTGCAAATGCTCGTACCACTGGATCTGGGTAATTGCAGTCCAAAAGCTCCATTGCTTGCTCAGGCTTGATGGGAGGCCAGTCTTTTATCAAGCAGTACATCTGGGCAATACAGAACACATCATGGCTACAGTCTTGAAAATACACACAATGGCCTTGATGTATCAAACCAAATTCAACCTAATGTAATATTCTCCACAATCATAAGGTAGCAGACTTTCCCTTTTTGTCTCCAGCACCTGATATCTAGAAATATACTATTTCTGGACATAGAGGTCCCATACAACTATTATGGCTAATTGCCACATCGATGAATTTGCTTATTCCTGTCTAACAGCCATCTAGCTGTGGCAATTTCCAATGGTAATTATGGACATCAACTAAACCAAGAGAAAACTATGGCAGTACTACAATCTCTTTCTGAAGTTAATGATAATGTAAATATTATCATTATTAAAAGTCAGGGGTGTGGAAAATGTAGCTTGTGATCCACATGCTATCCCACAACCCTGTTTTTATGGCACCCATGACACCCCAGGCACATCTGTTTCTTTAAAAAAAAATTAAGGTGGATTAAAAAAAATGGCCCTAAGTGACTGTCACTGTCACCTAGGGAATATGGAGGCCATTAAAAAAAGCTTATTTTTTTCAGGGACTGAGAAACACAGAAGAACACAGTGGGGGTGGGAAATGCCATCTAAGATGCCGTGGAGGCCAAATGCAACCACTCAATCCCCAGTGATTGCCCAACCTGGTACAAATGTTCTGGAGAGAAGATAAGCTGAACTTCATTTTTCCCATACTATATCCAATATGGAAAGTATCATAAAGAAAGCTGTTGGCAGAAAATATAAAAAGTCTTTGTTTAAAATTTTGTTCTGCAATGAAGTGTTACCTGGGCTACTTCATCCCTTGAATTCCATTTAACAGACAAAAGCAGCTTAGGTAGAATTTCTGGCATATTTACACAATAGTGCCTGAAAAGAAAGAAGAAATGCATTTTGGGGGGAAAAACACACTCTGGGTGTTATTTTCAAATCATACAATACTATTTAGTATACTGGTTACTAAACAAAAACTTGTTTACTTCAACACATTAATTTAGTCTATGATTTTACCCCACATTCCCATATCTGAAGATTGCATGCTGGTTATTTACCATGAAGATTTTTTTTTCACAAGTGGCTGGAGGGTATCCTAGTGCAGATTAACTTCTCCCACTCACTAGGACACCCCTCTCCACAGCTGAAAAAACAGCTAACAAAATCCAACCAAAGATGAAAACAAGTGACCATTATGTTTAAATCACAAAATAAGTACTATTATGTTAAAACATAAAACCTTTGAAGGAGCTAACATAAAACAGAAACAGAGTTAAAAGCTTGCTGGAAAGAATTTCATGAATGGTCAGAATACAAATGAAGAAGTGAATATTCTGGGACAGGGAAGATCTCACCATTTACCTCAAAATTTATATGCCATAGCCTGCATAAAAAGGCCTTATCAGATGGTCTTAAAATATTCACATGGGGGATGTAGTTTGGTCTCGAGGAATTTAGTGCTTTATAAGTGATAGCCAACACTCAGAATTGCACCTAGAAACAGACTAGATTTTTCAGAAGACTTTGTTGATGGGCTAGTGCTGCAGTGAGTTAAGTACAGCAGGGGACAAACTAAGCCACTTGCACTGAACCTGTTCTGGTTTCATTCCCACCTAAAATGCAGACAAGGCAGTACTAGAGGCACTGGCTGCAGCAAGGCTACTGTTACCCACTCTACTTTTCACAAACTCACTCGTGATCTAACATCATGATGGAGGGTGCTTTAGCTAGAGCTGTCATACCTGTGGCTCCAAAGAAAGTCCTTTTCTTGTTCAGTTATTTCAGACAGAGGGTCTCGAGTGCAGATTGCACGGAGCTGCTCTTTATCACTCTCTCTTAATTCATTGTCCCTAGCTAGTCTATTACTCTGTAAAACAAGGGTATACATCATGTCATTCATACAACGGGTATATTATTCAAAACTGGTATCAGAACTAGTGGCAAATACTTTATGTTCTGGACCATCTCATTAGGATCATGCTCTTTTTTACAACAAAACTTAGAAGAAAATTTTCCCTTACCAGTCCAGCATGACTGTAGTTAAACCCTAGTTCTCGAGATATAGTCCAATTGGCATGATCTTCAATCACTGACATATCAGGAAACTTTACAGGACTGCTAAACCAATCAAATTCTAATTCCAAGCATGGAGTTTCCTAAGAAAAATAAAAGTATAATTACAAATATATATTTTTTAAAAACTTCATAGATAATAAGGCAGGTATTTTTAAAAATCAGAAATAATTGCTAAGATATATTAGCAGGGGGTCCTTAAAAAGCTAAAAATGTATTTAAAGTCCAGATGAATATTCTAAATAAACTTCACAGCCTGTAAATAAGCTAAAAAGGAATAGGAACCACTGACGTGTTTCTACCTTCACCATTATCTTACCTTGTTTGGATTTGATCCAGTGACTCCAATGGGATTTAGGAGGTCTTCCAACCCATGAGGTACAGGCCACAGATTCAGAGCCATTTTGCCAGAAACAAGAGTGTCTGTGTAATCAAACATATTAATATTCCCCCACGCCAATGGGCAGTGCTCCTTAAAAAGAGCAAATAATCAGTTTAGTCTCAGCTGTCAATAACATACTACATGTGCAAGCTCAGATTTAAAAGAATTAAGGGGGGTACTTTAAACTTGCATACAGGATCTCAAAGCAAATTACAATTGTTACTATTAGTTTAGAGATCAATGCAGCACAAGACTGAAGAATAATTTTAAAACCATTTACTCTCTCTACTTTTCAAATCACTATAGTACCTAGTAAGAACTTTACCTCCTTTGCACCCTTTCTGCCTTTAACAGAGCAGATAGAAAGGCAAAGCCGAGCAGCACGTGGAAGATCAAGAATATGCATCTCATATTGCAGCCATTCATTCCATCTGTAAGACACAGAAAAGTGGGGTTACCACAAAATTTGACCCAGATACACAACTGCTAGTGCAGAAAGTTTCAAAATATTTGGTTTCAAAATTGCCTCTTTGGCATTCTGTTTTTGTTCTGGTAACAAACTATTTTTGAATACTGAGATTTAGTATGAATATCCAGGACAAAATATTTCTTCATTTAAAAAAACAGCTCAACCACAAGGTCACTTTTAAATAGAGTGGAGAAGGAAAGCTACAAAGCACATTGTAAAGGAATTATCTGAACAAAGGTCTCTTGCACACTGCATGTACTAGTTCTCCTCAGGTCATGCTCAAATCCCTGGCCCATTCTAACAAGGCAGTCCTTGTGTTATTTCCCATCCCCTAACTCTGTTGGTTCAGATGAAAATTGGGGCTCTCCCAAAAAACGTCCTTTTTGAATACAGCAAGGCCAGTGTTAGCCAGAGTTTTCCACACAACTATAAAAATAAATGTTAGAGATGCACAAAGCAATTTTTCCTATCCATTACCATAATATGCTTTCAGACTTGTTTTTTAAAAGTAACTGACCAAAGTACACCTGTACTATGCTGAATTGAAGCCTTGCTTGTGGCAAGATAACAGTTTCAGTAGGGGCATGCTACTGTATGAACAAGAGAAAATAACAACGTAAGAGCTAAATGGAACCTTCAGGTTCAGAGGCATTGTGTCACTGAATACCAGCTGCTCAGAGGCATCAATGAAGGAGGGCACTTGGGAGGAACAAATCACCAGGAACAGATGGCGTATCAATAGATCTATTTCAATCTGCAGCAGTGATTCCCAAACTAGGTCCTCCAGATATTCTGAATTTCAGCTTCCAGAAGCCCCAACCAAATTGGCCAACAGTTAGGAATTCTGGGAGCTGAAGTCCAAAACATCTGGAGGACCAAAGTTTGGGAACCACTGATCTACAGAGACAGAATCTACTCTAGTTCTAACTAAAATCTGTCAACAAATATGGAAAACAAAAGAATGGGCTAGCATTTGGAAATGTTCAATATACATTCCAGTTGATAAGAAATGGGACACCAGGAATTGCAGTAACCGCAGGACCATTTCATTAGTTTCCCACGCAAGTAAAGTGATGTTCAAAATTCTACAACCAAAATTTTTACCATATATGGAGCGATAAATGCCAGATGTCCAAGGTAGGTTCAGGAAAAGATGAGGCACTAAGGATTACATTGCAACCATATGTTGGATAATGGAGGACACCAAAAAATTTCAGAAGAAAATCAGTACATAATTTATGGACTATAGGAAAGCCTTCAACTGTGTAGATCATGAAAAACTATAGATTGCTCTTAAGCAAATGGGTGTGCCACAACATTTGATTGCCTTGATGAATAACCTGTACTCAGGACAAGAGGACACTTATAACAGAATATGGAGAAATTGAATTATTTCCAATCAGCAAGGGGGTCAGGTAAGTCTGCATCTTATCACCGTATATGTTTAATTTGCATGCCAAGAATATCATATGTATAGTAAGATTAGACTTGGAGGAAGGCAGCAGGAAAATTGGAGGAAGAAAGATCAACAATTTAAGATATACAGATGACACCATATGAGTAGCAGAGAATGTTAGTGAAATGATTACTGAAGAAAATCAAGGAAGAAAGTGCAAAGACAGGCTTACAGCTGAACATTAAGAAAACAAAAATAACAACCACAAAGTATTTATATAACTTGAAAGTATATGGTGAAGTCATTAAAACAGTTCAAGATTTTCCATGTCTAGGCTCAAATCAAGCAGAATGGAGACTGCAATCAAGAAATCAGGTGACTAGGACTTGGAAGGGCAGCTACGAAGGAACTAAAGATCCTGAAGTGTCACGATATAGCACTGAATACTAAAATTAAGATTGTCCATACCATTGTATTTCCCATTTTTATGTATAGTTGTGAAAGCTGACAGGAAAAAAGTCAACTCTTTTGAGAAGTGATGCATGAGAAGAATTCTGTTGATACTGTGGACTGCTATAAAGAGAAATAAATGGATCCTAGAGTAAATCAAGCCTGAACTCTCCCTAGAAGCCAGATAACAAAACTGAGATTTTCATACTTTGGACATATCATGAGAAGGTATGACTCACTAGAAAAGACAATAGGCCTTTAAAGCAGTAGAAAAAGACGAAGATGACATTCCAGATTGAAAGACTCAATATAGGAAGCCATTGCCCATAGTCTGCAAGACCCGAGCACTCTCTCATTTGTAGGGCCCCCATATCTGCTTTCATATCCCTGCTCCTTAACTTCTAATAAACTTCTGATTGGCTACTACAGGAAATCAGATGCTGGACTAAATAGGTCTTGCCTCTGATCTTCCAGGGCTTTCCTCATATTACCTTTATATATGCAAATAGCCCTTATATCAGGCTTAGACTGAATGACACTAGTAAATATTTCTAACTGCTCTCCAGCAAGCAAATAGGCCTCTAACACCTTGATCAATGAAGGTAAGATTCAACATTTGACTATAGAGAAGCTTTTATGGCTGTTGAGCATTTTTTGATAGTTTTATCAGAATGTCTGCTGTTTCCCACTGACATTCCACACTTTGAATAGAACTATATTTCCTACTGTACCATAGCCTAACCTAGAATACTCTTGGTGCATCTTGCTGCTGCTGTTCATGAAGCCAATTCTAAGTGTCTTAACATGGTGAGAGTGAAGATAAGAGCTCATTGTGCCCAGATAGGAAGTAAACTTGCACACTCACAGAATAGGGTGTTTAATAAGTAATAGAGTATTTTTTTTTAAAAAATCATTTTTAAAAATCTTTTAAACGACAGAATGTTTTGGGGGATAATCATTTCCTACCATTCACTATTTAGTAGCAGATATACTAAAGGCACCAGATCCCATCTGGTCTTGGAAGCTAAGCATGGTCAGCCCTGATTAGTACTCAGATGGGAGATTGCCAACAAATACCAGGTGTTGTGGACTATACAAAACATCTCTTCCTTGCCTAAGACAATCCTATAGAATTGATGGGGTTGCCAGAGGTCAGTAAGTGACTTAAAGACACACACACAGCTTTACTATTCACGATACAAAAGAATAACTGTCTTAGGCAGGTTGGGAAATCATGTGATCCTCAAGATGTTATTGGACTGTAAAAATCCCAGAAGCCCTATCCAGCATAGCTAATGATGAGGAATGCTGGGAGCCATAGCCCAACAGGATCTGGAGATTGCATGGTTTCTACCCTGACCTAAAGTAGACTTTCTGTTGATTGTTCAGATACCATTCCACAAGAAAACTTTTGTCCCTTTCATTTGCTAATCGAAAAAAGGACAAATATAAAGAAAATGATGCAACACATTCTCTTAAAAAAATTAAACTTGTTTTTAGACTAAGAGGATACCACTCTCTGTACTGCAGACATAAAAGTGATTTCTGACCATTTTAGACACCGCCTACAGCTTTGCTTCTTAAAAACATGGGACTGTATTAGGAGACATGTATATATCACATAGTTTTGTCTCCAAAGCTACATCTCCCAATGCTACCCCCTTCAAACCATCTCGAAACAGTACAATCCCCTCAACACAGCCATTTCTGAGTTGTCAGAGAATAGAGAAACATTTAGCTATTTTCCTCTAGTTGGATGTGCTTTGACAGACATCCACTGGGGCCTCCAGAGGTCCTTGGGAGGTCCCTACAATGTCTTTGCAATGCATCCAGCTAAAAGAAAATAGCTAGATGTATGCCTGCTGATCATCTTCCCCGACAACACAGAAATGGCTGTATTGGGATTGTAGAATCATAGAGTTGGAAGAGACCACAAGGGCCATCCAGTCCAACTCCCTGCCATGCAGGAACTCAAAATCAAGCCATCCCTGACAGATGGCCATCCAGCCTCTGTCTAAAGACCTCCAAAGAAGGAGACTCCACCACATTCCGACAGAGTGTGTTCCACTGTCGAACAGCTCTCACTGTCAGGAAGTTCCTCCTAATGCTGAGGAATCTCTTTTCCTGTAGCTTGCATCCATTGTTCCAAGTCCTATTCTCTGGAGAAGCAAAAACAAGCTAGCAACCTCCTCCATTCAAATATTTAAAGAGGGCTATCATATCCCCTCTTAACCATCT
>JAIPUX010001880.1:110659318-110670307 GCA_020142125.1 Phrynosoma platyrhinos | reverse complement strand
CCAGGATACCTTCCAAGATACTGTCTCCCTCCCCAACATGACTCAGTTACAATGGTGGATTGTTGACAAGATGGATTTGGAGGGGGATAACGGTCAATGGGTTGGTGGTGGACTGTTGACAAGATGGATTTGGAGGGGGATAATGGTCATCGCATAATTAGAACAGAATGGCAACCTCCGCAATGACCAAATGTGAGATACAATGGCGTGCATCTAGCTTACACCATTTTAACTCATGAACAAGATGCCAGCCATTATCTTAATCACTAGGTTTCTTTTAATTGCTTCAGAAGTATTGTTTACCTGGGATTGGAGCAAGGTACTCTCTGCGTATTCACATTATCACACAATGGTTCTCCTCCATGGTATATACCAGTCCGAACATAGATCTAAAAGAAGCACATTAAGAAATCCAACTATAACTAGTATATTAAAAAGTATATAAAAATGTAAGTTGTATGGTAAGTATCAGTTTCACAAAGAGTCACAAGCTATTTTCAGAGACTGTTATAGGGGTCATTCAGTACTATTTTGCTCCAAAGACGACAAATAATCTTCATTTGGTTGCTTAAAGAAAGACTCTTGCCCTGGCAAGAGTATTATTTACAGACATAGGAAATAAATTGCTTATCTATAACTCAACAGGAAAGCAAACATAAAATTTCATTTGTATTTGCATCTGACTTAATGTGATGCTATAACCAAGCAACAAAAAGGTGCAAAAAATGTATGACTATTCTTAAACTTCTGCTAAAATAATCTCTTATCCGATTAATCCTAATTAATGAATGTGAGCCCATAAAGAAATATGCTCAGACTTTGGAGAGTATACACAGGAGAATTCTGTAACTGAGAAATAGCCATTGCAAGGCAACACACATTGTGACTCTAAGTCACCTCAACTGGATAACCCTTGACCAGAAAGCTCACTTTCCTATTCATTAGGAGAAGATTTTTTTTTACCAGTTTGCTCACATGTAGACCACAGCCAGATGCAATTCATGGTTTAGTGGGTCCTAGCTGGTAATTCTAAAATTCTGAAAGCAGAGTATTTTTAAGAATCACTCATTAGCCACAAATCACATGTGCTGAAGTCATATATAGTCAGTGGCATCACTAAGGTTGGCATCACCTGGTGTGGTAACTCATCGTGTCACCCTAGCACCATTGACCTGCTCTCATACCACACCATACAGAATCCTTTGTAATTTTAACTAATGTTAGTCATAAATCTTAATTCTCATATATCACTGCATGTAATGCAATTGTTGTGACATAAACTAGCAAAATTAAAATGTTATCTTTAAATTACAGTATCATACAGTTTGAATGTATTTACACGTACATTTCTCATGTGGTTAACAAATTTGGTAAGATGTGATATTTTTAAAGAAAAATTAAAAATAATTTTAAAAATTAAAAATTTTATTTGTTAAATTTTAAAAACAAAATTAACAGCCCATTTGTCAAATTTTTGAGGAGCACTGGTGTCAATGCTCTTTAGGGTGTCACCTTGTGCGGTCTGCATCCCCCCAGTGACACCTCTGCATAGAGTTTGTTTTTACCTTGTCAATGTCCCGAATATTTACATTTACATAGGTGGCACAGAGAATCTTTATTCTAAGATTACTGTTGATAGCCCAAAGGGATTTGGCAGAAGCTTCTCCATTCATGTATGGTGTAGCAGTAGAGATACGTCGAGAATAAGATGGCATTGTAAAGGTATCCAATGGCAGTTGGGTGTAAAGACTTTCCTTAGCCATCAGCATCAAGTTGGGCATTCTACCAAGCATGATACAGCTCCGGATATACTGAAACAGGTGGAGGAAACAATTATTATCCTGAGTGTTGCTTCTGTAGCATCATTGCTTAACTGGAAAGATTACAAGGCCTGCACTGTTAACATTTTGCTATTCAAAGCCAAATAGGCAGACCAGTATAAGCTTCTAATAACAAATGTTGGAGTAATGGCAGGTTACTCTACTAGCTAATATTCACAAGGAGTTCCAAAGGTCAATATTGCCCTCTTGTACTGGTTCTATGTTAGTAAAAATAAATTCCCCACAAACAGATTGTTTTCCTTTTTAAAAGGAGGAAGCCCATATCCCCATCTTTTCTTTATGTAGAGCAAAAGTAAAATTGGGAATGGGGGAAGGAGGAAGGATGCAGAATTTTTGTGAGAACTGTTTACTTATTCCTTCATTGTAGTATTATTTAGCAATATCATCAATTCCAAATAAACATACTTTAGAAAAATTACAACCAGGTACATAAATATGGGTTATGGCAGTTAGATGTAACCATGAAAATCTCTACAGGAAACATACATGGCACTGGGCTGTAAGTCCACTGAGTTCACTGAAGCTGATGTCCAACTAATTATGGCCAAGTTCTTAACATTGGAACAAATGAGCTTAACACCTCTTATTACTAAAGGCCTTTGGACAAATACTGATCACATCCTCAGCATGACACTAACAACCTGGATTTTCTGGGTGCTGTAGAGTGATAGCAGAGCACAAGAATCCAGCATTACAATTCTAGTACTAGCATAAGGTGTCCCTTCCTCTGTTCTAATCCTCAGATTTAGCCTCAATTCATGTGGGGTGAATCTATCCATCTGTACCTTCTATGCCTCACCCAAGACAACCACCATACACACACACATACACACACACACACAAAACAAAACAAAAAAAAACCCTGTTGCTTGCTACCATCTGACTGTACCTCAATAGTTTCAGGGAAATAATTGTTCTGATTGAAAAAGGAATATGATTTATTTAAACATTTAACCTGCCAGATACCAGCATGGTAAACATAACAAAAGCAAAATATTAGTATTTCTCATTAAAACACACCAAATCTCTTCTACACACTCCCTCTTATACACAAGTGTTCAATCACTCTACCTTTCTTTCTCTCTTATGCAGACACATACACACACACAGCCAACTAGCTTCAGTGTTTCTTCTGCACTTTTTAAATACAAATGTCTCCATATCAAGCACTGATCTATCAATATCATGAAACTGTAAACATTTTTAGAATATAATGATCAAACTCACCTTATACTGACTCAAAGGGTGTTTTTCTAACAAATACTCATCACAACCACATACTTTTAATATATACTTCCCCTGGTATTCTAATACGCAGAGTTTTAGCTGTTCTGATGACAACAGCATACTTCGTGTTTTTTTCCTGATTGCTTCAGCAATTACTTGTTCTGGCACATAGTCATGATTTATTTTCAAGGTATACTTCTGTTTGTCATTGTTAGGGGAGACGATAACCCATATCACCACTATTATTTGTCCTGGAACAGAAGGCAACTAAGTGAGTTAACATCACTGGCTGTATTCACATAACAACAGGTAAAAAAAGAGAAAGCCATTTCCCATCTGTTGCCCCTTTCCACAAACCCCAAGTACCTTCCTGGGGCAACTGAAAATTATTACATCCCAAACACAACTCAGTAATCTGCCCAACTTATCTTTAGGACTGAAGCAATGAACTACAGACACCTCAAAAAGATTGCTTTATTAGTAATTTACTTATGCAAAACCTACAAATGATACACAAAATCATGAATAAAATCTTGCAGTGTTTTTCAACTACGAACAAAATGACTATATCCAGAAAGCTATGATGCATTCTTAAAATCATCTATTTGTACTAAAAATATTACCCTTACTTATAGAAAATCTGCACATCAAATTCCACTCTTTTAAGAACCATCCCATTCACCCAGGTACCAAACTGACATGTGTACTGAATTGCTACAACATTTTTTAATTTTTACCTTTATCAAGTTTATTGTATATGTGCTTGGGCAATTCAGGCGAAGATTCTATATTTGGGGGGCAGACGTACAATGCTCTACTATGGGGTGCATTAACATCTCGCATATCTACTGCTTCTTTACAAACATTAAGAATGTTTCTTCTGAAGTCTTGAACTTCTGGATCTTTGACCAAGTCAAATTCACAGACAGGCATACCAATAGCAAAACCTAAAAATAAAAATAAAAAAAAGAGAGAGAGAGAGAGAGAGAGAGCGAGTGAGTGAGAGAGAATCATGATCCTTGATATGTCGTCAGAAAAAGCAAGCACTCTTCTTCCTAGGTGCCAAACCCTCCTGAAAACCTTCTGCCCAAGCTCAACTCTTCCTGACTTGAATAGCATGCATTCTCCACCAGCTACTTCCAAAGATCAACTCTCAGGGACTGCAGCAGTGAAGTGCTTTCTTTGGATGTGAAACAACCATTTTAGTCATTCTGCTTGAACCAGGTGGGTAAGGGGCCTTAAACTGGGTACTTCTGAGCTCAGACCAAAACACAGTAGTGGTTCTGACCAAAGTTGCCACCATGGAGCCATGTTAAACAGGTAAAGGTAGATGGGGAACAGGATGACAGGAAAATTGTGTTTTCCTCTGCTCCCCCTATTCTTGCCCCGTAGGCTTCCAAATCCATGGTTACAACAGCAGCATTCCAAAAGTTTTAAAGCCAGGATGAATGCTGCAGTGGAATCCATTTTGTTTTTTTAAAGAAAAGAACATATATTATCAATTAACTGCACTTATTAAATTGCTATTGTTAAATAATAATGTACACATCAAAGATATACATTTCAAATACTCAGGCAGTACAAGCAACACCTACTTTAGATTTCATTTCCCACTATTAATTTTGGATTATGAACAATCCAATAGCATTAACAGCTTTACCACTGGGCTGTTCTATAATATAAATCAAATATGTACACATTCTACGTTGCATCTCCATTCTGTTACATGTTTTATGTGTTTCAGTTTTATGTGCTTTAATCAGTATAACTTATATTTATTAACTTTGGTAAAAAACTCGATGAGTGCATAATCTAGCCAGCTTTAGAAGTCATGGTGTGATGCTGTCTTGTTGGAAACTAGCCATAGTTAACAGAAGTAGAAGTTTTTACTTCACTTAACATGACCAAATGCAGTAGCTGAAAGCAAATGCTCTGCCTTTCTAAGGTGCTTGGGAATGCATGTAGAAGTCTAACTCTTGCTATATCTCATCATTGCTAGCCTTGGCCACATCAAACCACTGTTGCATACGAAAGAAAATGATGTTTTGGTTTTGTTGCATAACCAAAAAAAACTGAGAATGATAATTCACTCAATCACAGCTCTACTTACTAAACAGTGGATTTACTATATGAACTATTATCACATGACTAGTTCTTAATTTTGGATGAAAAATATTTCTATGCATTTTATATCCTGAGCTCTCAATGTTTTCAAACTACTGGGGAAAGCATGGCCTTGGGAGTGTACACTGCTTCCAAGGATACATTTGTGGTCCACGACCCCTCCAGATCACCCATTTCCCCCACCCCAGCTGAACTGTTATCTCCTGGAAGCCTCCAGGAGCAACAGTTCTTTTAAATAGATTTTGATCCCTGTCCTTCACTCTAACACTAACAAATACCAGCTTTTCAAGACCAGAAGTGGACTTTGAGTTGTTTTTGTTTGTTGGCATTTTTGGAAGTCCATGTGGCCTCTAGATGCTGTTTGGACAGTTCCCCATCCTAGCAGTATATGGTTGTGTAAATATTTACAGTAAATTATAGCAAGCCTCACCGATTTCGCGATTGAGAATCTTCTCTTCTCTGTTGCCTACTGGCTCAATAACTTTTAGAAAAGGCTGGAAGAGCCGCAAGTCACACAGTCGCCGTGTTTCATCAAAAAATTCTTCTCTTTCTGCTTCTTGTGTAACACTTACAAAAATGTAAGATGATTCATCTTGAAGGAGTTGATAGAGGGGGTATTTTCTAGCTTCTTTAAAGAGTTCATGTTTAATATTTAACAGAGTGGCCTCACGGAGGCATTCTAAAGTCACTATCATACCATTTGGTAGAAGACATTCAACTAGGATTCTTGGTGGCATTAAGTGGATGCCCCACAATTCACCAGATGATGGTCTTGGAGGCATTTTGTAGATATCTTCTCTTAAAAGTAATCAAATGACTAAGTTTGTAGACTCCTGCAGGAAAATCTAAAGAAAGATAAAAGCACTATTTAGATATTGTATAAGGAGCTCATAATAAGGTTTGATTTCCACATTCTTTCCAGTGATGTCAAACTTCCAGCACTTATCGTGGCAGAAAATGTGAATGATTTTTCTAACCACATTTCTCCCATCATCATCTGTACAAAGGATATCACACTAGCTATAGTTCAGCATAAGATGAGCATCTGTATACCAAGGGAAGTTGGAACAGCAGTATATTTGTACTGGTAAGCAAAAGAGTGTGCAGCATGCCTGACAGATACCTAAAAAAATAATCCATGGCCCTACTGGATTTCTAAATATTTGGAGTTAGAGAAAAGAAAAAGAAAAGAGAAGATTAGGGGATGGGGCAGGTCACCACCAAGTTTGGCTGGGTGTTACTAGGGAAAAAAATGCACAGAAAATGTGCTCCTTCTGAGAATTTCTGGCTAACATTATTTGAAAAGACTTTGTTGTATCCAAAATGAAGCAAATTTCCCACAGAATGATTCGGCGTATAACAGCAGGTATATGTACCCTTCCTAGGAGTAATCTTTCTAAATAGCTTTTTGCAGAATACGAAAACTGTGTTGTGCTTGCTTGGCAAAAATCTATTAGCTCAGAGACACATAAGCTTTCAGTTATCCCAGGAAACCCCTGGCTATGTGCAAATATGCAGGTTTTACAAACTTCTGAACTTTGTTCACAGTCAATTTTATTTTAATCTTCTTGTACTCCTAAGTCAACATAAGACCCCTTGCTTTTTGCAAGGGACTTCTGAGACTGAATCTCCAAGTTACTGTACTCTTTCCACCAAGTGACTTGGCTTTCTATCACCAAAGTTTGGCCTTCAGATTCTATAACCATCATTGAGCAGCTCTTCATATTCCAACTTTGAAAAATGACACTTGTCTCATACTAAGTACACTGTTTACACAGCTCTTACTACCTTCTTGAGAATGGTAATTTCCTTAAAATATCTAGCTTTGAGTAGTAAATATGCTTCCGTTATATAATAAGGAAATACCAGACTAAGTGACAAACTATGTGTACTACAAGAGATCCATGTTTTATTTCCAGTATTTCTGGGAATCTTATTCTCCTCCTTTCAATTTGACTATAGCCTGTAGACCAGATTAGATTACAGGATAACATTTTTCTGGGTTTTAAATCAGCCACATATATCCCCAAAACAGAGAGCTGCTTTTCCATCCAGGGCCCTGTTCCATTTCCTTCCCTCGCTACACAGATAGGAAAACAGAGGGGGAGATTTTGACCTGTGTTGGAGCTGGAAGAGAGGGTGCTTAACCTTTTCTTTCATCCCTCTGCACCTTCCCAAGCCTGTACTGCCCTTGAAAAAAAGGTGGGAAGGATGTCCGTGTGGTATAGTGACAAATGCCAAACCAAGAATAACACCCAGATTCAAACCATCTGTTTTTGTCATATCCAGAAGTATATGGATCTGTTATGATAACAGATATGTGAGAATGGGGGGAAATGATATGGCGAAATGGTGCTATTGAGAAATAAAGAGAAATCGAAAAGGGAGGGGGGGTAATCCGAACAGAAGGCAAGGAGGGGAAAGATGGACATTGGCCTGAAAGAGGGGCACTTTATGGCATTGTTTACATCCTGAGAAAATACTTTGATGACAAATAGCACACCTTCGTTCCTGAAATAGATGGGCTGATATGAGGGCTAGGGACGCTGCAGGAAAGGCAGCAAGTGTAACAAAATCTTTGGTGTGGTTGAAAGCATGCAGATTGTGGGCTGGCACAGGGAGGGGCTGGAAGGGTGCTCTTAAAGGAGGGTAAGTTTCAGGAGAAAATCGGATTTGCCACTGTGGCAACCTTCTGTCCAGGAAGTCCAAAACAAAGCTGTAGTAATTTCCATTATCATGCTGTCTTGGTTCCTGTGTCAAATCTCCCTTCAATGCTTTGTACGATGCATTTGGCGCAAGGCACAACCATCTTGGAGGACCCTTGCAAGGGCGAGTGAAGTGGGGTCCAGGGAGCCCTGATCCAGGAAGGACGAGTTGACTCTGGCCTGGGAGCCAGAGCGAGGTGACCCCGAGAAGCTGAGGGAAGTGTGGGGAGTGGTAGGTGGCTTCCAGTGGAAGCCCCACTAGCAACACAAAGACACACGAAGGAACAGTCCTCGAACTACAAGGACTGGGAGGATGGGTCCATGGATGACAAAGGGACGAGGAGTCGACAGATGGCCTGTGGGAGACAGCCTGAGATGATTTGCTAAGTGAAGCAGAGGACGACGAGTGGTTCTGGACCCTAATGGGCAGTGGGAGCCGAGTACGGTGTTGAGAAACGACAATGGGAGAGAGGACCCTGTGAGACATGGCGGCTGAGGAGGTGGCGGTCCAGCTCACCAGAGCCATGGTGGGATCATTGGCCCATGGAAGGGAATGAGCACCGGGGAGATAAGAAACCCCAGAAGAGGAAACATCACAAAAACACCCCATGCACCAGCCCGAACCGTGTGGCTACAGATACTGGTCCTGGGTGGAGCGCAATGGGATGATCCACCCGGATACTGGTCGAAGCACCAACAAATCACACCCAGAACCCGGTGGCACAGCAATTGGGAGTGTGGTTCAATAGGAAGTAAAGCCAGCTGTCCTACTTCCTGGCCCAAGTGGCAGCGCATATGCATGAGTGTGGGGCCCACTTTCTCTTGGAAGGTGAAGTGGAGGACTGGCTGGTATAGATTTTCGATGCAAAGCTGCAGAATTGGGAAATCTGCCCAAATTCATGATTGCACTGTGGGCTTGGTTTGAGGACTCCTTCTGGGCAGAGAAGGCTCAAACCAAGCTGATGGTGCTCACGCAAGGAGCACGCCCCGTGATGGAATATGCAACTGAGTTCTGGGGAGTGGCAGCCCAAGTCCCAGACTGGCCTGAGGCTACCGAAGTACAGCATTTCAAAGCAGGCCTGCAACCAGACCTGCTGAAGTGGGTTCGGAGGACAGACAACGCTCAGACCATGAGGGAGTGGATCACGCTGGCCGGGAAGGCTGAAATGGCGAAAGAGGAGATTCGCCTAATGGTGTAGTGGAAACCTGGAGTGAGCAAGGGAACCAACTCCAACCTGAGTCACTCCTGGGGAAAGGATAAAGGGACTAAGACCTGGGAATTGGAGCGTGAGCGATGGATGAGGCTCGGGCTCTGCCTGGCCTGTGGGCAGAAGGGGCACAGGATAGCTGAATGCCCCAGCCAGGAAGACCACCTGAGGAGAAATTTGGTGAAGGAAGCATCTACTTCACCCATGTTGTGAGTTCAGCAACGCTCCTGCAAGGGGTCAGGTGGTTAGGCCTACACAGTGGCAAGTCAAGGTGCGGCAGAGCCAGAGGTAACGACGCACATGACAGAGTCAGAGGACAATGCTAAGCCGGTGGAAAACTTCACCAGCCAGCCTCAGGCAGCGGTAAGAGGCTGGCCATAGAGTTAAAGTGCCGTTCTTCGAGGATGAGTGAAGGAAGCACCTTATATACTATGAATGTCAAGGTGGAGGACTGAAAAGGGGGCCACTATAGACTTGGGGTGCACCCAATGTTTCATCAACTCAGACATAGTGAGAAGATGGGGCTTGACACCAGAAAACTGGAGCAGCCCATCACCTTTCATCAGATGGACTGCTCTTCCATGGGGGAGAAACTCACCAGTGAAAGAACTGAGACGGTCTGGCTCGGGGTAGTGGAACAATGGGAGAAAATTTGTTTTGTCTTGGGCCCCACTTCACGCTACCAAGTAATCCTGGGAATAGACTGGCTCCATTTCCACAATCCTAGGATATGGTAGGGAACAGGAGAACTGATCTTTGATGATCTGGGATGCAGAGCCCACAGCAAGGACCTTAATCCGAATGGGGAAAAGAGTGCAGTGGTGCAAGAGCAGGTTGAAAGCATCATCCAGGAGAACCAGCTGGGCTAACACCCCCCTCCAGTTTATTGGAACATGGCAGCGGTATTTGAGGAAAAGGAGTGCGACCAGCTCCTGCCCCACTAGGAGACAGACTGTGCAATTGAACTAATGCCTGGAACGCAACTCCTAAACCCAAACTCTACTCAATTACCCTGCTAGAAATGACCCTAAAAGACTTTATAGAAAAGAACCTGGCTAGAGGCTTCATACGACCATCAACCTCAACCTTTGGGGCCCCAGTGTTCTTCTGGGAGAAGAAGGACAGTTCGTTGCGACTAGTCACAGACTACAAAAACCTCAATGAGATATGTAGTACCAACAAATATCCCATTCCCCTCATGAAGGACATGCTGGGGGGGGGGGGCAATGAGCCAGATTTTGACTAAGCCAGACTTCAGAGATGCCTACTTTTGGGTGTGAATCTGGGAGGGGGACGAACACAAGATCACATTCAACTTGCCCCTTGGGGGCTTTTGAATATCTGGTCCTGCCTTTTGAGCTATTGGGGGGCCTGGCATCTTCATGAGGCTGGTGAATGAAATCATGCACTATTTACTGTTTATGGAAATCCTGGTCTACTTAGATGATGTGTTGATTTATTCTCAAGACCTGGGCTCCCATGTGAACATACAGCGGGTTGTCTAAGAGGTGCTTCAGTACCTCCCTCACCATCTTCACATGGGAGCCCAGCCTGTCTTCACATTTAACATATGAATTGGACTTCCTGGGATATAGTGTCCACCCAGAGAATAGAGATGGACCTGACCAAAGTACAAATCGTATTGGAATGGGTGCCTCCCAAGACCCAAAAGCAGGTGCAGAGTTTCCTGGGATTTACAAACTTCTATAGGCAGTTTATCCTGACTGTGCTCAGATAGCATTGCTCATTACCATCTTGCTAAAGATTAAAACCCACCTGGAGGGACCAAATGAGAAACCCAAGCCATCCACCAAGATCAAGTGGACTCCAGAGTGTCAGGAATCATAGAATCATAGAGTTGAAAGAGACCACAAGGGCCATCCA
>JAIPUX010001880.1:110583990-110606116 GCA_020142125.1 Phrynosoma platyrhinos | reverse complement strand
AAAGCCTAGCTCTTTGAGGCTCTAAAAAGTTTCTCCCAGAAGATCGGAAACAAATAAATATGTGGATAAAACCCACCTCATAGAATGTACTGCATCATTCATCTCTCATATGGAATTGGCCTACATATGAATTCTGTGCTGTCTTGGATCTTATCCTGGGAGAAAAGAGTGATATAAATTCAATAAATAAAATAAATAAATGTGCAAAGGTGTTGTCTGCACATGAGCTATCTGGAGAGCCTAGTGAGAAGTGTATCACTGTATGTGGCCTTGTAGAGAAGGTCATAAAAGCAGATAATTGTTTCTATTTTGCCTGAAACTCACCTATTATTTTTCAGTGGCATTGTCTGCCTTTGTTCCAAGCAGTACTCTTACCCTATGAATTATTTAGATTAAATGATTGAGGTGTATTTGCACTATAAAGTTATATCAGTTTTATGCAACTTTAAATGCCCTAGGCCTAGCTCCATCCTGAGGGATCCTAGGATTTGCAGTTTTGTGAAGTACAGAGGTAAATTGGGGAACAGATAGACACTTGGGAAATGTTCAGGAGTTCTTTAACAAGAGCAAACTACAAATTCCAGGATTCTGATGTACACTCAGATGTACATACACTCTGATGTAGCACCACCTTGGATGCTTGTAAAAGGAAACCTGGCAGATTAATGAAGAATAAGGCTATAAAATTATGAATGATTACAAATCCTGATAGCTCTCTGTGTTACATGAGGAATGTAAGCTTGGGAATATAAAACAGCAGCCTTATTCAGGCATTACTCACCATTCTTTCTTCACCTTGGGACCAAGGAAATGTCTAGCCCATCCTTGTTGCTTTCTTCATGTGGAAAGTGAGTTATCTGAAGAGGCGGTTCCTATTTGCATAGATGCTCCATTGCTCCTGTGGTGAAGAATGCATTGTATGCAATTCCTGGTCAGGAGTGGAAGGTGTTGTTGGTATTCATGTCCTACTTGGGGGATTGGGTTGGTCACTGTGGGAACTGGATGCTGCACCAGATAGACCATTGGTCTAATCCAGCAGGGTTCTTATGCACCTAACTCAGTATGGAAATACAGAACAAGGGGAAATTGTATTATTATTACCAGAATGGACCCCCCACAAATTGGGAGGGGCTACTGTAGCTCCAGAGCCTCTCTCTGTGCTGAATTCCCCATACGTTGTATATGAGGCTGTCATAATTTGCATGTCTGCACTTCTTCTGTCCTGGAACTGGGTGTAGTTCTAGGCCTCCGAGAGTTCTTTTAGTGCTGAACATTTACACCCATTATTGTTATGACATAAACTTTATTGGCAGTAAATGGTGCAGCAGCTGGTACAGCAGCAGAGCATTCCAGCCTTTTGCCAATGGCATCCAACATCCTTTCACAGCCAGTGGTAGAACTGGCTGCAGAACTGCCCCCCTCAACTAGTTCTGCCCAGATTATCCATTGGATGGCAATCAAATTAAGTCTCCACCACTGGTATATGGGGTGCCTAGGCTGGCGTGCATCCCTCCCAGGGTGAGGTTGATGGAAGATGGACTTCTAAGGCTTATATAGTGCAGAATCCAACAAAGAAAAAGTGTTCAAGCATGACCTGTTTTCGCCCCTCATAGCTATGAGAACTGTACAAGTAAGCAACTGAATAAAATTTGCTTCCTCAATCCATCATCAGCCCTCAACACCTCTGCCACTATTTTGGAGGTATTTGTTGTAGGGACCACAGGAAGGTGGGGGCAGGGATTGTCTCTGCCCCCCCATGCATTTATCTATTCTCAGTCTAAAGCAAAAGAGAACCCAAATCAATATGTGAACTTGCACATGTTCCTGTAGATTTGTGCCATCTCCCATACAGAATTTGTTGTGTAATCTCTGGATACCTGGCCTCTTGTAGGTGGCCCTTCCCAGCCTCAAACTGCCAAACTAATGCAAAAAGGAAGTATCCAACAAGGTTACTAATACAAGTGAACTCTGTCTCCAGAGTGGATAGCTGTTAACATTGGGCCAGAATGCTAACAAGGACTCCAAAACCTATC
Source organism: Phrynosoma platyrhinos (assembly GCA_020142125.1). Taxonomy (NCBI): domain Eukaryota; kingdom Metazoa; phylum Chordata; class Lepidosauria; order Squamata; family Phrynosomatidae; genus Phrynosoma; species Phrynosoma platyrhinos. The sequence continues at coordinate 110,604,083 of JAIPUX010001880.1, read as the reverse complement.
TGCCTAGTGGCAGAAGTCCAACTCATCACAGAATCCCTCCCAACAAAACAGAACAGAGCAGAGCAGAGCAGAGCAGAACAACAGAACAGAACAAAAAAACCAAGACAAAAACCAACAAACAAAACCTCATACTTCTGCTATGTAAATAATGGCCACCTTCATGTATAATAGAGTTGTGGACTTAGCAGTTTTCATTAACAAAACCTTAATGTTATTGCTCTGGGCATCAGCTTCATGGTAGTCCACATACTCCTGAGGTCCTCCGTGGTGGTGGATGGGTGTAATTATGGTTATAAACAGGCCCTAAGCTTTCTCCCTGAGTGGCTCTAAGTGCACTTTTCCTTGTTTTTCTCTCTCCTCTAGGCCCATATTTCAACCCACGATCCCGTCAGCGGATTCCGCGTGACCTTGCCATGTGTGTTACTCCTAGTGGCCAGTTCTACTGCTCCATGTGTAATGCCGGTGCCAGCGAGGAGGGAGAGTTCCGCCAGCACTTGGAGAGCAAACAGCACAAGAGCAAAGTGTCCGAACAGCGGTACAAGAACGAGATGGAGAACCTTGGCTATGTACAATGAGACACGATTCCTGCTAGCAGATCTTGTCATTCCCCTGCACCCCCAGCCTCCGATATCCTGATAACGGAGTGGCTTCTCTTGCCTGCTGCTTGCTGTGTACCCTGCTTTCGTGCTCTGTGCCTTAGGAGGCTTGCTCCCCCGGCACTCTCCCATGTTTTTAACAGCCTGTGAACCTGACAGGGAATAGGGGAAGTCAAAAGTTTTATTTTGCTCTCACTTGGCAGGAGTACGTGCGGTAAGATGCCAAGTGTTCTTGTTGTACTTGTTCATTAGCTAAGTCTCTTCACTGCCTTGTGGGGCTGCGAGTGGGGGAAACCCCTGCCGCTGCCTCTTATTTTTCCTGCCCTTCCTTATCTCTGCTCTACCTTTGCATGAGTGAGCTTGGTCTGAGAAACCTCAATAAAGAGCCTGGGGTTTCTTTAGGTTTCTTAGGTTTTTCTATTTCTTTAGAGAATTTTTTCCTGTTGTCCTGCACAGTGACACATGTGCAATATAACTGCAGAAAGATCAATTTCTTTGCTTTGATGAAAGAGGAATGGCCATGCTGGTTAGGGCTGATGGGGGTTGTAGCCCATCATGCCTTGGAAGACTCAAGTTGGGGAAAGCTAGTATACAAGGGAAACCTTATACCTGCAGTTTGGACTTAGAAAGTTGTATTTGTAACCTTAGCAAACAGTTCAGAGGTATCTTTTTCTCTGATTTAGTAAAGATCCGAACCCCTTCCCCCAGCAGTCACTTTCTTTTCTTTTTATCTGCCTTGCCATCCCACAAAGTTGGTTTGGTGAGCATGGGGAGTTGTTTTGTTTCATCGTACGTGGCTTCTGAACCCTACTTTTATGGCTTTTGAAGGCCCCCTAACCCCCAATTGTTATTTTTGAGCATTTTTTTGCTGTCCAGTCACCCAGAAAGCCCCAGCAAGTGTGTGAAAATAGGTGAAATTACCCCCACCCTACCTTTACTCCAAAACTCTATTACCCAAACACATCTGTCACTATTTAGAGAAGAACTGCAGAGGAAAATGAAGCATTTGTTTTGGGGTCCACAGGAAGGTTGTGTGTGAGTGTGGGGGCGTGTCCATCCTCAGTCTCAAGCAAAAGAGAACCCAAATTAATATGCGAAGTTGCACATGTTCCTGTAGATTTGATCTATCCCCTGTACAGAATTGGGTGTGTGTATTTTCAGATCATGTAACCTCAGGATCCCTGGCCTCTTGTGGGTGGCCTTTTCATTTTATAAGCAGAATTTTTTTTTCTGTCCCCTTATATCCCTTTAACTTGACATTGATGGCTGTCCTCAGGGTACTCTGCATTTTATAACACTTGGTGTCTTTTCGCTCCATCCTCCACCTTTATGCCTTCATATAAGTTTTCTCCCCCAAATCCCTTTCATGTCCTGCCAAACAATTAGACACTCTTGCACCAGAATTGGGGAGGGGGGAGAATTTAATTTTTTTTGAAGTATTGGAAAATATTACTTTAATTAGTCTTAGAGAGGCAGGAAAGCCTGTCCAAGGGAACTATTTCATGATAATGCTGGATCTGGACAAATGTTTAATAGGTGAAGTGGAGTAATAATCTTCTGATCAACAGACGCAACTGGAAATATTTTGTTGGTAGACTTTGATTTGTTACTGGTTCAAGCCAGGTGAATCAGTGCTCAGTTGGAAGCATCTGGCCTTGGCTGACAGTTTGGTGATGATGATTACTGGACAGCTCCTCTTGTCCTGGGCATGCTTCCAAGCATCATCCTTTTTCCGAAACTCAACTTAATGAAGCCAGCAGTTCCTTTTTTACATGGCTGCCAACTGGGGTCAGATGCCTGTTCACCCATGAAAGTGCAGAGACATCCAACCTTGTTGTCATGCATAAGTGAAAGTTATTTTTCAGGTAGTAGAGGCTAGTAAAGTTAGTACCAATATGTTTATTTATATATTTGCAGTATTTCTTTATTGTCTCCCAGCTTAGAAGGACTCCCAAGGAGATGAACAAATATACACCAATTAAAACAATATCAAGATAAAAAAACCACCTTAAAATACTCTGTAAAGACACCTAAAAGCAGCCTAAAAGCAATCCTAGAATCCAGTTTTAAAACAGTTAAAACATCAGTTTCAAATGCTGAATGCCATGCAGAACAGCACTGTTTTGACTGCCCACAAGAAGCTTAAAAGAGATGGAGCCAGCCTAACTTCCTTGGGTTGGGAGTTCCAGAGTTGAGATGCTGCTAATGAAAAAACCCTGTTATGTGTACCCACAAAGCTAACTTCTTGAGATGTTAGGACACGGCTTCCTCTGAAGATCTCAGATTCTGGCAAGCACATATGGGAGGCAACAGCCTTTCAAATATTCTTGGCCCAAGTTGTTTAGGATTTTATAGGTCAACCCCAGCACCTTCAATTTCATTAGGAGTTTGAGATAAACCAAATGATAAGTCATTTTTTGGCTGCCAGTCTATCACTTCTGCATTGGGACGGTGATATATCAACTCAGTCTTCATTCCATATATACTTTCTCACCCTTCCTTTTTCATTTCTCTTTCTCTCTTTAAAAAAACACAAGAATCTTAAACTGGGTCTAGGTACAACACAAAAAGAAATATTAGTCTGGGGTTGTAGATTTTATCACTTCAGAATGGGTTGGCTTTTTTAAAAAAACATTTTCGAATGATTCTTCCATCTTGTAAACAAGCAAATGAGGCCAATTCCTATTCATTTGTGTAGAGGTATAAAATTCTTGGAAATGTTGAAGGCATAGGAGAGGGGTTGTTCTGTTCTTTTTGGGGAAAAATATCACAAATTCTTAGTTATTAGCACCCTTTACAGACTGAAAGTCACTTTGTTTCTTTGTGAACACAAAATGCATTATTCAGACTTGGATGGGCATAAAATTATCATGTCTGATATAGTGAAAGTATAGTTTACCTAGAGTAAAATTACACCTCAGACTTTTTAAACATTATATTTTTGTTATAAAATGAGCTGCAGTGGCCAGACTGTAAGAACCTGAACCATAAGGAGTCCCTTTGGATTTGCCAGTTTGAGGAACGGGCATCCTCCCCCACAAATAAAATCAGAAGAAACTATCAGCATTAGTTAAACAGAGAAAATTATTTTGTTTCCATTACTTCTCCACAGTGTGAAAAAAATGCAACATACTTCTTCCATTAAAAGAATTGAGAAAAATAAATAATGAACAGGAATTGTAATAGTCTGGTACTGTGCACAGTCTTACATGGAATCTTCTTATTTAGAAATTACTGTATTTGGGAGCTGTAAATGTTTGAACACCTTGCCTTAAACATTTTATTCATCATTATATTTAAAAAAATCAATAATCCTTTTTGAAAAAAAGAGGGATGCCTCCCTGAATTTTCTAGTGTGTCCCCCCCCCCCCGATCTTCTGTTTGTGGAAACAACTTATTTGGAGCAGCAGACAAAAATATAAGTTCCCCATTGCCCTGCTGAGTAAAGTGATAACTTCCCATAATTCTACCAATCTCGTTTTTATAATGCATAAAAAGGCTAGTGTGGTACAGCCTTACCCTTTCTTCTCTTTTACTCCTGTGTAACTCTGTTTTCTCTAGTGCAGGGATGAGAAATGTTTGGCCCTCCAAATGCTTTGGATTTCAGTTTGCAGAAGCTCCAGCCAGCATGGCCAATGGTAAGGAATTGTAGGAATTTTAGTTTAAAACATTTGGAGCACCAAAAATTCTCTACTCTGCTCTGTGGGATGGAAAAGAACACTTGAGTTCCCCTCCTTGCAGTGGTCAGTTTTATGTATGTGGATTTTATCCCACCCTTTATTGTATCAGAGTGCATAATGTTTTCTTATTTCCATTATTCCAGAGAGGAATATTCCTGAGAGATCAGAGCTACTGAAATACCATTAATACACATGGGAAAATGAGAAAGGGAGCAGGAGAGAGGATGCAGTACAGCCAGCCACCACTGAAAGCACCACTGTTTTCAGTGGGTAAGCTTTAAAGGCATTCCCATACTAATTTGGCCATGGCCGTGTTCCTTTCCAGGTTCGTTTAAATGATTTTGTTGAGCCCTGTTCTCAAATATTTAAGGAATCATTGCTTTTGAGTATTTTTGACTGGCTGGAGTTTGAAGACTCCTACGTCTGTTAGTGCTTTATCAAAGCTTCTGTTGGGTTGGGGTCCATTTCATTTCAGTTGACTTCAAAACCCAAGAAACCTGGAAGGGGGCATTGTCCCCCCCTTGTTCTTTGTCCCAATTTGTCTTCAGGTACCTAAATTTTCAAGAGTCCTAAGTGATAAATCAAGTGTGACCAAAGTGCATTTTTGTGGCCCCATGGGCATTTCCACCATGTTGGGAGGCCTCTTGTCTCCCCCCCCCTCAAAAAGTTTTAAAGAATTTTTTCCACCCCCAAATACTTCAAAATGTCCATTGTGGATTCAGAGCACACTTCCACCACATTTTGTGCAGCACATCGATCAATTCAAGGCCAAGAGAGACCTCTTTGGAAACCCAAAACATGGCAGAAATGCCCCCATATCCTCTAGGGGCTATCATTATGTCATGACCATCATCATCATTATTGGGAGAGCAAGTGCTGCCCTCCAAGATCTCCCAGGAAGCTAATGTTTTCCCCTAGCTTTTCACTGTTGGCCACATCTATTATAAATGAATCAAGGGATACTTGGTGGGAAGCAGGAGATGTTTTGTCCCCATGAGCTACACATTATAGCGGATTCCATGTGAGTGGAGGGAGGCGAGACCTGAAGGTATGGAACATCTAAATACTAAAATCCCAAACTTGAGGTTTCCCTGTTACATGGCAGAGTGGATGAGCACGATCCTGGTTGACTTCTTTTGTGCTAAAACTCAGAACTTTGAATGTGGGATGTAACACTTCTATTCAGAAATACACGTGGGTTATGATGTATATTGTAGTTACTGAGCATTACTTTTGTAAAGTCTGGCCTGCATTATATATTCATTAACATAGGTCTGGAGAGATTGTAATAGTGACTCGAAGAAGGGCAAGGCAGAGCAGGGATGGTAGAAGAAATAACATATTTAACCAGATTGTCACATTGGCCAGTAGGTAGACTAATTAGTTATGGGTTGTTGTGGTTTTTTGCTGCTATTAATCTATGCATATTTGTATTTATTTTTATCATGGTGATTACTGATGGACTCATATATATTTAAGACATTTTATTATATGTTTCCTTTTGGCATTTGCTTTATTAACCTCACCATCCATGCCATTCCTTTTTTTTTTAGTTGAGATCTTTATTATATATTTATTATGCTTCAGAAAATGTTACCCCCACCCCCATGTATTTGTCTCTTGTTCTTTATATACAAAACTAGCATTTTGCAAAACAGAACTTTGAGGATTATGAGTGTTTAGAAAGGAACACCAGTGTCAAGCAAACATTTCCAGGTAACATCAACAAATCATTCAAAGTGCCATTGGTGGGCTGCTCATGCTTAAGGACCACCTATGTAGTGTTGTTCTCCTGGGAGAGTCTTGTTATGAAATCACAATTTTCTGGTGATGTTTATTCATCTCCATTCTTAATAGCACCTGACCATATATTAGCCTATATCAGGGAATATGTAACGTAAATCCCCACCTGTGGAGTTATGCATTGAATGGGCCATGCATCCCTTGTGTTGAATGGCAACATGGCACAACTAAATATGCATTTGCGTCCATCTGCAAAGCAAACACACACCTGTGCATAATGTGCATCTATGTTCAAGGATGTTGACCTATATGCACCATGCGCATCCATGCTCAGTGGCACCTCCAACTTCACCAAACTGAATGCTGCCATTCTGCTTCAGACAGGAGCAGCCAACCACTTCTGTAGGTGAACTTATGCATGCACAAGATATGAATAGTGTTGCAGCTGCTGTGTTAATCTCTCCTTACTTCCATACATTCACAATTAAGATTTCCTTCATGTTGCCATTGTAGAAATGAAATGGCATTTATTAGTATAGAGGTGGATACTCAGTTTTGTGCTAAGGAAGGTGCTGATATAAGAATGGCTTCCTGATAACTGTGGTATACAAATTGGAAACTAGTCTCATCTGAGCATTTTCTCAATATCTACATCAAGCCAACAGATTAGGCTAACTAGTGTGCTCCTAAAGCCAAGATCTGGATCTTACTTCGAATTTTGATTCTGCTTTCTGACTGTACAAGCACACTTGGTTAACATGAACAGCATCTAGGCATTTAACATCAGTAACAGCAAAATTGTTTAACCACTGTTAAGGGAGGTGGGGAATTTTCGTCAATGAGAATATGGATTGTGAGATGTAAGGGTGTGTTCACAAGTCTTGAAACTGATCTGTTAAGTGCAGTTAATGGGGCCAATGATATGTACACCACCCCACAGATGAATACAGGATTATTCTTAGGAAATGTCTGCATAATTGGCCACACAATTCAGGGATGCCCATTCAGACAGTACATGAATATTTTGGAGATGTGAAGAAGAAATTTGTGTGTTTTTGTGCAGTATTGGAACTAGCCCTAAACTGAAACTGTAAGATGGTGTTCATGCTGATAATCTGCATCATTAATGTTGAGCCTCCTCTATGGAACATCTGAATTATGACAGTGCTTCTCAAGCTGTATGATGTGGGGGATTGTTTCCAATTACTTAGATTTATAAGCTTGACATTCTGCTGCAAATTCCTTTGGGATTTTATGTTAAATAAATGGTTTCTGGTTAGTTTTTCCTTCAGTCTGAAAATCACAGTTTCAGTCTTCATATGCAGGAATATCCTCTGCAATTTGAGCATAACAAAGTCATTTTCTCCCACTTAGAAGATCAATATGGAGTGTCTGTAAAATTTGCCCAGTATTATAATAAAATGTATACTGTGTGGGTTGTACTGAATGTTAAGTGCCATCTTGTGTTAAAACCTGACAACTGTTACACAGGGAAGTCTGGATTTCAACCCTCTGCTCTGTTTTGTTCCTTCTCAGAAGAAATTGTACTTCTTTTCCTGCTAAGGAGCTTGTTCACACTTGCATGTACATTGTTGGTTCTTAACTGCGTGTGTGAACTGTATCTATTGAAAAGTATTGTGTTAGACTTGACATCAGAAGATATGAAAGGTCTTGAGATTAATCTACTGTATGTTTTACTCATATCTGTTAATGCTTAAAGCCACTGCTAACAAATGATGAACATGCTGTGTGAATTGTCCCTAGGTCCACAGGTGTATTTAGTTGGCAAAAGCCTCTCTTGAGACAAACGTGGAGTGCAAATTTAATATGTTAAACCTTGGTTGTTCTAATATTTAAAAAGCCACAGTCATTTGAAACCAGACTGTAAAAACAGTGATACCTTATTAAATTCTATTTGCCCCGCCTCTCTGGCTTAATCAAAACCTGGTCCTACATGTATGGGATGGTGCATATGTAAAACTAAAGACATTACTATTTTCTGCCTCAGGTGTTGGCTTGTCAATGATTTCAGTTTGGGTGTATGGATTTTACCACATGTTTGAATTGTTGGTTCTGCAATATTAGCTGTATCATGCACAAGAGGGCTACTGTTGGCAATTTATTCAATGATAACTTGTTATAACATGTGTGTAACCACATAGGAAACCATGGTGATTTATTAAATGTCTCCAATCCTACTGATCTCACCAAGCCCCTCTGCTACTAGTTGGGAGTGGGCCATATGCTGATTCTGTTGATTAGGGCCAAGCCAATTCTGTTGATTAAAGACGGTTGTGTAGGTTTAGTATTCATTTATGTTCTTTGTAGTACAGTATTGCAATACATGTATATTTGTCTATAGTGTTGTTGTCACTGGATTGTTAATTTCCCCTCTTTTCGCTGTGCTTGGTATGTAGTACCACCTACCCACTTAATTGACTGCTTCATGACAAGACTTGGCAAAGTTATTTGGAACTCATAGCTAGTAGCTGGCTGGGGGATTCTAGGAGTTTTGGTCCCAAATTGAGTTTCACCAAATTTATTTGTACATCTATTAGAATAGATCCTAACTCCCTAAATAAATAAATCCCATAACTTTAAGGTGTCACAAACTCAACTAGGCTCCAAAAAACTATTGGAAGTAACCTCCCGGGATTTGTCACTTCACACTGCGGTTATAGCATTATGATTCCAATTTAACTGCCATGGCAACATCCTATGCAATCTTGAGGTTTGCAGTTTGATGGGAAGCTAGAACTCTGGCTGAGAATTCTAAATGCTCCTCCAAAACTGCAAATCCCAGGATTCCATAGGATGGTACCATGGCCATTATACTGAAAACATACCACTGTGTAGAATGAAAGGGACCCCAGTAAACTTCTCTGTATTCTGCAGATAAGAAGAATTTTCCACACAAATTAGTTTGGAACCAGTTCTTTAAAAATATTTGAAGAAAGTATCTTGTTTTCAGTGACAAGAAGGACGTGGCTCATCAATACTGAGATGAAGAGGCTTGCGGATTCAGAAGATCTGGAGCTCTAAAATGTGTGTTTTCCCTCATCAATGTCTATGTAAGCAGTGTTCTGGTATATGAATGGAGTGGGAGAGACACCAATGCCTTTTGAGAGGAGACTGCCATTTTTTGGAGAGGGCTAGATCTCTCTTGTTCTCTCCATCATCACTGGCTTCTAATGGCCAGGTTAACAGGGTAATGAAAATATAATATACCCACCCACCCTTTTTAGCATTAATTATCATGAAGAGAATTTGCCTCAAAACTGTTAGCTGTTAGGAAATGAATACACTGTGAAAACAACAATGTAAGTGCTGCTTAGCAATAAGTGTAGGATGTGTTTCGTGATGGGTTTGCCCAGAGAAAGCAGACTGCCTGCCATATGTTGGTACTACTGTGTATGCTATTTTTGCTTTCTAAAGTAACTTCTTTGTCTTGATGTTAATAAGCCTGTTCTAACAGTGTTCTAAAGATGCCTTTTCTACCCGTGTCTTTATGTCTGTTTCCATGCACAAGGACACTTTGGTTGGGAAGGGAAGTTTTTGTCAGCGAGACAGGATTTTTTTTTCAAACTCCAAAAATTGGTTGCTGGTAAATGCTGTGTATTTCAAGTGTAAAATACAAGATTATGAGAGAGTTCTTGTTTGCCATCCAAACCTATAGTATATGAAAATAAACTAGGGATTTTGCTTTATCAAGGTATTTATAGAGGGCCTTGCTAAGTATTTGGATGGCTTTCTAATAAATTAAGATGCAGTAGAAGTTGTGATTCTCACTCATATCCCAAAATTTGGGAATATCAGATTGAAAAGAAAGGGAACATATAGGATTTAGACCTGTTTCTCAGAAACGGCAGATAAGGTGGTTAAACCATATCTGGATTGTCTTTGCGCAACCAGAATGGAATTTACAAGAGTGGTTATTTTTCCATTAAAAAAAATCCTTTATAGAACAAACCAATGTTTAGGAAACATCTTCTCTTTTATCCTGATACTGCTGTTTTTTTTTGTGTGTTTATAAAAAACAGAGAAGGGGAATATATATTCTGAGAATTTCTGCCTGCAGCAGTACCATGTAGAGAGTGGGGTATTGTCCCATCTGTTGTTTTTGGGAACTAGACCTATGTCAATATCTCTCCAGTTTTGGTCCTTCCTTGTCTACATGGGCGATTTACCCTAAATTCTCCCTGGGTTTGCTGTGTCCTGTTTATATGATGCAGGGCCAAACCCCCAAATTGGGTTCAAATTGTTTTCACAACACCCACACCCCATTCATGACTCCCCCACCACCACACTTAAATAATTCTCATTTTGCTGTGGATTTTCAGCTTTCTTTGCAGCAACAATGGTGGCTGCCTTTTCACTTGTGGTGTATGAAAGCTGCCTGGTTTCTTGTGACTTGTTCTGATTTCAGAGAAGGTGGCCACTCATTATTCTCTGTGACAGCCAAAAACCTGCAGCAAAAGAGCATGTAAGTGGGGGAATTCAGGGCAGCCTGGAATATTCTGATAAGTGCAGACCTGACCTTGGACTTCAGCTCTCAGAAGCCCCAACCAGCATGGCCAATGGTCAGGGATTCTGGAAGTTGTAGTCCTAACAACTTTTGGAGGACTGCAAGGCTAGGTGATCAATAGCATGTTACAAGATTTCAGAATTAGCAGACCCCTAGTGTCTCCTTAGGGAGACATAAGTCCAAAATAACGAGAAGGCACACAACAGCAACAACAAAGGAAGTTAAAAACTTGTGAGGTGGAGTGGAGAAACACAACCTATGGCCCTACAGATATTGGTGGACTACTGCTCGCATCCTAACAACACTGAAAAGACAGGCTAGAGTTACTGGGAAATGTATTTTGGTAACATTTGGGGACCATGGGTTCTCTAGCTCTGCTGTAAGGTGCTGGGTTGTTGCTTGTCACCTTGAGACAACTCCATAAATTTCTAATAAAAAGTAATCTGAGAGGAGATTGCAATTGTTTTCAACTGCTCCTTGTGTACCTGGTTGGGAGAGCCTGTTTGTGTCACCTTAGCCATAAAAAACAGTGACAGGAAATTATAATGAAATGTTCATTCTAGATGTTTTTGAAATGAGACAATTGTATTGAATGAGTTTAACTTTGTATTTGGGTGAGAAGGGTTATAAGTGTATTGTGTGTAATTCCTGTGGAAAATGTCTTTCAGCTGAATCCTTCTTGACAAGTGAAGCTTTGAATTTGGTACTTTCTCCTTTTTTCTTCTTTTTTTAAAAAAATTGCACTGAATTCAGCAACTGAATAACTTTCTCTGTTATAAAATAAACCATCTTGTGTGCACTGTCTTGAGTTTCATGATTTTCTTTTTTTCCCTGTTATCTTCCACATTCTTTTGTTGTGTGAGTGAATTTTCATTCTTTACCTTGGGTACAAATCAGAAATGAATAAAGGTACAAAGATTCTCACAAACATCTGAATTTAAGTGTGAACACAAGTAAACTGTAACGTGTACACACCTCTTTGGTCTTTTTCACATATATAGATAGTGGCCTGTCAGTGTTTATGTTCACATGCAAGTGTAAACTACTTCTCCAGGGAACAATATTGTAAACTAAATTTCTATTGCAGAATTAGTAGTCTAACCGTTCAGTTCCTTGTATACTGTTCAATTAGTAAGGTGAAACCTCTGTAATTTAGTTTTGTATTCTTTTATTGTGCAGGCTATGAGCCTGCATTTATTCTATCTTCTTCTTCTTCTCTAGATTTAACCTCTATCGATTCTTCTGTCTCTCTTCCTCTTTTGCTTTTTTAGGTAATTAGAAAAGGTTTTATTTTTTAAAATCTAATTATAACATGCTGTTTTTTCCTAAGTAAACAGGCTCTAAATCAATCAAATAAGGTATTAAGCAAACATAATAAAAGCCCTTTTTGCTAATTAGGCTTATTAGTGTCAGCATTTAAAAAGCCTTTCTTGTCCTAACGTAAACAAGATAAAAGAGATAATCCTTCTAATCAAATTAGCCAAGGAAAAGCTTCAAAAAACAACATGCAAAACCCGAAAATTCAATATTGGTCAAAGGACAAGGTGTCTTTGATGCTCACTTTCTATTTTTTGGTGTATGTGGAACAAAGAAAGGGCAGCTGTTGGCAGTTTCTGGTTTCTCCAAATTTTTCGAACATTTTCAGAAATGGCTACTCTTTCAAATGTTCAACTTCTATAGTTTTCATGATTGTGTAGCAGAGGAAATGTTGGTAGCCGTATAAGAGTTTGCTGCGCTGGGGATGCCTTGAGATACATTGTTTAAAATTCCATCAATAACCACACATGTTTTAATGATGGTCCTGTTTTCTAATTCATTCCAATTTCTTGACCATGAAATGCTCTAGCTCCATGCTACCCAAAATGGTGGTCACTGGACTAGTGGTAGTCCATGAAGTATCAGTTACAAGTCCATGAAGAGCTTCCAGGAAAGAAAGAAAAAGTTGTAGCCAGTAGGTCCAAATATGATACTGGTCTCTGGCACCACGGGTGTCACTAGGGTTGGCATCACCTGGTGTGATAACTCATGGTGTCACCCTCCCATAGATCTTCTCCCATACCACATCGTATAGACTCCTTAGTAATGATTTTTTGTACTAATGTTACTCATAAATCATAATTCCTGTATATCACTGAATTTAATGACAATAGTTGTGACAGAAACAACTAGCAAAATTAAAATTATACTTTTAAATTACAATGTTATACACACAACCTAAATGTATTTACATGTACACAGTTTCATGTGTTTATAACGTGAAAATTTGGTAAGATGTTATAATTTAAAAGAAAAATTAAAAATATTTTTATAAAAATTCAAAGTTAAAAGTTATTTTAAAATCTAACTTTTAATTCTTTTAAAATCATGAGGCCTCACCTTGCACGTCTCATTGAGGCTTGTCCCACCTCACACCATCTCCAGCATTTTAAAGGGACTCAGGTGAATGCCACAGCCTGTTTCTGTGAAAAAGCAGATGTTTGGGGAGCGGTGGTGCTACCCACCCCTTAGGGGATCAACTGGTGTGGTAAGCATCCCTTGTGTCCCTTAGAGACACCCCTGCCTGGCATGTTAGAGATCCAATGTATGTTGTGGTTTGAGTATTGAGCTGGGACTCCAGAAAACCAGATTTTGAATCTCTGCTGAGTCATGGAAACCCACTGAATGACCTTGGATAAGTCACACTTTCTCATCCTTAGAGGAAGGCAATGGCAAACTTCCTCTGTTTAAATCTCACCAAAACCTCTTATAATAGGTGTGCCATAAGTTAGATTCAACTTGAAGACACAACAACCATCGCAACCCTGGTGTATTAGGGGGGAAAGGTGCCTGTCCCCTATATCAGATCACTTTAAAAACACTGTTCTAGCCTACTACTACTTGACTCATGCCCAGAGATATGAACTGGCTCCATTATTAGCCTTGTGACTATCTTCAAATTAACTAGAATGGCTGACTAATGTGCCTGCAGGAATATGCCTCAGTGTTCTGCTTTTCAGATGTGTTGAGTTACCATTCTCATCACCTTAAGCTAGCGTGGCCAAGGGTTAAGAATGTTGGAAGTAGTAGTCTGAAATATTTTGAAGCTATTGCATTGGGGAAGATAGCCTGGACTGAGACAGGATCCTTCCACATCTACAATGTGAGGGTTAGTAATAACATGCTGGAGAAGGCCTATGATTCTTCAGAGATTTGGATGGGTGTGATCTCCCTCTTAGGCTGAAGATGCTGGGCATCCCTGTCTATACTGTGGACATAGGTGTTATATTTTGCAGCAGATGAATGCCCACTGCCCAGTAAATATTAAATGGATTGCATGTAGTGCAGAATTCATGCGTCTTCGCTTAGAAAGACTCAAGCCTGGCATATCAAAGTCAACTCTTTTCTCCTTTGAATCTTACAGCATCTAGCAAACAACACTTAAAACTTTTGGCAGTTCATCTTCAGAAATCTGGTGGGAGAGGAACATTGGGAAGAAGTTTAATTTCAGTCAAAATGAATGTGACTTGTATAAAAAGCCATAATCTTTCACTGAGTTTAATTTGATAATATAACTTGGTTCTTAGTTTTCATTGCCGAAACATTCTGTATCACTTCACTGTCTTAAGTGGTTAATAAAACGTGGGTCCTAGAGTAAAGAAAACAAAACTAACAATATTTCAATATAGATAGCTCCACTGAAGCAAAAATAGGATGGTTGCAAATTCTCCTTCAGAGAAGAAGGTTCTGTGCTTGAAGCTATCTTCTGTTTCAGATAGTGTTAAAAGAGAGAGCTCTTTTAGTATGTATTAGCATAAAAGACATACAGGAATCCAATAGCACCTTTGAGACTATAATTAGGAAGAATAAATTTCTAGCATAAGTTTTTGTGGACGATGAAGTGGACTACGTCCAGGAAAGCTTTGCTACAAATTTCTTTTTCCCATTTAGTCTTAAAAGTGCCTCTGGATTCCTTTCTGTATTCTATTTGAGGGATGGGTATTTCATGGTCCATGAGCCATATGTGGCCCTCAAAAATGTTGGTGGCTCCCAGCACCAAATCTGCTGGTAAAATTTAGTGGTACTGACATGGCAAAAACAAAAACACTTCTTATAGCAAGTCTTTTGGGACCATACACCTGATTTTTCAATCTCACTCATATCCTTGGAAGCTTTCCAGAAAGATGGCTAAACTTGAAAACAAGGTTTGTGCACTTCACATATACTTATTTTAAAGAGGAAAGGAGGTGTTTTATTTGTCTGCTTCCATCACATTGCCAACAGCACAGGAACAAAGTAGGCAGCAAAGGGAAGGAGGTGGTGGCCAATGCAGCCTTCTGCTCCTAGAGATTGCCCATCTCTACTCTATTTGAAGGATTGTCAGAGGAAAGTCAAGTCAAGCCACCATTTATCTGAAGGGCTCTCTGGTTGAAGTCAGGTATAAAGAGAAAGGAGAGCCAATGTGGGGTTGGGGTTTGAGTGTTGTATTGTGACTCTGGAGACCATGGTTTGATTTCCAGCTTGGCCATGAAACCCACTGGGTGACCCTGGGCAAGTCACATGCTCTCAGCCACAGAGCAAACCTCCTCTGAACAAATTTTGCCAAGAAAACCCATTATAGGTTTGCCTTAAGTAAAAGGTAAAGGTAGTCCCTTGACATTAATATCTAGCCGTAACCGACTGTAGGGGGTTGGTGCTCATTTCTGTTACTAAGGCAAAGAGCCAGCATTATCCGAAGAAAAATCTGACACTCATGTGGTCAGCATGACTGCACCAAATGCTATAACCTTCCCACCAAAGTGGTACCTAACTATCTACTTGCATTTGCATGCTTTTAAACTGCTAGATTGGCAGAAGCTGGGACTAGTGACAGGAGCTAGCCCCATCATGCAGCACCTGGGCCTTGAACTGCCAGCCTTCCAATCTTCTGATCATCAGAACTGGTGTCTTAACCACTAAGCCACCACATCCCATATACGGTAGGTTTGCCTTAGGGTTGCCATGTTGGGTAAAATGTCCCTTTAAGAAGTGGTAAAATAACTTCTATGGATGTAAATGTTAAGAAACAGCAGGTATCAACTCTAATGGTATCACCACTGTATATAAAGGTCTAGGACTAGTTTGAAGAAAGGAGTTGGTGTATTGTGTTGGAGAGTTTGTAGAGTGTATTTGCTGGAGAAGTGGATTGCAGCAGACAGTGTATGATGACAGAAGTCAGCGCTTCTGTTGTAAATATTTTGTATATATTCTGCAACAGGAAGATAAAAGTCTCCAAGAACTTTGGAAGAAGCCAACTGTCTCTGTGCCTTATTTCAAGTTGGTCAGTGCCTTACTGCCAAATGCAGCATTTTTCACAGATTAAAATTGGGACACCCATGGCCAAGCAACATCAGAAATGTGGTCAAGATGGCAAAAAAACATTACTGAGGAAGAACACACAAGATAGAAGAGGCTGTGGCAGTTTGCTTTTGCCTGAGCCGACTGGGAAGGGCAAGATTCCACCCCTTTCTCTCCTCTTCCTCCTGCTGAGTTGAGTGCAAACTACTTCTGTACTTTCAAGGTGTGCAGCAACTCAAAGTAAGCTGAGGAAAATGGGAGAGTGGGAGGAGGAGCAAAAAGCTGGTACATTTGAAAAGCAGTTGAAAAAGTAGGATTACAGAGATGAATTGGGACTGTTTCTCCCAAATCAAGACAGTGAGAGGGTATGGATGGAGAGCGATATGTTTTGTTGCCTAAGCTAGAGGCTTGTTGCATTTAAATTAAATAAACACAGAAACCTAACTATAAAAATAATTATTTCATGACCTTCCAAAAAACAGGGAACCAAATACTTATTTTAAAGAATTATAATTAGGAAAGTAACTACTCTAGGAATTCTGGAAGTAGCACATAACTACTTTAAAATCACTTCCCAAACTAATGAAAATATAATTCTCTATTTGTCTGTGGCAAAGCCACCACTTTGCTTTTAGACATTTCTATACTGCCTTGATTTGTTCATCCATTCCATTTAAATATTCATTGCCCTGAATATATGAAGGTCTTTTGGCTTTTCTTTTCTTTATATTCTCATGCTATGAAGTCATCTTCATGTGGACAAAACTATATCTTGAAACAAATACACAGTTTTAAAACAAAAATGTAAGGTCCCCTAAACTGATCAGTGTAACAATTGGGAAAAACTGAAAAGAAGCAAGTATTTATTTTAAACAAATGAACAAAAAATAATGGGGAACAACAATTTCTTTTTAAGTAGCATCTTAAATCATTCTAGTTAAATCATAGCCCTTCTGAAGGAGCTATTATTTTAGTTGGCTGTGGATTATCTTTTGAAAATGAGATTCCTCCCATTTTAATTAAAAAAAAATCCAGTCAAAGGAAATTAAGGCCTGATCCCATGAGATACAAGGATGGTGGCTCATGATTTCATTCAGGTTTAAATCATTAGCACAGATGTTAGCTGCTGTAAAATACTCATAAAAATCTCTGTATTAGGCTGTTGCCTGGTTGTATAATAATGTACAAGTGTGGGTTGGGGTACTGATGCAAAACTGTATTTTTAGGGAACAATTGAGCTTGAGGCTTTGATCTTGGTTTTAAAAACAAACAAAAAAATCAATGCACTATTGAAGGCACCTTAAATAATTCATTAAGAGCACAGAAAGTAAAATAGTTTTGATGTACAGAAAACAGGGTAAACCAATTCATGGGAAAGGCCCCTTACACATGCTGACTAGAAATGAGGAAACTTTTCTTGCTAAGTCCTTTGCCTCACAAGTAAACCTCATACCCACTACCTCCCAAACACAGCAGCTGGGAACATGCTATGCTAGAAGCTTTTAGTTCTGGTCAGAGGAAAATGAAGAAAGCCAGTCTATCTGCATACATAATATGCAGATGTCCTTCCACAGTTCTGGTTTATAATTTGCTTGATTGCTTGTAACCCTCTATGCTAAAAAAAGGAGGCCAGGTGGTACAGTTTTTCCTTTCTTTTTCAGACCATCTTCTAGATGATTCCTTGTTGATAGCAGTGGGATGATAAACTGCGTCCATGAAGAGGCATAGACAACCTTACAGATCCTAATTAATAGCAGCAGTTGTGGATGAAAGGCATGTGATATTTCATGCTCTGCACTAGCGATGCAATTCTTCACTAATTTTCTTCTCAAAGGAAGTAATAAGTAATTTTAGCAGTTTTCTTCTGGCTGCAACAAAGTCTTTGAAAACAACCTAGTTTTGAACCCTATTCACAATTTTGGACTTATTCTGTACAAAATGAGCATGTGGTTGTTTTGCATAGAAAACAGCCTTTTCTGTGCTGTTTTCTAAAAAATCCTGTAGTCTATTCTAAATCAAATGGATTCCTGCCCCTGCCCCTGCCCCAGAGCCACTCTGTGTACCATTATTTTTGTAGGGAGATCAGGTAGATTGTCTTCACTACCCTACTGTCCCTGTGGATTTTTCTGGATGTACTACCACTGGCCCCACTGCTGCTACCATCATCACCTTTCAAAGCTCCTGACCCTGGGTGGTTTTCATTTCAACACCAAAATCAAGATGCAGCAAAATGCAAATGAAAACTACCCAGGGTCAGGAGTTTTCCCAGAAGACAATGGATCACTAATTAAATAGACACAAATCTTCCTTGCATATCTTCCCACCCTGAGGCCTTGCCATTCAACAACAGAATAACACACAGATTTAGATGTAAACCACTCCATCCAACCTACGGTCACACAGTATATATATACCCCACTTACATCCATGCCAGCCACAGATGTTGGCAAAACGTCAGGAATAAACTCTTCCAGAACATGGCCGCATAGGCCAACCCCCCCCCCCACAAAAAACTACTTATCACAAACATCACCTCTGTCTCATTGCTGTTGTGGCTGTAAAGCAGGGGTAGGCAACCTTTCCCTTTTAAGGGCCGAGGGACTTCAGTTCCCAGAATCCAAGGAGCTATTGGCCAACATGGGACTATTGGCCAACATGGCTGAGGCTTCTGGGAGCTGAAGTCCCTTGGCCCTTAAAGGGGAAAGGTTGCCTACCTCTGATGTAAAGCATTGTTAGAGCATCCCTTTTCTCTGATGGGAAAAAAAAATAAGCTCCCAAACACACTACTTTTCCATTATTCCACAGCTGCAAAATATTGCTGCTGTGGCAATTCCAATACTGGCAGTCATGCGGTATCAGTGTCTCCTCCTCTACTTCTCGCTATCCTCAAGTAGGCTATTTTCCTATTTCCACCCTATTTCCTTTCTTTCCTTTAAATGAATAAATAAATTGCATTAGCATAATTTTGGAACCGCATTAAAAATAAATAAATAAATAAACCCACATTGGTTAGGAGATAGGGCAGGAAGATAGGATAAGGAGAAGTTTGGAAGAGAGCATGAGGGACAGTTGATGTCAAAAACACCACTTTCACTCTATTGCAGAGATGTGTGATAATGAATGCTCCTAAACCAGCATGTTATTTTTTTTAAACTAACGGGTTTGTGGTGGGACCAAGGCTCATGTGATAATGTTCTTATTGTTGGGCACAACTAGAGTGATTAATTAATTATTTCAATCTATACCCTGTCTTTCTCCCAATATGGAACCTAGGGAGACTCCCAATGAGAGGTGGAAAAGTCAGATTGTCTTAAAAACAACAACAACAATGCTAGATCAGACTAAATGTCTATTTAGTTCTTTTTTCTGTTCCCAAAGTGGCCAACAAGTTGCTCATGGGAAGCCACTCAACAAGACATGAGTTCAAATGTACCCTCCATTCCTAATTCTTCAGCAACTGATGTATAGAGTCATGCCTCTCCAGATACAGGGGGTGATATGACTCCATTCTCCATTTGATTAATTCATAGTAACATAGCATGTTGCCTTATAACCTTTCCCTTTTATGCTGTTTAGAGAAGGGCATTTAGAATTATCCATTGGAGAGCTCTAGTGGTTTCCCAAACTACAAGCCCCAGGATTCCACACAATGCAGCCATGGCAGTGGCAAAGTAACATCAAAGTTTGGTCAAGATGGCAAAAGTAACTAAAGAGGAAAAGGGTGCAACCTTTTGCTTTTGCCTCAGCCTGCAAATTAGGGCCTGATTCTGCTCCCCCATCCCCTTCTTCCTGCTGAGTTCACTGAATGCAAACTGAATTAAGCTGAGGACAAAGGGGAAAAGTGGGAGAAGAAGAAAGAAACTGGAAACTTTTTAAAGGAGCTGAGGAAATGGGATGACAGAGGATTAATCAGGGCTATTCCTGATAAATCAGGATAGTTGGAGGGTAGCTGTGTAATGTTGACTAGCCTCTTCTTGACAGGTTGTTGGTTTAGACTCACTGGTCTGTGGAGTCTCAGAAAAGCAAAGGGCTTTCATTGGGTAGACCCACACACCAATATATGCTTCAAATACTCTTGAATGCTTTGACAACAGGTTTTTCCTTTGTACTACATGAACATGTATTAAGTTGCCCTGATTTTTCACACTTGTATTCTGGGTTTTTTCCTTCTTTTGCACAAGAAATTGCTATGACTTGTTCCCATGCTCCCTAATTGATGTGATTCTCCTCATAGGA
>JAIPUX010001880.1:110557014-110570318 GCA_020142125.1 Phrynosoma platyrhinos | reverse complement strand
TAGGCTAATTCTTTGAAGAGCCAGACTCATCAGACTGGAAGAGTTGTTTAGCTAAGTGCCTTTTGCTAGATCTTTGATTTTGTAGACAGCAGCAGCACTTTGACTGGTCTGTACCATTTGGTAGGGATAGGTTTGCCAAGTTTCCAGGAATTTCCCAAATTCTCCAGGAAGCAAGTCCCACCCTAGGCCACAGGTGAGGTTAGGAAGCTCTGGCTAGGTGAGTTGTGTCCTCCTTAAGTCACAATGCATTTTGTTGTTGGTGTGTGCCTTCAAGTTGTTTCCAACTTATGGCAGCCCTGAGGTGACCCTATCATGAGATTTTCTCAGCAAGATTTGTTTGGAGGGGGATTTGCCATTGCCTTCCTCTGAGGCTGAAGTAGTGTGATTTGCCCAAGATCACCCATGACTGAATGAGGATTCAAACCTGGGTCTCCAGATCACAGCTCAGTGATCAAACCACTACATCACACTTCGATAATGAACATATGAACGTAATGAATGTATCAATACACATGTTGTTGTTATGTGCCTTCAAGTCGTTTCTGACCTATAATACCCTTAAGGGTAATTATTGGGTTTTCCTAGCAAGATTTGTTCAGAGGAGGTTTGTCATTGCCTTCCTCTGAGTCTGAGAGCATGTGACTTTCCCAAGGTCACCCAGTGGGTTTCATGGCTGAGCTGGGAATCAAACCTGGTCTTCAGGGTCATAGTCCAATGCTCAAACCACTACTCCATGCTGGCTCTCATCAATACACATACAGACCTTTTAATGGGACTTGCTATAGCCAGCAAGTCAGCTATTGCAAAGCTTGGCTGTCGGAGACTGTCTACAGAAGGTCTTTGTTTTTCCCCTCCATTTCCCAGAATTTGTAGAATTCAGAAAAAATGTCCTGCCATAGTACGCTTAACCCAGGAGTTGTGTTTGAGCAGCAAGGGCACAAGTGCAGCTTTAAGAGCAGCAGTCAATTTGGCAGCCTGGTACAATGTACAGAGAATAAGTGGTTCTTATTCTAAAAGACTTGACTACATCACTGACATGATGTAGCACTGCAAAACAGACCTGGAGCTTACAGTATTGCTATGGTGTGTGTCTGTGCCTGTGGATGGGTTAAGTGTGAATCGCTTACCCTTTTCTGATGCTTAGTTCATCCTCCTTCTTTCCTTCTTCTCCTTATTTCCTCATCCAAAGAGTAAGAACTAAACAAAACAATTTTGATTTTTCTTTTTGTTGAAACTGAGCCTTTTCTCTTGCTCTTGAAAGCAAAACAGAGCAGCAGGAGAATGGAGGAATTAAGCCTAAAAAGTTCTTAAACTCGCTCTTCCTACAATATCTTGGCTGACATGTTAGACTTGTCAGGCATGTTAGACTGAGATGTGCTGGCTGTTTGCCGTAATAAATGTGATTTGATTTGATTTGTTAGACTGAGCAACCCAGAAGGTTTGGAAAGAGAAGGTATGGAGGGTATAAAATTAATCTAGCAAAGGAACGGACTCTGACTTCTCTGTGCACACATGATGTGTGTGTAGAGTGGGGTAAGAACCTTCATTTTTGGTCCTCTGGATCATCCACTCCTTGCTCTGTTTGCTTCTGTTGCTTGCTTCAAAAGCTTTGTGTGTGAAAGAGCATATGGGAAGCTGCTTTCCCATTACTAATGGAAACAATTGCTTCTTTTGCACACCAATTCAACTTGTGCAAGTTGTACATTAAAATACAGTCGAAAATTTCTGAGAAATGTACGGGATTTTGAAGATCCAGATTTGAATCGGCACTGAGCTATCAAGCTTAACTGAGTGACTTTAAATCAATTATCCTCTGCTTGATGTCTCTCACAGAGTTGTTTTAATGATGAATGTGATGAATGTGGTCTTATCACATAAGACTAGCAAAGTGGAATTTCAACAAGACAAAAGTGTCTTTGTCCAGTACTTATTACACCATGTTGTGCCCATCCTGCTACAGCTTTTTATTCCATCTGTTCATGGAGTGCTCCTTTTCATTGATGCCTCCCAATTGTGCTGCTCTTCCATCATGGATTTCTGTGCGATAAGTGGCTCCCTCTGCAGTTCTGCCCTATCCCTCCCTTAAATGGGGCTTTAAACATTTACATTTTGCTCTAGATTTTGCAGGAAAACCTAGATCACTCTTTAGTTTACAACACATGTGTATCCATTATGTTGCCCGCTGCTGGTGTGACTTGCTCCCTTTGAGGTCACAGTGAGGTGCCCAGACATGTGATTGATGCTGGGCACCTCTACACATGTGTAGACAGGTGCTCAATGTCACTGTGGACTGTGAATGGGAGGAAAATCTGAGGGCCTATGTACTCCAGGAGCAGAAATTGCAGCCTAGTGACTGTAACCGATTAATTTAAAACAGCTGACAAATGAAATGTGATACTAGCTTGATTGTTGTTATTTTTGTTGTGGCTGTGTGCTTTCAAGTTGTTTCCAACTCATAGTGACCCTAGGGACATATCCAAACAGCATGGTCACGCCAGTTTGATATCACTTTAACTACCATGAGTACTTCCTATGGAATTGCTAATGTACCTCCTTAAAGTACAGCATTAGAGCTCCATGTAGCAGAGAATTCTAACTACATTACAAAACTATAAATTCCAGGATTCCATTGCATGGTACTGTGGACTGTTAAAGTGGTATCAGTGTTATAACTTTATAGTATGGCTATACCCTTAAGGCAAATCTATAATGGAGTTTTCTTGGCAAGATTTGTTCAGAGGGGCTTTGCCATTGCCTTCGTCTGAGGCTGAGAGAGTATAAATTGCTCAAGGTCACCCAGTGGGTTTCTATTGCTGGGGTTTCAAAACCTGGTCTCCCAGAATCCTAGAAGCTTATCGCACTCTTAAATAATACAACTTACCTGATCCGGTTTAAAATTTAAAGCAGGCAGCATCCTGATATTACATTTTGCTCTAGATTTTGCAGGAAAACCTAGATCACTCTTTAGTTTACAACACATGTGTATCCATTATGTTGCCCGCTGCTGGTGTGACTTGCTCCCTTTGAGGTCACAGTGAGGTGCCCAGACATCCACCCAGAAGGATTTAGCTGCCGAAATCACTGCCCGGGTCCATCCCTGCTCCCAGAGGCACTCCAGTGGCCATTTTCTCAATCTGGAAAGCTCCCGGCTTTTAAAAGAGGTGTTTTGAGCGTCCTTGGGAGCAGGGATGGACCCAGGATGGACCCGGGTAGCAATTTTGGCAGCTAAATCCTTCTGATAATATCAGAATGCCACTCGCTTTAAACTTTAAACTGGACCAGATAAGTCATATTATTTAAGAGTGAGATAAGCTTGCTAGTTTGACACTCAAACCACCACACCATCCTTTTGTAAAGTCCTCAGTCCATTAGACTATGCATGATGTACTTATGTTTCAGTACAAATTTATGCCACTGGATGGCTCTAAAAACCAGGTGGAGTGTCAGACTGTAGGGAAAACCGTGGCATACAAGAGAAAGAAAAAAGTTAGGGATTGAAGGCTAAAGTCATTTTAAAAGATTATTTTGTTGCCTGATGTAATTCTAACACTCAACATACAGGTTACCTGAAATACTAGCCATTTTTCTGTAGGGGATATTATTAGGCAGCTGCTATCTTCTCTTTATATTTCCATAACTGAACTTCATATTGCATTGAGAGCCTGCATGCATTACTAGTGACCTTGGTGAATGTTGAGGTGCTTTTATTTTAAGTTTAACCATGTACTACTGTTAAAATAACCCTCTTCCCCCTTAAAAAGACCCTTTTTTAAAAAAGTCATACTTTTATTTTGTAATTAAAGCCTCTTTTTGTAACAAGCTATGCTGCTAAAAATAGCCCACAATAGCTCTATAGAATGGGAGGATAATGAGATGTGGGGGGGGGGGGAGGTCAGGTATGCTTAATATTTAACAATGGAAAGCTCTAGATTAGTTCTCAAATTCAGGTGGAGAAATCTTTGTATAGGACAAAGCTGGGAAAAGAAAGCACAAAAAGAGAAAGGTAATAAGAAAAGGAATGAAATGTGGTTCCCACACTAGTCTTTTTTCTATGGAATTGTTTTTCTTGGTCTACTTTCTTTTTATAGAGAATACAGATATCGGTTATTGCAAAATGGAATGTCTTTCTGTTATGCTCCTGTGTTCCACCCTCGACTTACGGCAATTCTTTAAATTTAAAATGCAGTTGCAGTGCCGCTGTGGACTGGTAGCATAGTATATGGAGGGTTTAAAGGGGCTACTGTGTCTTTAATCAAAAGCTTCCTGTTTGTAGGGTCAGCACATTTGATTGCTTCTAATTCTTGGCAGTTAGTGACAAAGTATCCTTTATTTTGTCACCTACTGTGTAAAGGGAGACTTAATAAGCACTTTCCTGGCATTCCTTTTATTTTCCTTTAAAAAATATTTGAAAGCAACCAAAGAGGAGAAAAAAAGTAAGTTCACACTGGAGCTTGATCCTCTTTTTCACAACATTATTTTGGATAGGGCTCAGTTAGAATTAATGAGCACTTCAAGAAATTTAAATCTGTGATTCTTCAGATGATAGGAGGTTCAAGGGAAACTTTTTATCATGCCTGTCTTTTTTGTGCTGAAATTTGGCTGCTGATAGCTTTTGAGTCAATTGTTTATTTAAATGTACAGCTTGACTTAACTGGAAAGGCGACAAGAATGAGGACAGAATTCATCTTGAAGCTGCATCACTGTTCCTTCCAAATATATGAGAACTAGCAGGTTCAAGGTGAGTTATCTAAGGGCCTTTGCAGACTGCCAGAAATAGTGCACATTAAATTGAGGCACTGCCCTGGCTCAGTGCTAGGGAATCATGGGAACTGTAATTTATTGTGGCACCAGAGCTCTCTGACAGAGAAGGCTCAATGTCTCAAAAAAAAAAAAATACAATTCCCATGACTCCCTAGCACTGAGCCAGGGCAGTGCCTCAATTTAGTGTGCACTATTTCTGGCAGTCTGCAAAGGCCCTAACTCAAGTTCTCGTAGCCTAAAATTACCATATATCTAAGCTGCAAGGTAAGAAACCAGTCCCCCCACCCACCTTTTGCTTGCAGCAGCATCCCCACAACATGGCCATTTACTAACTGATGGACAGTGGAGGAGATGTAGCAGAGAATCATCCAGCCATGTTTCTACAGATGGACATACATATCCTTTGCAACCTCCCAGGCATCCTTCTGAGGTCTCAGAGGATGGTGTCTGCTGTACTTCCAGCCATAGGAACATATCTGGATGCTTCTGCGCTCCCTCACTCCCCAGCTGCCAGTAAATGGCTGTGTTGCATGGGGCTGTGGCAGGTAAAAAGCGGGCTTGGGAAATGAGTTTTGCCATTGCATGAGGCTGGTAGAGAGCACTAACATCCACAAGAACCATCACCCCAAATTTATTCAGCTGTAGGTTAGATTTACACCATTAGACCAGCTCCTAGGTTAAGTCTGGATGCAGAGAGCTGAGATGGAATTAAAGTTGGGCTAAAACCCAGAGTGGATTTGCCACTCGACTGCCATGAGAGCCACCAGCCACTATTGGCATGAAGAAAATCTCTCCAGAGATAAAGCATCTGTCTGAGAAAATAAAATGGATGATGTGGCGGTTCAGAAGCTCAGGCAGATGGCATGAACCAAAGTATTTCCCCTCTGAATGCAAGACAAATTTTATGTGGATTTTAATGAAAGAAACTTTTCCAACCTATGGGAGGAAGGAACTAGACCAGTGATTCCCAAAATTTGGTCCTCCAGGTGGTTTGGGCTTCAACTCCAGAAGCCCCAGCCAGCTTGGCCAGCAGTCGTGAATTCTGGATGGTGAAGTCTAAAACATATGGAGGACCAAAGTTTGGGAACCATTGATCATGGTGGTGAACCTATGGCATGTGTGCCTGAGATGGCATGTGAAGCCATTTTCCCTGGCACGCAGAGGGTGAGGAAGAGGAGGAACAGGCATGCACATGTTCCTCCTCTTCTTGGCCGTCCCGGGCCTTCAGCCGACTCCAGAGAGGTAGCTGAAGACCTGGGAAGGTGGAGGATAGAAGTCCCATCCCTGGAAGGTGGCGATCATGCCCCTTGGAGGGTGGAAGTCCCACCCCAGAAGTCCTGTCCCACCCCAGAAGTCCTGCCCCCAGCACTGGGTAACACACAGTGCCCAGACACCTTTTAGTTTGGGCACTTGGCCCTTAAAAGGTTTGCTGTCATTGATCTAGACCAGGGGTCAGCAAACTACTGCCCATGGGCCGAACCTGGCCCCTTGAGGCCTTTGAACCGGCCCGTGACCGGTCCTGCTGTCATTGTCTCCGCTGCGTGCACGCCGCACCTTTCTAAAGCATGCCCGACGCAGGGCCATTTTTTGTTCCAAAATGGTGCCCACGCTCATGCACGCATGCGCATGATGGCAGGTGCCATTTTGGAACACAAAATGGCGGTTCACGCTTGCGCATGCATGCACATGGCGCCGGGAGTAGTGTGCATGCGTGTGCATGCGCATACATGTGCGCACCTCCGGTGCTATTTCCCTTCCTTCGGCCTGCCAACGATCGGGGGACAGCGGAACCAGCCCCCCTCAAAAGGTATGCTGACCCCTGATCTAGACTATCTACATTTACATTCCCTAGGAACAAAATGTACTCCTTTGAAATGTGGTGCTGGAGAAAAGTTCTGCAGATATGGTAGACTGCTAAAAAGACAAAGAAATGTGCCTGAGAGTAAATCAAATGGGAATTTTCCGTAGAAGGTAAGATGACTAAATTGAGACTGTTGTAGTTTGGACATATCATGAGAAGACTTAACTCATTAGAAAAGATATCTATGCTTGGTAAGGTAGAAGGCAGTAGGAAAAGCAAAAGACTGTGTTACAAATGGATAGACTCACCAGAAAAGCCATGGCCCTGAGTCTGGAAGACCTGACTAGGATTGTTGATGATAGGTCCCAGTAATTTGAAGTCAACTTGATGACAGTTAACAGCAACAATTTAGTGATGATAAATTCATTAACAACTATGCATGCTAATTCACTTTGATAGCCCAACCTACTTTAATGGAATTGAAAAGGATGATTAAACTCTCAAAAGATTATGAATCATCATACTATCTATAAACATTATTCATGTTTACTAGAATTCAATGATCAAACCTTGCATAATCTGAACAAAAATCCTTTGTTGTAGTAATCCATGAACCATCTAATGCTAAAGAGGAAAACTGCTTGAATAACTTCTTGCTTTCATCAGTAGCAAATTTATCAAAAGAGGTTTGTCTAGCATGCTGATGTTTACTGAGACCAGAATAAAATGATTATTTCTTGCCCTGTGGTAGACCTTAGGCACTCCTATACCAACATGAAAATGCAACTGAGCATTCTATTTTTTTAAAAAAAATATTGAATTTATAGTTTTTATTTTCTCTTTTTTTCAAAGAGCACAAAGTTGTTTGGGGGCTTAGATCTCTGTTCTCCCAATTGTTTGTTTCATTTGATAGTCCTCAGCCAAGAAATCACCCCATCTCACATACAATGGATTCTGGGAATCACTGAGGCACTCCCACTCTCCTATAGGGGTTTTCTAGTAACTGAGTACCAATATAACCTAGACTCAAAGATAATAGACTGGAAACACATGTGCACGTGCACAACCACCCACCCTATAAATATATAAAGGCTAGGTCTGTGCCTGGTGCCACCCAATTTACCACAAGTCGCAACATCCCCAGTGAGTATAACCAAGGAAGAGGAGTGCAGGAAGTTGTTATCTAACAATATCTGTAAGGATTCATGATCGCTACTCCTGGTATTGCTGTAGATACTGATATTGCTAT
Source organism: Phrynosoma platyrhinos (assembly GCA_020142125.1). NCBI lineage: Eukaryota > Metazoa > Chordata > Lepidosauria > Squamata > Phrynosomatidae > Phrynosoma > Phrynosoma platyrhinos. Next base: position 110,562,507 of record JAIPUX010001880.1, on the reverse strand, counting down.
ATCAGTGGAGATTATCACACAGGAGGCTAAAGTGTCCCTCTCAAAATGGAAACCGGAAGTAATATGTGCCACTTCCCATTGCCATTTTGAGAAGGGCTGCAGAGGAAAACAGAGGTAGTTGGAGGTAATATGGGATTCTGGGGTGTTTGCCCCTGTGAAGTGGGAGTATTTTGGCATGCAGTGGGGCTATCAGCAGACTTGCCATCCATGGATTTCAGCATCTGTGGATGGCAAGCCCACATTGTCTCCAATGTAGCTTGTGCATGTGTGGCCATGCTGCCATTATGGACAGCCCCATTATCCCCAGTGGCAATGCATGCACACGGATGTGCCACCATTAGGGACAATGGGACTTTGGGTAAGCCACCATCCTTTTGTCCCTAATGGCAATGCAGCCATGTGCCCGTGCCACCATTGGGGACAGCTGTTGCTGTCCCTAATGGTGGTGCGGCCACATGCATGCACCACCATTGTGAACAATGAGCCTTAAGCATCTGTGGATTTTGGTATCCATGAGGGGTGCGGCTGTCAGGAATAGGTTCCCTGTGGATACTGAGGGTGATTGCATATTTAAATGTTCAAGTATATTGAAAGTAAATATATTGGGAGGAATGATATTATGAGAACTGGTGCTTGAAATTAAAAGTAATTATGATATGAAAATACTGGGAGCACATCAACCATTTTTTTCAAAGTAACCTAATGACATTATTTTTAGGACTTTCTCTCTCCCCCTCTCTCCCCCCCATCTCATTCTCCCTCTCTGTACAGTGACTAATGTTTTGGGTCATCATTTTGGATTATATTTTGCCATTTTCTTTTAACGTAAGTAGTTTTTGCAAGAAAAGTAATAAAAGTAAGCGATCCTGGACAGACAGGATTTACAAAATAAATTAAAACAACAGGGCCAGGAAGTCCTGTGGGCACCAAGGGGGAGGTGTCATGGGTGCTGTGGTGCCCCCATGAGTACTACATTGGGGTCAACAGATGGAGTGAGCTATCCTGAGGTTTTCGGAGACAGTTCAAAATTGTGCTTCAAAAATCGGCTGCCAGGAATGGCTGGGGAACGCCTTGGGGATTCCAGGCAGCATCAGTGGCATTCTCCCATCCAGTAAAATGCGTTTTAGCTCCGTTCTGTTCTGTTCCCGTTCCTTAAGTGCCATGCGATAAGCTTATATGTTTCAACTGGAACATGAAGAAAAAGAAAGGCCTTGCTACCAACATCCTGCTTACTGTGCTATATTCAGCAAAAGAAACCTAAAAAAGACAGCCCACAAGGGAGAAAACTAGGTAGCCCTAGTGAGAAAGGACAACCCTTTCTTTTCTTGTGGATGTGCTCACCTCTTAGCTTTCTCTGCCTGTATAAATACTGCTCCGCTTTTGTGGTGATTGGGAGTGGCTGAACTGATAAAATAGAAAATGTTTAACCATGAAATAATGGTTTGCGTTGGCCATACATTTGTGAATAGGAAGCTCAATGGTAGGGATGATTAAAAGAAAAGAGAGAGTGGGGGGAAGGAGGAGATGGGAATCTTCTTTTCTTTACTCCTAGGTTCATTCTGCTTCATAGTATAATAACAGAAAAACCAGTCCTGTCTCAGTGAGGCATAGATTTGGAAGAGCTAGCTTTCAAAAGAACTGAGATTTCTCTAAAACTAGCATCCAGGCTCCCCATTCTCACTTCCTGATATATCTTTTCTTGTTTTTCTTGCTTTTTAAAACACTATAAACATACACATTATGCAAAGCAAACACCAGTGAAATGACAAGCACAGCTGTTGCAGGGCCCGCACACTATTATGTGATCTTTCGAAAAATCAAATATGCTTTCTCTGTTATCAAGGCTGTAATTACTCTCCGACAGCTTTTTATGCTTCTTTTAAAATAAATATTCCAAGCCCACTCAGGTTAACTCTTTCAGGGCTCTGGATGTCAAGGTCTGAAGGCAAATCAAGAACTGGGCAAGTAGTGGCTGAGAAGTTGGGAAAAGTTGTCCTCCTCCTCCTCTTCCTCTTCCTTCTTCTGACTATAACTCTGATTCTTTCAGCAAGCATATCATCCCGGCTGAGGGATACAGGGAATTCTACTTTAAATTGAAAGGAACTTTCCCAAGCTCTGACCATGGTTTCTTTGATTTGATGGCTGTTAGGTGTCTGTAGAGTTACTAGGTGAAATAATGGGCACAGTTCCTGTAACTTTAATAGCTGTGTAGAAGATGGGATTTTAGCAGGAGGTGCTTTTCAAGAAAGCATTAAAAGTCCAGGAGCCCAGTTCCTTATTCCATCCGGCAAGCCTGGGTCCCCAGTGTATCAAATCTTCTGACCACTGACTGCATTGTCTTGGGATTCTGGAAGTTTTCATCCAAAAAATGACATCTGATGAATACACAGTCAATATACTATGAGCAAGCAAGCCAATTAAATTGGGTTTTGTCTCAAAAAGCTGCTCAGCCTGAGGAACCAAGCACTCTCATATGTACACTTGTTCTTGCTCACACTCAGTCACATTCAATAACATCCAAACAATGGTACCTTTATTGGGCATATGAAAATGCACAATTACATGTTGTAAGCTTTCGAAGTCACACTGACTTCTTCACCGGGCAAACAGGAGAACAAAATTGAATACGTTAGTCTTAGGCCTGCAGCAGGCTGCCTCATCTCCCTTTGGGCATGTGGTCATGGAAAATGTAATGTCCATTTGCAATCCTAAGGGCCCCTGCAGACGAGCCCTTTTTGGCATGTTGGAGGCAGGGAAGGGGAGGGGCAGCTGCACGCCGGCCACCCCAACCCCTCCCCGAAGACGTCCTGACGCCACGTGCCCTTACGCACAGCGTGTGGTGTCAGGACATCCTACTGGCGTAGCGGCCTCATGCGCTACGGCAGAAGAGGCAGAGAAGAGCCGCATGGCAGCTCTTGGGGCAGCCTTTTGCCGCCTCTAATAGGAGTGGCATTTTGTTGCTCTTTTAAGAGGTGGAAAACAGGAGAACTGGGGCTGCTGTGTGTGCTAGCAGTGGCCCGGATCCTCTGCTTCCAGGGCGGCCCAGGGCCATCCATCTGCATCCCCCCTCAGTCATTCAGTCATATTGTTTCTCTCTCTTTTTCTTTCACAAGATCACTCTTGCAGGGGTTCGTTCACCCTAATTTTCTGATCCACTGACCCATTTCTCTGAGAGGAATTTCTTTCAATCTCAAAAAAGTGTTACACAGGATTCCTTTATCTCTTTGTTTATGACACACACAAGTCTCTCTCTTGCACTCTCTCTCTCACACACATTCAGCTCCACCCTTTTGCTTGGTGTCTTTCTCCCTCAATCTTCTTAGCCAGTTAATTCTTACACACACACACACACACACACACGCAAGTCATGGTCTTTCTTCCTCCTTCCCTCCCAGACACAAATTCACACACATTCTCAAACTCTTTCACATGCTAATTGTCTGTCACATATGCACACTGTGACACTCTCTCTCACAATCACACATGCATGAATAAGTGTTTTTATTTGTTTTATAACAACAATACAAAACAAACAATTAATACATAACTAACAAATAGTCTTGGAGGACTATATGTAAACTTGCATAATAGCTATCTTTTGTGAGGTAATAGCAGTAACAAAATTCTAAAAATATACATGCATGAATTCTTTCACACACCTTTGGTACCTCCCTTGGTGTGTGAGTGACTTTCTCTCAGACACTAATTCTCTCTCACACACACTCAGTAATGTTCTTTTTCCTACTTTCCCCCCCTCAGATACACTCATTCATACACAATCACACACAAATTCTCTCATATACTGTCACACTTGCCATCTCTACTTTATATACTTGCATGTGCACTTGTGTATACTTGCACATATACAAGAGAATGAATGTTTCTGTGTGGCTCTTTGTGTCAGAAAGGATATTAGTATGTGTGTGAGTGAAAGAAAGAATGAAAGAGAATGACTGAGTATGTACATATCTGTGAGCACTGGTGTATGTGAGTGTGGCTGTATGTGAGACAGATGCATGTGAAAATTTACACATATGTTAAGTACTGAATTGATAAATATAACTATTCTAATTTGAACAATGTTCATAGAATCATAGAGTTGGAAGAGACCACAAGGGCCATCCAGTCCAACCCCCTGCCATGGAGAAACTCAAAATCAAAGTATCCCCAACAGATCGTCATCCAGCCTCTGTTTAAAGACCTCCAAAGAAGGAGACTATCACACTCTGAGGCAGCTCTCACTGTCAGGAAGTTCTTCCTAATGTTGAGGTGGAATCTCTTTTTCTGTAGCTTGCATCTGTTGTTCCGAGTCCTATTCTCTGGAGCAGCAGAAAACAAGCTAGTTCGCTCCTTGATATGACATCCCTTCAAATATTTAAATGGGGCTATCATATCATCTCGTAACCGTCTCTTCTCCAGGCTAAACATACCCAGTTCCCTAGGTCATTCCTCATGGTTTCCAGACCCTTCACCATTTTAATTACCCTCCTCTGGACACGCTCCAGTTTTTCAACATCCTTTATGAATTGAGGTGACCAGAACTGGACACAGTATTCCAGGTGGGGCCTGACCAAAGCAGAATACAGTGGCACTATTACTTCCTTTGATCTAGATACTATACTTCTATTGACGCATCCTAAAATCGCATTGGCCTTTTTAGCTGCCGCATCACACTACTCACTCATGTTCAACTTGTGCTCTACTAGGACTCCTAGATCCCTTTCACATGTAGTCTTGTTAAGCCAGGTGTCCCCCATCTTATATCAATGCATTTCATTTTTTTTTGCCCTAAATGCAGTACCTTACATTTCTCCATGTTGAAATTCATTTTGTTAGCTTTGGCCCAGCTTTCTAATCTATTAAGGTCATTTTGAATTTTCATCCTATCCTCTGGGATATTAGCTATTCCTCCTAATTTGGTGTCATCTGCAAATTAGAGAAGCATGCCCCCTATTCTTTCATCCAAGTCATTGATAAAGATATTGAATAGCACTGGACCCAAGACAGAACCCTGTGGCACCCCACTGGTCACTTCTCTCCAGGATGAAGAGGAGCCATTGCTGAGCACTCTTTGGGTTCAGTCAGTTAACCAATTACTAATCCACCTGACAATTGTATTGTCTAGACCACATTTTACTATCTTTGCAAAGATATCATGAGGAACCTTGTCAAAAGCCTTATTGAAATCAAGATATGCTATGTCTATTGCATTCCCTTCATCTATCAAACTGGTAATTTTATCAAAAAAAGAGATCAGATTAGTCTGGCATGACTTGTTTTAGAGAAACCCATGTTGACTTTTAGTGGTTATGGCATTCCCTTATAAATCTCCACAGGCTCTCTGTTTAATGACCTGTTCTAGAATCTTTCCCGGTATTGATGTCAGACTAACTGGATGATAGTTGTTGGGATCCTCTTTTCCCCCTTTTTTGATGATGGGGACAATGGGCCTTTGCAGACTGCCAGAAATAGTGCACATTAAGTTGAGGCACT
>JAIPUX010001880.1:110520050-110530995 GCA_020142125.1 Phrynosoma platyrhinos | reverse complement strand
CCCGCTTTTATTTTGGTTAAAGGTGTGTCCCAACTTTCCCAGTTTGGCATGGACAGTCCTGATTAATCCTGTGCTGCTCCACTTTTCATCTACTTTTAAAGTGTTGCAGATTCTCTCTCCCCCTCCTCCTCCTATTCTCCCCTTTGTCCTCAGTGAACTTCATTTGCTGCAGAGTTCAAAGTGCAAAAATGAGTACTGAGTTTAAAGCGCAAAAACTCATGTGTGCATTTGGTTGCACAATACTGTCAGCTCTCACAATGGCTGCATAGTACAATCAATGTCCAACAGCATCTGCACAGAGTTATACTATGTGCAGATGCTGTAAGATCTCAACCCATGACTCCCAGTTTCTTAGATAGGTGCAAGGCAAAGAAAGAACAGAAACTAATAAAATATTATCAAGATTTTTTCCTTTAAAAATGGAAAGAACATTGAAAATGAAACCTAGTAAATGTTATTTCTTAAGAGGAAAAAAAATGGAATTTGTGACTGCCAAGAATATTGAAATCTCAAAGGTTTAATTGAATAATTTTTGTACCAAATCACACAGTTTTGAAGTCCTGATTACACACCCCAGGAACATATTTGCCTGAGAAAAGAAATCGCATTATGGATTACAAGATCAAAGATTAATTTCACTGCTGCAGACTTCATTTGTACAGCTCAGACGACACTTGCACAGTTCATGGAATCTTGTAACACCATAAAATTGTTTCGTCCCCCAACATGACATTATAGGGAGTAAAGAAGTACTCTGATCACAGATGAGCTGGACAGATCAAAAACACCTTCTCCTTTTGGCAAAAAGAAGTAACCTTTGCTTCCAACACACCTTTAAAAAATTCCTTTTAAAAACTCCCAAGTTAACTCAAGGCGGATGATCATCAAGTTCTTCACATTTTGCCTTCTGAACAAAAGCATCAGAACTTGTTAGGATTGTCTTTGTAGTTAGTCAAATAAAATTGAGAATACTTTTTTTGTATTATGCAGAGGATGGGGTCAGGGGGTGTAATAGATTTTATTTTTTTGTCCCTTCATATCTCTCATTTATCTTTATGACAAATTGGTTACAAAAAGCATGCCCCTTTCATTTCTTATTGTAAACCCAAATCACTGTTCCCTATTTCCCTCTTCCCTTCGGCTCTTCCTTGTGGACATTCTCCTCCTTCCCTCCCTCTCTCCCTCATGCTTCCCAGTGATTTTCCCTCTCTTCTGTTCCTGATTCCTACTTACTAACACTTTATATAGACCCATTCTAGTCCTCTTTCTGCCCTTCTGATAGTAGTTTTGATGATTCCCCTGTTGTGTGATCATTCCCTGCCTCTCTATCCCACATAGGTTTCCATCTTTTCTTTGTCCTCTGCTGTTTCTGAGCAGCAAGGAGCACAGGCACTAAAGTGGGCCTTGGAAAGAAAGGGGGGAAAATTCAACCACTGGCAATGTTCTATTTTGGAATGCCATCTAAGATCTTCTAGTGATCCTGTGCCGGTAGTGCAAGATTCATTGTAACGCATTAACATATGCATGTTCCTGGTTCTTCCATTTCACTTCATGACCTTCAGTGCATGGAAAGACTCATCTAAATTTCATATGTCTTCTCATATCGTTTTGGAAGAAAAGTTGCACTAGTTTTTGTAAAGAACTTCCCCAGGAATAATAATATCATTTTCTCTCCTTATTGGGCTCTCAGAATGGAGGATGCCTTTACCATACTAATTATCAACTAAGCTTATTTGAACTAAAACGCCACTACAAATGGCATCTAAGCCTGCCCAGCTCCCTGGCACTGCTTCCCTTCATTATAATTTTAACCAGACACTGGAATATACAAGAAGAATACCGTTCACGTACCAGTTAATAAAATAAATAATAAAATATAACATATTCATATTACAATACGCCACTGGATAGAATATACTTTTTTGTCTTCTCATCTAGTTTTCTTCTTTTTTTTAAAATAGCCAGTAAAAAATCTAAAAGAGTTGGAAGTAAAAAATGAAAAAATAGCTGACTATGGATTTTTAAAAGTTCTTTACAGTGATATGGTAGCAAATACAAGAAAAATGCACATAATAAACTTGCACAGAAGGTGTTATCTGGTCCCATTTCTGCCAACAGGGCTCAGGTTGGAATAGAAAATGAAAAAATAGTTGACAAATTGTATAGATTTGTGGGGTGAGGTGGGTATTTTTTGGCTGTAGCTTTGGTAAAAATAATGATCCATGAGGAAAAAAGATATTGCAAATGTTTACCTAAAACACCAGAAACAAAACCTTAACCCTGAGCATGAAGGCAATATGTAGACTACAGTCGCCCCTTCGTTTTCATGGGGGATCCGTTCTGGACCCCCCAGAGAAAACAAAAACTCGCACACATTCAAGCCCCATTGGCTTGAATGGTGGCACACTCCTGTGTGTGGCCTGTGCTCGTGCCGTGGGCGCATGCACCATTTTAGCCAGTGGGGATCACCCCTCTGTGAGTGATCAAGACCTCGGATTTCAAGTCTGATAAAATGAAGGGGGGACTGTTCTGCCCCAGTCCAGAACTTTGGAGTTTTCCCCAACCCCATTAAAAAAACTCAAGGTGTACTAACATCCCATTTAGATCAGACATGACTAAAATGCCCTATAGATTTCAACAGGATGTTAGGCTGACAATATTCTCTGGAGTGGGGCCTGGCTATGCAGTGATACATCATGCACTTGTGTGTGATCTTTGACCTCAGTGGAGGAGGTAGCTGGGGATCCCACACCTGCAAGAGATTTCTGGATGAAGGTTTCCATCTTAGTTCCACTACAGCCAGCCAAGCTGTTGCTCTTACCTTTGTTCAAATTTCCTTCCATTCTGAGTCCCTTCTATCCATCCCTCACCTCCCAGCTTCAGTGGAACTTCAAATGGTTCACATGAACACATGTGGAAATGTAATACATTCCTCCAAACAGGATTTGTGCTGAAATGTTAATGCATTCAGGGACAAAACTTGGCAAATGGTTAATGAGCCCTATTTTGGCTGTAGAAAAAAGAAAAGAAAAAAGAAAACAAGCCAAAAAGAAGTACTGAGTTGCAGCATAAATCAAGATCATGTAGATGGCCAATGCAAACGGTAATTCCTTCTCTCATCATCTGCATAATAATAGCATCACGTTTGCATATAGAACAGCCTTTTTCATTATTGCTCTACTTCATAAAAATACAAGGAACTTAGAACAGACGTAGACATTACAAACTTAAGGTTCTTTGGTGAAGAATGAAAAAGAAATGAAACAGTATTTCAGCTGTCAGTCAAGTGTGGAAGTGAGCCGATAACTTCTATCTGTTGATCCGTTGGATCCTCTCACAGAGAAGGGACAGGTACTGGGTCAACTTGACCATGGCAACAATTGCTAGTCCTCCTATCATCATGCACGTTGGCCAAAAGAGTGAATGGAACAGCACATTGGAACTGTAAAGTTTGGTTAGCAACACATTCTTTTGAACACCTTCTGGGTCATAAAAGCAGGAAAAGTGCTGATACTTCTTGAAGTTTTCCATCACAACATTCACAAGGGACAGGGACTCTTCAAAGTTCTTGCCACACTTGGGTATATAGGAACACTGTTGAGGGAAAAAGAAACATTGAACAGAATGTCCAGGGTGTCCCCAAACATAATGTAAAAGGTATGCTTAGACTACCTGATGGAATGACTTCCCTCACAAAGGACTCAGGCAATGATCCCAGGGTATCTGAACCACTATGTGAAACATTTCTAATAGAACATTTGGCATCGCCTCAAATGAAACTATCACTTCAAAACACATTGATGCTATACAAATGGGCATTAAGGTGGGTTTCCTCCCAGCCCTGGGATAACATAGACAAATGTACAAACTCCATTTTGAAAGTTTATTGGGGAAGGGAGGAACTTCCAGTACCTATATACCCAAAGGAATGCCTATTTCACTTGAGAATATTGTTATAAACTGTTGAGAAAAGATAATGATTTAAAACCTATTGATTAGCTCCAACTAGAACAGACTCATTGAATCTGTTGTTGAATGGTATGTCATCACATAGGCATATCCAACTAATTTGAGGGGTTTACTCTAGGTGTGACTGTGACTAACAATAGGATTCAGGCCTAAATAATAAGTGTTGAAATGCATCATGACAACCCCCACTGGAAAGTTTAAAAATGCAGGTAGCTGTATTGATCCATTATGAAGGCTGACAGACTTTGGAGCTGCTGGTTCTACTTTATATTTTATCAGAACCATGACACCCACCAGAATTGTTTATAGCATCAGAACCAAATGCAGCTTACAGTCCTTGCTCACAAAAACATTCTGCTTGTTACTCCCAACTTTCTTCATCCTAACAATCTCATTTCCAATGTGAAGCAAGGGAGTGGGTAATTTTAATGCTGCTGGTGGTGTTTAGGTAATGTAGACACTAGCCTTAATAGACTTTTCAAAAATGGTCAGTACTGCATCACATTCATATCTATGTCAATATGGCTATGAAGGAACTAAGGAATCAACCCTTGAAACCTGACAAAGGGAACCTCATCACAGTGTGGCTCAAGACATTATCCTGTGACACTGTGGCATGATCCTGAAGTGTGAAGTCAAGTGTACCACAGACCTCCATCACTTCAAGTGGCTCTCTAGATTTTCAGGTGTGTTTCAAGAGGCATTTATGATTGTGGCAATAATACCACGATTGTGAATACATAACATAGTTGAATATGGAGCAGTCATGGATCCATAACTCTAGGTTGCATATCTGTAACTGCAATGCAAGGATGTCAACCAATATACATGCTTCAAACAGTAATGGGTACCACTTCAGTTGTGAAGTACAAAACCAATGTATTGCTTTTTCTTCCCCATGCTGCTATAGGATTATATTAGAACAGTGTGTGTGTGTGTGTGTGTGTGTGCGTATGAATGTGTACACACACACACTGAAGATGGTCAATATCCTGTATCAGAGGCTACAATCAGTAACTTTATGATAATGGAAGTACATCATGGACAGGATACACAACCACGGTAATGAACTGTCAGGATGCATAATGGGCCACCATGCAAAATGTTCCATTGAACAACAGGACACATTGTACATTAGGACATGTTGTGCATTGAGCCCATTGCAGAATGACCACACTGCTGGCTGTACTTCCCCAGTGGTCCCAGGGGCTTAGCTACATTTCTGTTCTCCTCCTGAGAATATGGATGTTGTGTAATGGTTCAATTGTACTTCATGCAATTTTAAGTCAGTTTATAATAATCTCTCATCCCAATAGGAGGCCAGCCAATATATATAGGTCCCAATGTGTCCCAGTGCACACTGTGCATTAGGCAATGGGACATTTTGTACAGTGCCCCATGGTGCATCATCACAATTCAATGAATTATATTATAGACTAGAATCTGGGTAGGAATCTTTGCTAAAAACTGAGGATGAAACATGAGAAGAACACAAACTTTCTGAGATGTTTCTGAACACAGCAGAGCAGACATTTATTTTTCTGCTGTTCCACTAGGAAACAGACAGGAAAGTGTCACAGCACAATCACAGTGCAAATGAGTAAAATCCTTCTCTAATTTAAGGAGACAGAACCAGTGTGGTGTAGCGATTTGAGTTCTGGACTAAAACTGGAAATCAGGGTTTGAATCCCCATTCAGCCATGGAAACCCACTGGTGCCCACTGATGATCTTGGGAAAGTCACACATTCTCAGCCTCAGAGGAAGACAAAAGGAAACCCCCTCTGAACAAATTTGGACAAGGAAATGCTGTGACAGGTTTGTCTTAAGTAAAAAATGACTTGGAAGCACTTAACAACGACAACAAAATATAGGGGAGGGTTGGGTGAATGCAAAGTGCTCTTTTAGATGAACAGGTCTTACAGTCAGATCACTGCTGTCTGTGATCACAAAAAGCAAAAAGAGGCAGCTGAAGTTTTTGGTTCATAGGAGTACAGGCACAGTGTGACCAGTGACCTGGAAAAGTCACCTAGGTTTTATGTTGACCTACTGAGGGTTGCTGGTGCTGACCTTCTGGGACGTGAGCCAGATACTCTCCCCACATCAGTGTCAGTAACAGCATCAGCTTTCAAACTGCTGCATGCATGGATCAGGGAGGGAAGTTGACAAGCAGTATCCCAGGAGGCCCATAATAATTCCCTGGCTCTGGATTCATGCCTGCTATTGTTTGGTGCATCAGGCATTCCAAGCGTGTGGAACGGATGGCAGCTTGTCAAGCTGAACAGCAGACTGTACCCATCAGCTATTCTTGATGATAGCTGAATGCTCTAGCAAGAGTGGTTTGCTGGGACTGTTTACCTTGCTTTTAGAATATGCAAAGGAGGAGGGGTATGTTTTTAAAAATTAGGCTAAGACATTTTCATGCTGCATTCTTTACACATGGAGGACTGCTACCATTTCATTCCAATTACATCAATGGGAGAGGATGTGTGAGAACTTGAAGTGATAGAGCACACTTCAAGAACCCAACTATGGCATGGCTTGACATGATTAGAAACCTGGCAAGGTCCATGTGTCAGTAGGGCCCTTGCTGTCAAGATCTCCTCCTGCTCTTCACTATTCCAACTGGCTTATTCACCTGTTTCACTCCTCTGGCCTGGAGGGGATGAGCAAAAGAATGATGAGAGCAGAGAAAAGAAGTACCCCACTGATCAGCTCCAGTGGTGTAGTGGTAAAGTTTGTGGCACAGATGCTTATTATGACAATTACCATTGCTATATTCCAAGCAGAGTAAAAAAATATGCAGGCAACTCTGTATCATTTCCCTCTGTCTGTGTGTACATATGTGTAGACACACACAACAATTTCCTTATCACCTATTTTAAGAACTGCAGCTAAATTCAGAGGAAGCAGAGGACTTGGGGAGGTGTTGTGTGTTGGCAGATACTAAATATCACAAAATCTTAGAGTTGGAAGGGACCACAAGGGCCATTTACTTCAACCCCATGCTATGCAGGAATACACAATTAAAGAACTCCTGAAAGATGTCCATCTAGTGTCTTTTAAAGACCTCCAAAGACAGAGAGTCCAGCACCCTCTGAGACCATCTATTCCATTATCAAACAGCTCTTACAGTAAAAAAGTGTTTCCTAAGCTTTAAGTGGAATCTCTTTTCTTGCAAGTTGAATCCATTGGTTTGTCTTCTAGGGTGTAGCCACACTATAGAATTAAAGCAGTTTGACACCTCTTTAACTGCCATGACTCTATCCTACAGAATCCTGGGATTTGTAGTTTGGTGAGGTGTCAGAGCTCTCAGAGATCAGGCAGAATACTTCACCAAACTACAAATCACAGGATTCTGTAGGATAAATCATGGCAGTTAGCAATAGCAATAGCAATAGGAAGTACATTTCTATACCACTTATCAGTGCACTTAAGCACTCCCTAAGCAGTTTATAATGTGTAAGCTACTTGCCCCCAACAAGCTGGGTACTCATTTTAGTGACCTACAGAAGGATGCAAAGCTGAGTTGACCATGAGCACCTGGCTGGTATTAAACTCACAACCGTATGCTTTGTTAGTGAGTGTCTGCAGTACAGGCATTTAACCACTGTGCCACTAGGGCTCTTAAGTTAAAGTGGTTTCAAACTGCTTAAATTCTGCAGTTTGGCTACACCCCTAGTCTCTGGGTCAGTAGAAAAGAAGCTAGTTCCATCTTCTACATCACACCCCTTTAAAAATTTATCATGACACTTCTCAGTTTTTTTCCTCCAAGCTAAACATACCCAGTTCCCTCAGTCATAACAGAAGGCTTGGTTTCCAGATCTTTAATCATCTTGGTCATATTCCAGCTTGCTGATATCTTTCTTGAACTGTGGTGCCCAGAACTGGACATAATATTACAGGTAAGAACTGACCAAAGCAGAATAGAGTGACACTAATACTTTCCTTGATAGGATACTATACTTCTGTTGATGCAGTCCAGAACTGCATTGGCTGACATTACTGTCCCAGCAAATAAAAATGTATTGGTGCATTGACCCTATGAGTCCAGGCTCCACTACAGCACTGGACAGTTCACTTTCTGGCAAGTAAGGGGTGGTAATAGCAGGAAGACGAAAGGTGGAGAGGTGAGTGGTGGCTGATGGCTTCCATGTCCATGAGACAGTGAATGCTGACCTGAACAGCTCCATTAAAGTTCAGAGCAGGTTTCCTACCACACTGCCATGGAAGCCACCAGTCTCCACTGGTGGGCTACACCTGTGAAAGAGTTGCCCATTCATGGTTTCCTGCCCAAGGAGTCGCCCTGCTCAAATCTAGATCTGGCATTGCCCATACTTCATTTTCTCCACATAGCACATTATCCTATGTGAAAATGGGTTACTGCTATTGGCAGTCACAGCATGGAATATTCTCAAGTATTCTTGGGCCTTCCATGTTTCCTAGCTGAATGGGAAGGAAAAACACTCAGTGGCTCTTTCACCCCATTAGCATAACATTTGAGTGGACTCCAGCAGAAGGAGAAATAGGGAAGGTTGGATTGCCAGAGTCTTCTGTGCAAGGCCAGATTGTTTGTAAAGAGTCAGTAACTGGTTACAATATTTCACAAACTGTTTGTAGCACAGGATCAATAATTATGGTTGAGTCAAAAATACAGCTACAAGTTATTTCTAAACACAACAACAACAACCCAGATTGGAGATGATACCAGGAGTATAGGCACTGGTGGTAGTGGTGGTGGGGAGAAGAGGTGTTTACCCCCAATAAGAACTGTACCACTCTCCCAATGAAAATTTCTTTCAGGCTCCAAATTTCTACTAGTGCAGGCAGTAAGGCATTGAAAATCATTCATACCTACAGCTCTTCTATTTGATGTGTGTGTATTTCCTTGGTCACTTTGCCTGCCCCTTTTCTTTGGTTGCCTACACTGTATTTCTAACTGCTCAACTGAAGTTTTAAGTTACTGCAGTGCTTGAAAATTGAAGAACGAAGAAAAAAATTACAGGAGGGGCAGAATTCTTACTAGGGGCAAATGCCCACATTTTGCCTCCTGTAGCTACATCTCTGGATGATGTGCAGAAAGCCTATGATGGATGGAATTTGTCTGCAGTTGAGTGGGTAGTGCATCTAAAACAAACCATACCCACTTGCCCTCCATTTTCATTTGGTAACAATAGGAGGGTAAGGACAGAGCACCAGCAATTATGAAACTAACAAATTTAGGTAAGTTGTTCCATAGATCTTAAAATATATAAGATTATTCCTTTATTTCTCATGTCTATTCTGAACCCTGAAAGATTCAGTATAAGGGGAGCTAGAAGAACCAGTATGTACTAATGATCTATTTTTTCAGCTCTTTATTTAAGAATTAAAAGACTGCAACCAGTGACCCATTATTATTTCATTATACAGCAATCACCAGCCATTATGGTGTGTGTGTCTGAAAGAAAGAAAGAAAGAGAGAGAGAGAATCAAACTGTGGAAGTACACACTGGTCTCTGCTTTGCACCTCATCCCTTGAGATTGGTTATAAAGTCCAGAAAGGGTAGAAGCCAATGAAATCAGTAGTCCACAAGTGGTTGCTACTAGCCACTTTCCCAGGGATACAGCTTGTCTTGGATGCGAGATAGGTATGCAACAGCAATACTTAGAACCAGTTTTGCTTTAGCAGTCAGAATAGGCTGAAAGCAAAGAATAGTTTAATTCCATTCTAGGTCAAGAAGTCAAGAATTACCATCAAAGGACAGTGCATTAATAAAACTGATTTGGGATTCTGTTTGCACAACAGTATGCGTGAGAAAAAGAAATGCTGAAAACCCTAGAGAGGTAATCATAACCTGTAAAACAGCCTTGAGCTGAGAAAGCATTAACTGTACCTGCATTAGATTAAGCGAAAACAGGGAGGATTTAGGTGTGAATATACACAGGCAAACCTCTTTGCCATTTCTAGAGTTAATTTAGCATAGTGGCTAAGCACCAAAACGAGACACGAGAGGCATACTCACACCACATGTAACTTCAATGCTTTTTTAAAGAGCATAAATCAACCATGTATTGTGAGACTATAAATTTAAGTGGCAGAATGGTGAAGAGAATGAAATACTGTTTAACTATTTTTGGTTTTGCTGTTTTTCAACTCAAAATTAAATCCAGATGGCGTTTCTGCAGTGTGTGTTTGTGTGTGTGGGGAAGATACAGAAAGTTAAAATAAAAATAAAATTGAAGGAAGAGCAGTTGTTATTTATTTATCCCAGTAGCTTTTGTGCTACCTGAAATTTATTCTACACCATGCACAGCCTAATTAAATTAAATTGGCACAAACTCTCTACATTCCATCTTAAAACTGCTATGAAGTGCAAAATTTAGATTGTACCATCTTTTGTCTCCTTCACTTTGCCTTTAGTGCAACATATGAACAAAGTTCTGAAAAATTTGAAAACCTGTTCCTTGCTACTTGATTTACCTCTGTTGGTTCAATAAGAGGGTTGAGCAACTGTCAAGGGTTTGGGGTGTGTGTTGTTATCCTCTTACTCTAGATACTTAGCACAATCCCTCTCAGAATAATTACGCACCCTTCCCAAGGCAACAGAAAAGCCCAAATTGTTGCTGATGTTGATTGTGATGATGATGATTGCCTTTAACAATGCACTTGTTTAAAACAAATTGCATGGAGCAGTTACTAGAATTCTTTTAGCGGCACATACAACCATAAGACAAACTTACACCTGTGTATGTTTTGTTTTTGTTTTTTGATTGATGTGGAGGTTGATATTCCTTCCCTCCCTCCAAACTGAACTATGTCCCTCCTTCCATCTTACTGTAAATCTGCTGCTTCTCCCCCATGGACATTATGGGCTTGGTGGATGGAGAGGGTGGATTGGAGAAGTGCCTGGCTATGTCCCTGTAGCCAAATGTAACATGATTACATCATCTTAGGGCGGAAAAACGAAAAGTACAGATATACGATGGGGGACACCT
>JAIPUX010001880.1:110499954-110519950 GCA_020142125.1 Phrynosoma platyrhinos | reverse complement strand
CTTGTGGTCTCTTCCAACTCTATGATTCTATGATTCTATGATCTGCTGAGACCTCCAGAGGATATGAATTATGTAATCATTCTATATTTGCCTATAGGAACATAGCCAGGTCTTTCTCTGATCCATCTTGCACTCTGTACCAGACACAGAATGGCCATGGAGGTGTGTATAGTGGATCGACCGTAAATCCAGGGGCCAGAGAATGGTCATCTGTAGTGTAGTTCTGCATTGGGATCTACTAAGCTATGCAGTGCCATCCAGGATTCTAGCCTAGGAGTATTTCTAGGAAAACCAACTGGCTCAACCCAGAAGTTCTTTGTGTAAAACATGAGTAGACAGCTGTAGTGGGCCCAAAGAACAGTTTTATGCCTCTGGAACATTCCTGAGAGTCAAAAGTTTAAAGAATTTCCCCACAGTACTCATATTTGAACATCCTGAAGTGTTGTGAAGGGATTTTCTCTGCATGTATTTCCCTCTACAAAATAATTTTAATTCCTCTGCAACACTTCATTATTTGAAAATGTCACTGGTTTATTACTCTTCCAAAGCTGCATTCAAACTGCAGAAATAATCCAGGTTGAGACCACTTTAAGTGCCATGGCTCAATGCTATGGAATTCTGGAATTGTAATTTGTTGTGGGACCAGAGCTCTCTAACAGAGAAGGCTAAATCTCACACAGCTACAATTCCAATAATTCAATAGCATTAAACCAGTTAAAATGGTGTCAGCCTGGTTTATTTCTGAAGTGTGGATGCAGCCACAGTAGGCTTTTCTGATGGTCACAAAACCGTTTTTTTTTTGGATATGGGAATGAATAATTATAAGCATTCTTTCCAAGATATTACAAGCATTCTTTCCAAGTTTTGCTGTTATCTCTGAGAGAGACCTCTTAACCTTCCACAACAGGAGTAGCCAGTGGCATGGTGGGAGGGGGGGTCTCCTAGTATCTAGGGAGGGGGAGTTTAGGATAGGGGCTTTTTCAGAAGAACTATGAAAGGCCAGGTTATACCTTGGGTGGGAAAGTGATCTTCTTCCCCCTTCTCTTCCCCACTCCCTTTCTTCGTTCAAATCAAATCTGTCATCTATCTATCTATCTATCTATCTATCTATCTATCTATCTATCTATCTATCTATCTATCTATCTCATAATTTACCTGTTAAAACTCAACCTACCTGGACCCCTATAGAGATGTACAATTGACAAAAACCTTGATAAAGAATAGAATAGGTAAAGAGATAGTACAGGAATACCTGGTCAGTCTAAATGAATTAATGTCTCCAGGGCCAGATGAATTATTATTATTATTATTATTATTATTATTATTATTATTATCATTATCATTATCATTAAAGTTTATTTCTAGAGTGCTGTCAGTGTACTCAGCACTGTACAAAAGACAATCAAGAATAAAACAAATAAAACAAATAAAACCTGCCAGAGGTGTACAATCTAAGTTAAAACAATGAGCAGAATAATGAGTCAATTTAAACAAAGACAATTACAACAATTACTAACAACATCCACTGTAAACCAAGTGAGAAGACAAGTAAATGTATATCAGACAATACCATATCCTATATCCAAACTATATCCAAGGGTATTAATAGAGTTGGCAAATGTAATCTGTCACTGCCACTGTCAATAATTTTTGAGAATTCTTGGAGAACAGGAGAAGTCCCACAGACTGGAGGGGAGCCCCCATTTTCAAAAAGGGGAAAAAAGGAGGACCCAAACAATTACCACCCAGTCAGCCTGACATCAATACCAGAAAAGATTCTGGGGCAGACCCCACACTATACTGGCACAACCCCACAAAACAGGCCATTACACAAGTTCAGTATGCTTGGTGATTGCTATTGACCATCTGCTAGCTATCTTTGGGATATAGCTCGGGCATCTGATTTGTCCCTATCTCAAGTAATTAAATTTCTACTTAATGAGGACTGTTGCATCTTTGAGCAAATGAAGGCAGATAATGAACAGATATATCCATCCAAATGTACTCATGCAAAGTCAAGGGACTTCCAGCGCCTCTTTAAACAAAGAAGATTAACAGCTGTCTAGAGCAGGGGTAGGCAACCTTTCTCCTTTAAGGGCTGAGGGACTCCAGCTCCCAGAATACCAGGAGCTATTGGCCAACATGGGACTATTGGCCAACATGGCTGAGGCTGAGGACTCCCAGTGGCATCGGTGGCATTCTCCTGTCCAGTAACATGTGTTTTTGCCCCGTTCCATTCTGTTCCGTTCCATTCCTGTTCTTGTAAGTGCCATGTGATAAGCTTATTTGTTTTAATCTGTTTATATTGATTTTCCTTGAACATCAACCTGAGAGCTTCTGATATAGGAGGGGACAGACGTATTTTAATCACTGATAAAATACATTTGTCACTTCTGAAGAACTGCAGCAGTGAAACATGACTCTGGAGGTGAGCAAAGAACAAGAATATCATCCTTGTTTAGCAGTGCTGGGGATGGGAGGAGCCAGCCTTTTCTCTTGATAAAATAAATTCTTACCCTCCTCTCCCCAAGGCTCAAGGCAGGGTGCAACATAGATTGAAATACAATATATAACTGAACACAGGAAACCATTTAAATACATAGGTGAAAACTCATAAACATTGGATTAAGGTGACTATTATACATTAAAATCATCCAGACATAAAATTAAAAATATATCAATGCAGAATTTATAGTTTAAAATTGACCGATTAGGCCTGCTGGAATAGACAGGTTTTTAATACTGTTTTAAATTCAGACAGCATGTTCAGTTGTCGAATCTCTCCTGGCTGGTCATTCCACAATCAAGGGGTGGCTGATGAAAAAGAAGCATGAGTTCTGTAGTATAACCTCTTGGGTTTTGCTAGTTGCTGTCACTTCCACATCCACCTGTTTCATTCTTTTTCAGGACCTTTTTGTTGCAGTTTCTGGGATCCGCAGGGCTCCTCTAAAGATATTTTTAAAAACTTGGGATTTTTTAAAAAGGTGGGCTATGGTTTGCAAGAATTTTAAGTGTGAACGTGAATATGATGAAGTAGTTTGAGCACTGGCCACAGCTCTGGAGTCCAGGGTTCAAATCCCTGCTTGACCATGGAAGCCCACTGGGTGATCTTGGGCAACTTATACTTTCTTAGCCTCAGAGAAAGGCAAAAGTAAATCCCCTCTGAACAAATCTTGCCATGAAAATACTTAAGGTCACCATAAGTTGGAAAGAATTTGAAGGCACACAACAACAATGGTTTGAAGGGCAAATGTCCTCCTTTCTATTTTTTTTTGGTAGAGTTATAGTGTCATAGCACAAAAAATTCCATTTCACTAATGTACTACAGCACTGTAACTCTAAAAAAGAGAAAGAGATGGAGACTTTTTTTTGTTGTGGTGTGTCTTGCAGTGAAAAAAGACAATACTAGGAGGTGGGAATAAAATAATGCCACTGGTGCCAGGAATTACCAGAAAATAGTACAGGACAACAGAAAGGTTGTTGGGATATTTTAACTCTTCACCTCCCAAAACAATAATAAATGCCATGACATTCCAACCTTTTAGAATGGGGAAAAAGCTGTACAAAAACTGAAAAGCCACAGAACATATCTTGTATGAAGAAGACGGTGCATCCACATGGAGAAATCCAAAGGGCCAGTTTACAATGGCTGGATTTGGCTTTGAAACCAGATGTTCCTACATGTAGTACATCTGGTAGGAAGATGTAGGACTGGTTTCTTTACAGAGACTCTTTCCTGGTGATGAGAGGATGCTTGTGACTTTGAGTACCCTTTCAATATTTCTCCAGTTGCAGAGCATATAAGAAAGCAGACTGGTGCTGCATCAGAATCTCCATGAGGAATAGCAAAAACCCTGCAGCAACTTCCAAAACTGATTCCTACTTTGCTAGCTCCAGCTAAATCCCCAATCCTTTCAGGATGTGAAGGGTGTAACTATGAGTGTGTGTGTGTAAAATGAGAACATTGCCCCACACTAAGAATTCTGCTGCCTCAAATGAAATTTTCCATCAGTTCCCAAATTTCTAACAATGTATAGACTGAGGGTCTGAAAATCGTTCACACTTAAAACTCTTATATTTACTTTGCTTTGTTTGGATGTCTAAACTGCAGTATTTCTAAACACTCAATGTATTGCAATGACAGATCTTTGGAGACTGAATAAAATCTCATTTTGAGATGGCAAAATTATCATTTGGGGGCAATGTCCTCATTTTGTCCTTCTTAGAAGTTGTACATGAAAACTAAATGCTCTGTTGGTCAGTTTTTAAAATGTTATTCAATTAAATTAGCATGTAGTGGGTTTTCATTAGGATTACACAGAATTTGGAAGCAATGAGTTACATATAACACAGTTAACTATAATTAGTAATTTTATGGGGTAATGAGGAAACATAGAATAGTGTGAAAGCAATAATTAGAACAAGAAAAAAATCTAAGTAATTATGTTTTCAACCTTTTATGGGTTTGCTTGCTTTGAATAAACATTGCTTGCATTGCACAGTGCTCTACAATATGCCGACTTTATCCTGAATCTGACATTGTGGTATTTTCAGGATCTGAAATGTATTTATTAATTGATTTTAGCAAGGAAACACTGTGACAGAAGAAAGTAATGGGTAATTCATGGGGTCAAAGAGCATGGAGCAGAGAGGTCATTAGGGAGGAGGCAGATTATCCTATAAGGCACAAAAACTTAATATTTTTTTTCAAGTCAGATCTTTCACTTTCTATAACCATGAAGGCATTGCCAAACAAATTAAAATTCTAGCATTGTAGTAACTTGAAATGTCAGTTGAACCTTTTTAGAAATACAGTTTAGAAAAGGGATAAACCAATGGAATGTGAACACAGCAAATAGAAGAGTTCCAGGTGTGACTGATATTCAGTGCTTCACTCTGCAGTGTTAGAAATTTGGGGACTCGAAGAAAACTTCATTTGTAGAATTCTTATTTTGGTGAAGCAATGTTCTCATTTTGCCCCCTATAATTACATCCCTGTTCTCAGGAATAAAAATGGAGTGCAAAATTCCCTGATTCCATATTCATGGAATATCAGATCTGTTTGCAAGTACAGATCAAGCACCACCTAATAGCACTCTCTCCACCTGTCCAGAAAACTGTGCATTTGCTTTGGAAACTGATTTAGAATGGAATTTGTTCTTACCTCTGGATTGATTTTAATCGTCTCTTCTGTGTGGTAAAGTAAGAACTTTTGGCCTGAAGATGAGACGTTGACATAGACCTGCAAGCAGGGGTACTGGGATATTTTCCAGCAGTCTGGACCACAGCTGAATGAACAGTTAAAGGTTTCTGTGATGGAGACATTGAGGAGTGTGCACTGCGTCTCTTCTGTCCAAACACTGGTGAGGAAAGAGAGATAAGACAGTTTAGATGAAACCATACTGAAAGAAAAAAGGATGAAAAAGGCTTCAAAACCATTACAAACTGTTATGAAAACTCAAAATGTTTTAAAAATGTTTTCCAGGCATCCCCCCTTCTTCAGAACCATTGAATCCTAGTAAGATTCAGTCTGCTGAAACACTGGTAGGCTAGACTGCTTCATGTCCTCTGGATCCTTGAACAGACAGCATGGGAATGTCTCTTAAGGCTGTTTGGAGATAACAATTAGTGGAAAATACTGCATCATGAGTACTGAGTGAGAAGTGAGGGAGAATATCTTGACAACTTTGGAATGGATCCACTGTCTTCTGGTGTGTTGTACAATTCAAAGTTCCAGAGCTAAAGTTGACTTACCAAATCCAAAGTCCTTCCTTTCAAAAGAGAAAAAGGTAAAGGTATTCCCCATTGACGAGGTTGTCAAGTTGTGTCCGATCATAGGGGGCAGTACTCATCTCCGTTACTAAGCTGAAGAGCCAGCATTGTCAGAGACAACTCTTTAACCATGTGGCCAGCATGATTACACAGAATGCTATTTACCTTCCTACCAAAGTGGTACCTATTTATCTACTGTCATTTGCATGCTTTCGAACTGCTAGGTTGGCAGAAGCTGGGACTAGTGACAGGAGCTCACCCCATCATGCAGTACCTGGGCCTCAAACTGCCAACCTGCTGATCTTGAAATCAACAGAGTCAGAGTCTTAAGCACTTCAGCCGCTGCATCCCATTCAAAAGAGAAAAATGGGGATAAATTCACAGGAACAGGATGCCTTACATTGAGTCAGTCAGTTTAAGAGGTATATGGTGTGTGTGTGTGTGTGTACATATGTTTACATGTATTTTGGAGGACATTGGATGTGATTTCCCAGGTGGTTTGGGCCTGAAAATTACAGTAGCTTTTTTTAAAATGGGGAATTTGAGGAGCTTAGAGAAACTGCTGGGGAACCTCAGAGACACATGATTCAGCCACATGCACCCTAAGAACCACATTCTACTCATCTCAGGTTTAAGTGGTATTATTTACGATAGGGGCAGGGAATCTAGATTCCCCTGGGCCCTATATGGCTTATTGAAAGTCCTGAGGAAGCCTTCCCAGATTCTTCCCCTTCCCCAAAGTTTTACTCTCACTGCATCAGCTATAGCCTTTCAAATAACCTGGTCAAAATAAATGTAAACATCATATAATGTCAATCTTAAAAGAATTGTCTCTGTGTGCCACCTGTTGGCTTATGACAACCTATGCATTTTGTAGGGTTTTAGGCAAGGATACTCAGAGATGTTTTTTGCCAGTTCTTTCCCTTGAAATATAGCCTACAGCACCTGGTATTCATTGGTAGTCTCCCATACCATCCAAGTACTGACCAGAGCTGACCCTGATCTGATCTTTAGGGTAGGGCTTCCATTATACTTTTAGTCTGAATCCAAGGTGCTTATGATGATATTTAAAGACCTAAATAGCTTGGGATACTTGAGGGAGTACCTGTCTCTATATGTGCCTGCCTGAGGATTGAGGTCTCCTCTGTGTGCTATCAATGTGGTCAATACACAGTGTGGGGACAAGGGAGAGGGCTCACTCAGCCATGGCTCCCCAGGTGTGAGTTACCCTCACTTTAAGGGCTGACTGGGTCCAACACTTGTTTCATTTAAGCACCAAGTGAAAAACTATCTGGACAATAAAGCATAAATCCTATCTCAAATGCTAACATTCATGGTTTTAAACTGTTCTAACTTGTTCATTATGTTGAATATGCTTTTAGTTTATTTAAATTATTTTTATCGTTTGAAATTGCTTTAACTTGTTTGTATTGACTTTACTTCCCACCATCTTGTCTTGTTCTTGAAGTCTAAAGAGATACCATTGAATAGTAATGTTAGGATTGTCCATGCTATTGCATTTCCAATTTCTGTGTATGGTTGTGAAAGCTGGACAGTGAAGAAAGCTGATGGGAAGAAAATCAACTTATTTGAATTGAAATGTGGTAGAAGAGTTCTGAGGATACCATGGACAACTAACTAGACAAATAAATGGGTACTAGAGCTAATCAAGCCCGAACTCTCCCTCGAAGCCAGGATGACTAAACTGAAACTGTTGTACTTTGGACATATCATGATAGGACATGACTCACTAGAAAAGACAATAATGTTTGGTAAAGTAAAAGACAGTAGAAAAAGCAGAAGACCACATTCCAGATGGATAGACTCATCAAGAAATCTATTGCTCTGTGTCTGCATGGAGGTTTCTGATTCATATAGTGTCATAAGCCAAAGTCTATTGCCCTAAGATCTTTTGATATAGGGAAGAGAAGAAACATTTTATGAAATAACAAATTAATAACCCCACTTGCCCTTTCCCTTTCCAGCTGGACAGTTGAATAGTGCAGGAGCAGAGGAATAAATGTTACTGTTATCCCAGATCCATGAATGGAAATTGGGACTGTGCTCTCAACATTGGCTGTGTGTTTTGCAAAGACATTCAGTTTTAATTTGGAAGAACTTCTTTGCAAGGAGAAATTTTAAATGGGCTAGAGTCTGATATCTCCAGGCCATGCTCCCTAGAATCATCTGTTCTGTGAGAGGCAATCTGGCCTAAGACCCAAATTGTTCTCCATTCTAGATTTCACTGGCAATGGCTCCCCATTGTTCCAGAGCACAGTCTTTCCCAGTATTAACTGGAAATGCTAGAGATGGAAATTGGACACTTTTCACGCAAAGCATATACCCTGCTACTGGAATGGGCTCAGGGTATACAGAATTTCCTTCCCACTCCTCTGATCCACCTTCTGCCCTGCTATTATAATGCTGGCCAGCTAGTTCATTCTTTATGGATTTTTCTTTCTTCGCCCTTCTTGGATTATTCTAGTAAGAGATTTATACTTTTCCCTTCCACAAAGCTCTCATGGTGCTTTCTTTTATTAAAAAATTCAGTCAGAACAAATCAAGAGCAAAAGTTAAAACATCACAGTTCAAAAGAGCAGCTTAAAATCATCGGGACAAAATAAAGCAAATCCAAGTACTGCAAAAGCAGTTCCCAAAAGTAAAAGGTCAGATTAAAAAGCTTGGGATATATTTTTTAAAAAAGACCCTTTTCATGATGACAACATGCCATCAAAATAAGCACCACTCACGCTGCTCTGGGGATAGCATTCCACACTTGGGGACATCGCTAAGTTGGCTCTTTCCTTGGTAGCTTAGATGGCAGGGGAATATAAAAAAAGCATCTCATGGAAAATTTAAGTTTTTGGACTACAATTCTCAGAATCCTCTGACAGGACTGATAGTGGTCATGTTGGCTGTGGGATTCTGGGAATTAAAATCCAAAAGCTATACTTGCAAGCTGTATCCAGAGTCCTAGTAGATGCAGAGACAAAAGCATGCATGCATCTTACTATTTCTGTGTTGGCCTCACTTGCAACTCTGAGATGACACCTAAAAACTCTTTTTTTTAAAAAATTGTGGTATTATCTTTTTGTAAGTTCCCCTCCAGCAGATTCCTGAAATGCTTTGTGGGACTGGTGTTTTCAGAAGCATGTTAGGGAGGCAAAACTAATACACTGTGTTTGCTGAACCTTCAACTTTTTGGAAAGAATAGCTTAGTCTCCCCTTTCCAACTGCACTTGGAATAACACCACTTCCCTTCTGTTCTGTTCTTTTTTTTTTTTAAGATTAGGGCCTTCATGACGCCAGTATTCATTACTTCAATGCCTACCTCCATCTAACTCCTTTTTGTTTGCCTGGCAACTAATGCATCTAACCATCCATCTTTATGTCAAAGGGTGCGAAACACTGGTGGAAAAGGAATTGATTTCACATGGACAAACCTGACCTGTGAAACAAGTTCCTGTTTTCAGATTTTCTATAGCATGAAGGGACAAGCCCTCCCATGGGCCTAAATAGCCCCAAAACACTAGATTGCATCTGATCTTGGAAGCTAAACAGAGTCAGTCCTGGTTAATATTTGGATGGGGACCACTAACAAATACCAGGTGCTGTAGGCTATATTTCAGAGGAAGGAACTGGCAAAACCACCTTTTAGAATTCCTTGCCTAAGAAAATCCTATGAAATTAATGGAGTCATCATATGTTAACAGGTAACTTAAAGAAACACACACACACACGAGACTTCCAACCTTGATTGTCATCAGCATTTGGAATCCAGACTGCATGGTTTCTTGCTACGGAGACTCAATTTACTTCAGAGTTTTAACAAGTTACTTTTTTGAAGTACAACTCCCAGCATCTTCATGCCAGTGGGGGATTTGGGAAGTGATAGTAAAACTAAAAAGTATCATCTCCAATGTCCAACAAACATTAGTCTTAATGCTCATAGCCTTCAAGGGACCATGAATTTCAATAACCCTTAAAAAAGGCATCAAAAACAAAACTTGTAATATTTGACATCACGGGAGTGTTGTCAGGCTCTATTAATTTCAGGTTACTCCAGGGTTTTGATATTCATGGACAGAATATGTGGAGGGGGAATCATATGGGTTGCATTATCACCAGTGATTCCAGAGGAGTAATTTGACCTTAACTGTAATTGGCAGGGATGTATAATTAAGGGTGCCTGAGAAGAGTGATTTTGAAATGTAAATACTGCTTGCTAGATTTCTAATGAGCTCTCTCACCAAAGCATTAACTCTTTCAGAAGCAAAAATTACTGCAGAACAGTTCCTACTGATTCTGGCAGAAACAATGAAAGAAACATTAGTCATACACAACATGGAAGAAAAGTGTGGTTTGGTGTGCATACAGAACTGCCTTTTTGGTTCATATGGGGCAATATTGTCTATACTGATTGCCAGGGTCTCTAAGGCTGCAGCAGTGATGGCGCTTCCAGTGGAAAAATGATTCTGTAGTAGCAGCTATCCAAGGTACTAAAGATGCTATGTTTCCACCCCAGATTCAGCACCACGGATAGCTCATGAGTCCAGATTAGATTGTCAGTTGCACACACATGGGAGCCACAAGCCACAACTGGGATTCTTTCTCAAGCCTCCTGGGTGATACAAGAGACTGAACCTCAGCCCTCTGCATGCAAAGCATGTGCTCTGGCACTGAGCTATGGTTTCTCCCTTAACTTTGATTCTGGAATTGTCATCTATAACATGAGGTCACTATTCCTAGTGGCTGTGGCTATCCCACTCATAGCTACCATACTTCATGATCACACTTTTCAAGTGTTCTAGGGACTGAGAGCCAGAACAATTAAGCAAATCAATACGTAGGGGCAATGAAACTTTCAGTGGATGAAGCAGAGACTCAGGAGGCTACCTGGAAAGTCTTTGTGAGCAGTTGTGACTCAGAGGTTCTCTCTTCAGAACCAAGGTGATCTTAAGGAGGCACACAGACCTATGAGGAGCAATACCATCATGGGTACTTTAATAGACACCTAGGAAACTGAAGGGATCCACAACTGGGCCAATTGAGGGATGAGATATAGGCTGCTGCCACATTGCAGAATTAATGCAGTTTGACATCAATTTAACTGCCCTGGCTGGATGCTATGGAGTCCTGGGATTTGTAGTTTGTTGTGGCACCAGAACTCTCTGGCAGAGAAGGCTAAATAACAAAATGACAAATCCCACAAATCTATAGCATTGAGCCATGGCAGTTGAAGAGGTGTCAAACTGCATTAAATCTGCACTGCAGATGCAGCCCTGACACACTGAATTTCTATAAGCTGCATGCAATGCAAAAAGGTGGCTGAGGTAGGCATTAACTTGCTTGTGTGTAAAGCTACACTGTGGGCAGGGATGTGAGAGTACACATACCTGGCAGCATTCCAGAACATTGTGTGTTGAGTACAAATGTCATTATATGGTTCTTTAACCATGTTCAAGGGACATTTTAGGTTAGCTTCACTCCCTTGCTCACATCCCATCCCTAGTTTAGTCCTACACAGGAGGCAATGAAAGCCCACAAGAGACTACAGATGATTGTGTAGCCTACGGATACTAGGGGTGTGAAAGACATGCTCATTTTGACACTTCATTTGTTTTTGGTACTGACACACTTTTCTTCTGTTGTCATTTTATATGAATCACACTTCTTCCATTATTTTTCACTAGCCTGATATGTTACAAACACCTTCGTTTTGTGATTCTCACGCATTTTTCTTTTTCTCATAGCTGTTCTTGTTGCTGTTCTCTGTGGTGGTAGCAGCAACAAAACACACTGTGGCATCCATTCCCAGAGTCCACCATTTTACCTCTGGGAACAATGAAACATCTATAGTGGATTCTGGGTAGGAAATGGTGGTCTCTCATGAAACTCTGCTAACGCTGCTAAAGTAAAGTAGGTTCTCCCACTAAAAACTGGAAGGAATTTTTGATTCATTCTGAAATACTGACTTCTAGACTGACTCAGAATTGGATGTTTGGCTTATTGCATTTTCCCCAGATCTGATTGGGATCTGGTTAGTACTTGGATGGGAGCCCTCCAAGGAATACCAGGAGCTATGGGATATATTTCAGAGTAAGGCAATGGCAAATCACCTCTTGGTACAGGTTGAAACTCTGTTATCAGAAATGCATGGGACTGGAAGTATGTTCGATTTCTGATTTTCAAACATTTGCATATACATAATGAAATATTTTGGAGATGGGACCCAAGTCTAAACATGAAATTCATTTAAAGTTTTGTATACACGTCATTTACATAATCTGAAAGTAATTTTATACAGAGCCAGCATGGCATAGTGGTTTGAGTGTTGAACTACAGCTCTGGAGACCAGGGTTCAAATCCTGGCTCAGCCATGTAAACTCACTGGGTGATCTTGGGCAAGTCACACTCTCTCTGCCTCAAGAATGGTAATGGCCCCTCTAAAGAAACTTCCTAAGAAAACCCCATAAGTCAGAAACAACTAGAAGGTATACAACAATTTTATACACAGTATTTAAAATAATGTGCATGAAACAAAGTTTGCATACACTGAGTCATCAGAGAGTAAAGGTGTCATTATCTCAGCCACCTATGTGGACATTTTTGGATTTTGGAGTATTTTGGATTTTAACATTTCAGATAAGGGAGACTCAACTTGTATTCCTTCATTAAGAAAACTCTATGAAGTTAATGGGAGTGCCAGAACAAAGATGGGGCAGTTCTGCATAGCTTCATCCTTGTTTTCTCCAGAGTCTGATTGGCATTGCTAGGATTCTGCCACTGGGGATCCTTGGTCTAATTGTTGCAATGTTTGGAAAGTTACTCTTTTGGATGACCACTCCCAGATTCTCACTCAGCCTCCAAAGCTTGGTTTGCTCTGGGATAGTTCCTGGACAGCACAGAAATGACTTGTACACCACAGGGCCAAGCCTCTTGCTGTTTCACTGGGAAGGGAAGCACTAAAATGTTCTAAAAAATTGACATAGTGGAGCTACAATAAACAGAAGCGATAATGTTCCACTCTTAGCAAAATTATTACATACATCAGCAGGCTTTCCACTTGTGAGGAGGAAGATTTTAGTCCAACGCAAGAAGGATAAATAACCCCTCCAAGTGCTGCAAAATAGCTTGATCCCTTTTGAAAATTAAACTTTCTTTACTTCATTTCATTTTTAATTTCCAAGCTTATAGTTCCTCTTGGCCACTGATTATTCCTGCTGCTCCCTGCAGAATTAGGCTGGAGCTGTGTTTTGCTGCGATAGACACTCAATGCTTTATGGACTTTGTGGGACACAGATGAGCTGATAAGGGTATTAGGGTTTTTTAAATATAAAAAAACCTCCAAAACTAAACTTCATACTGTGAAGGAAAAGGCTGCAAAAGTTTTTCATTTCTCTACTGCGCTGAGTAATCCAAGGCTAAACAATGACAAATGAAGGACATCATACATATGTGGCTAGATTCTCAACACCAAATCCCCCTACTATGAACTAAATATTATTTTTTATGGCAAACTTTGTCTGCACTCCTCTATTCTTTTTGGGATGTCCTGTACTTGAAGGAGATGGGCATGTTCAGTTTGGTGGTAAGAGGTGACATGTTTGCATCCTTTAATATTCCAAGGGCTGTCACAGAGAGGAGCAGGCAGGCTTGTTTTCTGCTGTCACAGAGGGTAGTCCCAGGTCTAATGGTTTGAAGTTATAGGGCAGTAGATTTTAATTGGACATTAGAAGGAACATTTTGACTGTAAAAGTGGTTCAGAAATGGGAACAATTGCCTAGAGAGATGGTGGGGTCTCTTTCTCTGGACATTTTCAAAAAGAGTCTGGACACCTACCTTCTGTGGATGTTTTAGCTAAGATCCTGCACTGAACAGAGGGTTGAACTCGATGACCCATGAGGCCCCTTCCAACTCCATGGTTCTCTAATTCTGTATGTTGTGAATCAATATAGGAATTGTAATAAGAGTTTGGAAACTTATTTTTTGGATCAAACGCCAAACATCCTCCAGGGATTCTGGGAGATGTTGTGTGCCTTCAAGTCATTTCCTGACTTATGACAACCCTATTATGGGTTTTCTTAGCAACAGTTGCTCAGAGGGGCTTTGGTTTTGCTTTCCTCTGAGGCTGACTTACCTAAGGTCAACCATGGAGTTGAGCCCTGGTTTCCTGGAGTCCTAGTTCAACACTCAAACCACTATACCATGCTGGAACTTTTTTTTCCTGAGAGTGGTAGTCCAAAAAAGTACATTTCCCAGGGTCTGAGTTATTCAGGCCAGGCATTGAGTTAGGACAGGGGTAGGCAACCTAAGGCCCGGGGGCCGGATGCGGCCCCACAAGGCTTTTGGACCGGCCCCAGGCCGGTCCTGCCGCCGCCGCCGCTGCCCGCCATAATGATATTGATTATTGTTGTTATTACTTGTTCTTGGGGTTTTCTTGGCAAAATCTCCACAGGGGGTTTGCCATGGCTTTTCTGGGGCTGAGAGAGTGTGCATGCATATTTTAAAAATTTTTAAATTTTTAAAAAAATATATTTTTATTTTTTTATTTTTGGTGCTTCGGCCCCCCAATTGTCTGAGGGACAGCAACCCGGCCCCCGGCTCAAAAAGGTTGCCTACCCCTGAGTTAGGATAACAACCAAAGTGATTTTTCACATTGCATAGCAGGAAGCAGTGTGCAAAAAAGCAAGAAAAAGGGATCTCAGAATGACAAGGCATTTTTCTTCTAGACAGTATGAATAAGTTCCAGTGTGTTATTTTATGGCTGCAGTATCTAATGGCAATCTTCTTTTTAAAATTGTTTTTATTAAAATGAAAATCTTTGTCAGATTACAAATCTATAAAGAAACAAAATGGTTCAAAATAACTAAATAAGAAACAAAATACAAGCAAAGCAAAGCAAAGCAGCTTCATTTATATACCGCTTCATATCACGCTATGGGATGTCTAAGCGGTTTACAACTGTAAGCTCATTGCCCCCCAACAGTTGGGTACTCATTTTAGCGACCTTGGAAGGATGCAGGCCTGAGTCTAGCCTGAGTATTGAACTCGCAACCTTGTGGTCTATGAGTGAGTGGCTGCAGTACAGGCATTTAACCACTGCACCACCAGGATACTAGTTAGGACAAGCAGGATACTAGTCAGTACCAGTCAAATAAATTATTAAAGTTGTTTCTTTCTCATACATCTTATGGATACTATGTCTCCTGATTTTAAATAATGATTGTAGAGTTTCTAATAGTGTCTCTGTCAAGTGTTCAGGTATAGAACATCTTTGCAAAGATCTTGGTGGTATTCTGGTGGTCCTTTCAAGTATGTACTTACATTTACAAAATTAATAAACAAGTACCATTTCTCAATAAAAGAGTCTTGGTTTGGCTCTTCTTTTTTTATATTGGCTGATAGTTTCTCAAGTAACCAAGTGTCCCATACATGGTTCCACCATTTCTCTAACATTACATTTCCTGTTTTCAAAGCTTAAGCTATTTCAAGTTGAATTGCTAGTAAGAAAAATGTTATTAAATATTTGGGTTTCAAATATTTGTTTTCCTTTAGTATAATGATAGTAATAATAGACCTTGTAGAACTTTGTCATCTGTTTGGTAGAAATTCGTTTTAACAAGTTTTGCCAACATTAATTAATAACTGGGCAATGCAGTCACATGTGGATGTATGTACCAGTTTGGTTACATCCCCTTCAGCATTTAGAAGTTAATGTTTTAACTATTTATGAAATTCGAATTGGAATATAGTACCATATATGCCTGATTTTTAAAGCAGTTTCTATTGCAGAATGTGATTTAAATGGCAGTAAATTCCACATGTTTCTCTAACTCTTATCTGTTATTTCAATATCTAAGTCTATTTCAGAATTTGTTTTAGCACTAGGGTCAGTGTGATATCTCTAGCCCAGTACACATTTGTAGACAGCTGACACCTGCCCTTTTGATTGTTGTGCACATATTTTTTCAAACACTGAAAGATGTTGAAGTATCCTTCTTAGCCATTAATCTTTGATTCGTATTTTGCATGAAGGCTGCATAGTGCTGGTTCGGCATATCTCTACATGCGGATATTTATGCTCTGCTGGGGAGATGTTGGATTGCTGCCACTGTCATGGAAAGGCTTGTGTAACTTAATCAGTTTGATTATAATCCTATTAATCTTCTTCCTGAGTAAACTTTTCTTCTTTGTTTTAAGGAATATTTATTTGTGCTCTGATTAGCCTGGGCATGTCACCTCATCATTTACATTTGCTTTCAACTTTTTGCTTTGAACATCTACATTTGATAATCTCCATATATCTGGAAATCTCATTACTAATACTTTGATATACATGAGTTGGTCTGTGTCCTTCTATTCTGTGGAATCAACTCAGCAAGTAAGGCTCTGGATGCCTAAATGAAAAGCCTGCAGGTATATTTGCCAGCTGATCATTGTTCAGGAAGAACAGTTGCTCCTCATCTGCTCTAACAGCAGAGAAGCTTCCAAGAATGGAAAGAAATGGGTCCTGTAACATGGTATGCAGCATTGGACATCCTGCTGAAGATGTTAATAGGGGAGGATTCCACCAGCATGAAGAGGCCTCCTGTGTTTGAGCTTGAGAAAGAGCCTCATCACTCATCCTTTGAATTAGCTTCTTAGGACAACCTTCACTAGAATCTCAATTCCATGTCTCTAATGGTATCTTTGGGCTTCAGTGTGCTCTGAGTGTTTGGATGAACATTAAACAAACTACTCTGAGCTACAACTATTCTTCCTGAATTCTATCTTCCATATTGTTTTAGAACCTTGGATAGTTCATTCAAATGCAACTAAAAACCAGGGTGGATTCACTGACATGGGAGCCATCGGTCACTATTGCATGCATCATAATAGGCCCTAGCCAGTAAGTCCAAGATCTCTCTAGATCTCCCTAGAGTTCTCTAGATCTTCCTAGCAATGAGTCTGAATCTGATTTTATTTTGCATTTAGTCACACAGAGCTTCCCCACATGAGATGGGGCTCCACACACACACACAGAGCTTTGAAAAGCTACCTTTTTTGGACTATAATTCCCTGCTCCTATAACTGACTGTGTTAGCTGAGGGATCAGGAGCAATCTAGTCCAACAAAGAGCAACATTCTAAACTTCTGGTTCTTTACAGGGATAACTAAATCCTTCATGGGTTCCAGACTAGTTTTAGAGAGAGGTTGGGTAAGGTACCATTTAGGAGTATAGTTCACAGAAATCAGCAAGGCCAGAGGGATCAACACTATGAGTTTCCTTCATGTCAGTGAAGCTGTTGCCTGGTTTTATCTTGCATCTAGCTTTGCAGTATAGTAAGAGGCTTATTGCATGACAAAAGAAAGCCAAGAGGCAGAGAGAGAAAAGTGGCTTTCTCCTTGCCTCTTCACATGCTGCCATAGCACTTCCATTCTCCTTCCAGAGGGAGATGATTGTAAAAGCATGTCTTTTGCCAAACAGATGACAAATGATAAGCTTTTATGATCATCTCCCTTGGGAAGAGAATGGAAGTGCTTCAATGGCATATGGAGAGGCAGGCGCTTCTCTCTTGCTACTTCTTGGCTTTCTTTTGTCATGCAATAAGGCTGTTAGACATGTTACTGATGATTTGCTATCTGACCTGCATCATGGCTATGACTTAAGAGATCACTCTGGCTAAATCTGAGAAAACAAAGGTCAGGAGGAGATATCAATAGAGCCTAGCCTTTCTTTGAAACTATCACTCTCATGGGCAGATCTGGTAATCTTTGTGTCTCTTGTTACATTGGAGTGAAACAGATGGGCAAAATAAACAGGTTTCAGGCTGGCTTCAAGGTAGGGTGTTTGGATGACACATGCTTTGAAGCTGGCCGGAAAGCACCCTCTAGATGTCTTATGGGGAGGAAAGCCGCTTCAAAACACTCCCTCGGAATGTGGTGGAGTCCTTCCTTGGAGGTCTTTAAGCAGAGGCTGGACAGCCATCTGTCAGGGATGCTTTAATTGGGAGTTCCTGCATGGCAGGGGGTTGGACTGGATGGCCCTTGTGGTCTCTTCCAACTCTAAAATTCTATGATTCTATAATTCTATGAACCTATGATTCTATGAAAAAGAAGCTGATTTTTTCCGCTTCTTCCCAGAAACTAAGGGTGCTCTTTCCAAACCCTAACCCTAATTGTACATGTAAATTCCCTATCACATGAGTGCATTTAAAAGGAATAGAGCTCCCATACACAAGTGGTGGTGGGTGGCAATGCCCAAAAGAGAAACCATGGAGATGAGTACAACATACACAAAAGAGATAGTCAAAGAGGGGGCATAGGGTGAAGGGGTGATGGTGAAGGGAGGCATGATTGTACCTTGTTGGCATCTGCATGGGTACACCTCTGCTCTGATGCCCTGTCCCAGTGAAGCGCTGCACATAGGAATGTGTGCAGGTTCACAGGGAAGGCCATGCAATGGGATGGCAGTTGCTGGCAGTTCACTCCTGTGAAGGTGCACAGGAATGGTGGTGGGGACAGTAAAAAAAAAAAAGTACCCAGCAGCATGGCTTGAAGCTGTGCCTTGGGAACCGGCAGTGTGGTTGGTAGGGTTTCAATGTGGCTTCCGAAAAGGCAGCTTCAAGACACTTTTTCCTGCCCATCTGTTTTGCCCCATTGTCTCCAGAAGTCATTGTCTTATGACCCACACATAAGGCCAGATAGTAGAGGAAGTTCATGCTATATACTCCAGAAAGTGATACTGAACATAGTGTGAATAATGGATTAATTAATCAAATAAATTTAAAGACATGTGTACATTACCAAAATTTCACTGGAACCTTTATCTCATTTTGAGATAATGAACTGTGATAACAGATTGCGGGAAGGAAAGGCACTCTTTAATATTTCTTCATCTCTCTTCCTTTAACATAATAGTACCCAAAGAGCCTTAAACAGTGTGTCTTTAATTATCACCTAGCCTTTTCAAAGTAGCCGGCACATTAATCAACTGAGATTTTAGTTGATTAATCTTCAATTAAGCTAATTAAACCTTGCAGCCCTTTAAAACTGTATCCATGCAAAAATGCTAATGCTATTGGACTGCAAGTTAATTTCAAGCAGAGCTCATTTATTTCAACTTTCATTCATTATGAAACAAATGCCATAGTAACAAACAGATTTTTTTTGGTTATTCCTTACATAGCCATTGAACCTTCATTCGTTCAGTAAGCTTCACCTTCTTTGTCAAAGGAGCAGAGTATCTCTCAATGTTTAGACATTGAGTCTTTCTGGGGCGTTATAGGAAAAAATGGTAGCCAGCAGTTGAGGGGAGTCATTGTCTTGTACTAGCTGCTACCATTTTCTCCTCTCAAAATGCTTCAGAAAACTGCATGATCCAGGGAAATGGCAGACTGAAGATGCCCTCAGAAATCGGTTCCACTTGCAGATAGTTTTTAAAAAAATTAAACAAAATATGGGGGGGAAGAATGTAAGTAATAAAAATTCATGAATGAATGAAATAATTAGTGGATAAATCTTTTATTTTTATTTTTAAAAATGGATGGGATTACTCTTACTGCTAAAGAGCCAGATGTTTAAGTGTTGGATTAGGATTCTAGAAGTCAAGAGTTTAGATTCCTGCTCAGCCATGGAAGTGCACTGAGTGGCCTTGGGCAAGTCAAACTCTCTCAGCCTCACAAGAAAGCAATGGCAACCCTACCCAAATAAATCTTGCCAAGAAAACTCTAAGCTCACCTTAAGGTCATCACCAGAATGTCAGGATTAGCGGACCCAATTCCCCAAAACCAGGACAACATCGTAGTGTAGCAGAAATTAGGTATTGAGACAGAATGTTCCCTGTCCCGGGTTCAGTGTTAGAACTAACGAAAGTCTCCCCTGGATCATCAGAAATACATTCCCATCCTCCATCCCCCCTTTCCCACCTTGATCACTTCTCTTTGATCCAGATCAAAGGGCCCTTCATGTTTCTCTTGTTTACCTCCTCTGTTATCTTTAAATCTCCCTTCAGGAAGAAAATCATCCCTCTTTCACAGCTCCGATCTATGGCAGGAAAGTTTGGGTTACAAACTATAACTCCTTTCTGCCACCAACTATCCCTTCTGTTTGTTTCCCAGGCTTGGATTTAGTATAATTAATATCTCCTTCTCAATAGCCCACATCACATGCAGCATTATTTCACCATATCACTATGCCCTCACATCTTCATTCCTTAATATCATCATATCATGACAGAACC
>JAIPUX010001880.1:110456933-110489555 GCA_020142125.1 Phrynosoma platyrhinos | reverse complement strand
TGCCAAAGGGCATCACTACAACACTCATCATCCACACACTAACAATGACCTCTGCGATGTGGGTTTATTTGGTACTTGATGTTCTTGACACACGAATTAAAAGGATAGATATGTAAAGAAACATGTGTCAAGAACAATGAAAAGTTTGGTTAAATGAAAGTGTTAAAATTATTGATTACCTTGTACAAATAAAGTTGTGGCCATGTTTTATAACCATAAAGTAGAGTACAGTGTCAATTTTGTGTTGGTGCAACATGTACAAAATACACATATGTTTTGGTGTGGGAAGAAAGTGGGAAATGGGATGGCATGAGAATGTTAGTGGCAATGTGAGAAATAAACCAAAATGAAAACACAACAAAGTAAAACTGGTACATGTTCACATTTCTACTCCCAAGTAAGTGTGCACAGGATGGCAATCATTCAGCTCAGTATTGTACATCTCACTTTGCTCACAGTGATATATTTCCAGGTAGACCTTTGTTGGACCGCAACTTTTCACATAGACCTCTACAGATATATTCCTGTTCTTATTTTTCATGCTGTGCTTCTTCCCATTGCCTTCACTAAATGTGCAAGTTTCATTCCAAATTTACTGTTAGAGACTGCTGGAAATTCATTGAAAAAATGAATGTCCATCTCCTTAAAATTTTTTCCCAAATGCAAAAAATAAAATAATATCTTTATCCTCTTCAATATTGTGCAAATTAAAATTCTGTATGTGTTTCTGTTACTTACACTGGATTGTGTAATGTGAGATGTATTGCTTATAGAGAAGTGATGTGAAAGAATAAGCAAGCATCACTTGGCAATGACGATTTATCAAAAGGTATTTAACTGTGATGGCTCACTATTGGAATTTGCGTTGTTATCAAATGAGATCAGGCAGGAAAGTCAGAAATTGTCATGCTCTTTTGGAACATTAGCTATTGTGAGGTATAACTTGTGTTCTTCTGTAGACATAAAACAGGCACAAAGCAATCAGTCAACAGTGTCACCAAAATGCAAATGCAATTCAGACAGACAAGTGAGAAATAAGATTGCTAATTGAAAAGGGTTGCAAGCATCTATCTACGGCATGCTATGAGCCTTGAAATGTGCAGAGGAAAGGTAACAAAGAAATGAACTAGTAAGTATGTCCTATAAGACTTATAGTCTTATAGTGTTATATATAATATTATGTATAATCTTACAATGTTATGTATAGTGTTATAGTCTTGTGTTCAGAGGGCTGAGCACAAACTAAATAAAGTGAGTGGGCCATTATCATGTCTATTTTGGACTTAATAAGCCAAGTACTCCCTATAGAAACCAGTTGACTGGTTATTTCAGAACACATAGCATCTTCCAAGCAAAGCTAGGAATTATGTAGGTGGTAGCAGCTGACACCCTTTCGCTTAAGCTAGGATTGCTGAAACATGTAAGTCGGCCATCTGCTTGGCAAAGAACAGAAAGTATGCCGAACATAAACCAGGGCTTTCATTATGGGATTTGAGAGAGATTGGCTCATCATGATTCACCATCCTCCGCTTTCAGCAAAACTAGTAGTATGGGCTTCCAGCAAAACTAGTAGTAGGTCTAATGGAAGGGCCAAATTAGCAAATAATTAATAAAGAAGTGGCCACTCCCTTCCTCCTTACTATTGTGTTCATTTAACTTATTCCTCTTCCTTTCCTCATCCATCCCTGGACATAAATACCAACACCAATTCTCTCTTGTAGGTATCCTGACTGATATTGGCTCTGGGGATAATATCTGAATTCCTTGCACCAATGTGGACTTAAATTTTATGTCAACACCACACTGTGAAAGATACTGAGCAGTTAAGAGTTTCCCCAGTGAGTAGAAAATATTTTGAAAGAAGAATTGGAACTTGAGGTCTCACACCTACTTTGTGGGTAAAGTACTGTGTCAAAATCCTGGGTAATCTATTTGTCCACAGGCAATAATGGAATAGAGGAATGGCATGTATACAATTGATAGTACCATCTCTCTCAGTTTCAACCATTTATCTCATTTCTTTTCTAATTGTAATTTCTGACAATTTCTTCTTCTGTATACTTTTTTTCATAGCACTTCTGTGACACTCCTGTTTCTTGACTTCTTTCTTCTCCAGCCTTTTCCTTTGTTGTTGTTGTTGTTGTTGTTAACTGCCATCAAGGTATCTTTGACTTGTGATAACCTCAGGCATGAGAGACCTTCAAGGCCTTGTCTGCATGGGCATTGTCCTATTCAAATGATGCATGGCCTAAAACCTGGTTCTTGTGTGGACAGTTCAGATGATGTCTGGCACATTTTGCACCAGAACTGGGAGGTTAACACATTTAAAATGGAGTAAAAAAACTTATCTAGATCCAAGAAGATCCAGAAACCCCTGTACCCATTGCTAGGCATCTTATTCTGATATCAAAAGTGAAAGACTTGTGGCAGATATGCCAGCTGGCCCACGGGGAAGCTTGTACAGACAGCTGTGGTAGCAAGGTAATGGGGGGAAGTTCAGGGAACTGCAGGGCCAGGATAATCCAGGCTGCCCCTAGAGTCTCTTGGCCAGTGCAGACAAGACCTAAGTCACCCTGTCATTGACAGCCTTGTTCAGGTCTTGCACCTCGAGGTTGTCAATTCATCTTGCTACTCTGCATTGCCATCTCTACTGCTTACATTCAGTGGCAACTGCTTTAATGCTCTATAATGCAGGAAGGTGTCAGATCTCACTCCCCTGCCATAAAACCCTGCAAACAAGAAGTGATTTTCCTTCTAGAAGGAAGACCTTTGTAGGGTGCATCTACACTGTAGAAATAATGCAGGTTGACACCATTTTAAGTGCTGTAGCTACATCCTATGGAATCCCGAGATTTGTAGATCTACAAGGTCTTTAGCCTTCACTGCCAAAGATATTTCTTACAAAACTACACATCCCAGGATTCTGTAGGATGAAGCCATGGCAGTTAAAGTGGTGTCAAACTGCATTATTTCTACAGTGCAGAAACAGCCTTAGCTGTGCTACCAAATTCTGGCAACATGTTTGCATCCATGGTCGTGTCAGTGTTCGTGTGCTCATGGTGGCATTTTTGACAGAATGAACTTTCACCTTCCATCTCTTTTCCTGTTTTCACACTGAACTGCTTCCAAAAATACCTTTGTTCACACTGACTTACCCCAAATGACTCTCTTCCTGCTTACATACTTACTCTTCCTCTCTAATCTGTATTGCCTTCATTTTGGGATTGTAATCCTGTGGGCAGGGTCTGCAATTTTGTAATTTTAATTTTTGGTGTACAGAGTCTAGAAATTTTAAGCACCTTAGTAGCAACTCTTTGGATCACAACTGGTAGTTTCTGGCTAACATTCTTCATGCGCCAAGTTAAGGCTTTTAGAAATATGTTATTTTTTGTTGCTAACCACCCTTGAATTGATCTCAAACCATGGCATCCCCACAGAAGAGACATCTTCAAGACTCCCTGGTCTCCGCTGCTCTGCTTAGTTCTTGTAATTTCATATCTGTGATCTCCTTAATAAAGTCCATCCATATACCATGTGGTCTTCCTCTCTTTCTACTTCCCTCCACCTATCCTAGTATTATCTCCCCCCCCCATACGTAGTGTCTTTTCATGATGTAACCACAGTACGACAGACTCAGTTTAGTCATTTTGCCTTCCAGGGAGATTTTCGGCTTGATCTGTTCTAGGATCCATTTGTTTTTCTTTTTGGATGCCCAAAATTTGTTTGTCTTTTGCTTGTTCAAGACATCAAGACAAATAAAAGACATTTGTTTGTCTTTTGGCTGTTCAAGAGATGTTCTTAGCAGTCTCCCAAATGACAGAAATCCCTTTTGCAGGGGATCATCTAAGGCTGAACCCTGCCTGATGAGAAAAAAAAATATCTGGAAGTCCCAGGTTTTGTTCCTGCACAAAGTGATTTTATTTTGGAGATTCACATAATGTTTTCTTCATCCTGAAGTACTTCCTGGGAAGGCCCATCATTACTTAGGAGTTTTCAGTCCTACTTCCCAGGTCAGTTTAAATTAATCATTTTAAAAAAAGAAAATGAAACATACCACTACTTGGCTCTCTGTTTGTATTATCTAGATGTGACCCATAATCAGTAGGAAGGGGAGCATGAAGAACACAAGGGAACGGGAGGGAGAGGCACTCAAGGTGTTTAAAGAAAGTGTTTGAATGCAAACCTGGAATATTCAGATAAAATCAGAACAAAAAGAACTGGAAACTTTCTATTCTTCTAGAAACTTTTTCCCCACTGAATGAGCACTCGGTTAACTGTGCAGTAGGTGAGAATCACTGTTAGAGCTTTTTAAAATCAGTTTTTGCCTTGTGGCTAAAGGTGAGTAAGTTCACATAGGATTGGGGTCAGGATTTGGGAGAGTAGCAGTTGTTAGATTATAGCTGCACAAAATCTGTTTTTATTTGGTTGGTTAGTTCTTCATCTATTTGTACTCACCTTGGACGTTCAGCGCTGCGAAAGCTATATATTTGAACAAACAAACAAACAAATGAATGAATGAATGAAATGTGATAAAACAAGCTAGCTTAAGAAAGAGCCCTTTTGGAACCCTGAATAGACATGGAGTTCATATATTAGAACTGGCAGAGCTTGGAAAAATTACTTTTGGACTACAGCACCCACAGTCTCCAGCTAGCATAGAGAGTGACTACATTGGTTGGGGAATTCTGGCAGTTGTTATCCAAGGGTAACCTTTCCAAGCTCTGGCTACTCATTTCAAGGCATTATTTATGAAATAGGGGAAGATTTTGGCTATTTCTAGGGACAGGGATGGCTTGGGAAGGGGGAGGAGAGAACACAAGCTCTTGCAGCAGCTCTGATCAGTTGGTGTCTACCATATTTTCCATGCTTGAGAAGTATTCTGGGGAAATGATGGGACCACCACACAATGAGAGAGAGTTATTTGGGATACCAGCCATTTGGTTAGGGTAATTCCGCTTCCCTCTAAAATATCTCCTAGAACAGTGTATTATGGAGACAAAAAGGGGGTGACTATTGGCCAATTGGAGCTTCAAGAGAGATGAGCTTCTCCTCCACCCCAAAATAGCAATAGCAACAGCAACAGCAACAGCAACAGCAACAGCAACAGCAACAGCAACAGCAATAGCAATAGCAAGTACATTTCTGTACCACTTATCAGTGCACTTAGGCACTCCCTAAGCAGTTTACAATGTGTAAGCTAATTGCTCCCAACAATCTGGGTACTCATTTTAGCGACCTCAGAAAGATGCAAGCCTGAGTTGAGCCTGAGTTCTTTGGCTGGGATTGAACTCACAACCTTATGGTTTCCGAGTAAGTGGCTGCAATATAGGCATTTAACCACTGTGCCACCAGGGCTCTTAATATCTCCCCCAGTGTAATCATATCTCCCTCAAATCATATCCCCCCAATGGAGTATTCTCATACCTCTCACCAAATTTGGGGAAACATTTGGAATCCTACTCTAGAGAGTTACATCTCACTTTATCAGGCAGGTTTCAACATGAAGAGGGAGCCTCAGAAATCCTCATGAATTCAAAGGAAAGGAAAGGAAAAGAAAGGGGAGAAATTATGTTGGACTATTGAGTTTACTTTATGCCAAATTTTGCTTGGTAATTACTCAGTTATAAAGAAAAAAAAACCCCAATGCTTTCATTTTCTTTTGCTGTGCAACCGCTAAATACTATAAAATCAATGACTGAATACAATTAAGGAAAATTGTTACTTCTATGGCTGGTGAGATTCACTCATCACACTTTCTGTCACTCAAGATCAAGGCACTATTGATTTTTGGGTTTATAAGCTAGTATTTTGCATTGCTATCAGAAATTTTCTCCCGCACTATCTCATGTCATTCCAGCAATGTTGTGATTCATATTATTAGGATGTGGGTGGGTAAGGGAAAAGGATTAATGAAAGCAAAAGTAAATTAAGCTACTGCATGAAAGGGGGAGCTGAATGAATGAATAAATGAATGAATGGGGAAAGGAGAATGCACAAGTCCCAAGTTATGTTTCCTACACAAAGACTACACCACTTTTCTGCTTGAACTCTCAGAACAGATCTTGGAGAGAGGGGGGGGGGGAGGAGAAGCAAAACAAACAAAAAAAAAAGCACACAGGTTATCCAGGTA
Source organism: Phrynosoma platyrhinos (assembly GCA_020142125.1). Lineage (NCBI taxonomy): Eukaryota > Metazoa > Chordata > Lepidosauria > Squamata > Phrynosomatidae > Phrynosoma > Phrynosoma platyrhinos. Next base: position 110,483,425 of record JAIPUX010001880.1, on the reverse strand, counting down.
ACTTTTGTTCTGCAAGAATATCCCTGTTTTTTTAGGTCATCTGATCAAGCCTTGATTTGATAATAATGACTTTCTAGTGCAATCATTACCATGTGAGAGGATCTTTCTAGTGGTGATTCTTCTACCGGTATTTATGAATGTAGGTTGGTTATGTGACCTCAGATAGCCTTATAATGCAGCAGGCCAACGGAGTAGTTCTATTGCTGCTGTTTTACCAGATGCCTTTTGCTGGATGTAATTGTTTTATATGTTGTTTGACTTATCTTTGTGAATTTTTACCCTTTTAATGCAGAAAGTTTAGCTTAGTTTAGTTTCCAACCTCCTTCCCTCTCAGGTAGCTTGTCACTGCCATCAGAGTCTATGGACCTTATCACATGGGGGAAATCCCGTGCAAAAATGGGATTTAAAAGGTGGGGAAAACCCTCAAAAGTGGATAGATCTTCACACATATCGCTATTAAAGTGTGCTTAACCCTAACGGAAAGTAGTCAAAAGCTGCTTCTTTTTACTTTGAAGATTTTCTAAAAGTAAAAAGAAGTGGCTTTTGACTGCTTTCCATTTGGGTTAAGCACACTTTAACAGTGATATCGTCTGAAAATCTAACTGCTTTTGTGGTTGTTTTTTCTATTTAAAACCCCGGTTCTGCATGGGATTTTTCCTGTGTGATAAAATCCTATATTAGGGACAGGAATACTAATTACTTTCCAGGTGTTGTTGGACTTCAATTCCCAGCATTTTTCAGTACTGGCTATGCTGGCTAGGGCTCTTGGAAGCTGCAATCTGACAATCGAGCTTATCGTATTAACTATTAAACTGGCTTACCTGAGCTGGCTTAAAATTTAAAATGGTGGCATCCTGATGTTATCAGAAGGATTTAGCCACTGAAATAGCTGCCCGGGTCCATCCCGGGTCCATCCCTGCTTACAGGGACACTCAGCATGCCTCTTTTTGAAGCCAGAAGTTTTCCAGCTTAAGGAAATGGTCACCAGAGCACCCCTATGAGAGGGGATGGACCCATGATGGACTTGGGTGGTGCATTTGGCAGCTAAATCCTTCTGATAAAATCAGGATGCTGCCCGTTTTAAATTTTAAGCCAGCTCGGGTAAGCTGGTTTAATAGTTAATGCGATAAGTCAGAATATCTGGAGGATCACATAATGCCATCTGATGGTCTACATGAGCAGAAGCCAGTTTCTAACTTTGTGTAACACTCAGATGCAACTAACACAGCTGTACAGAGAAGACAAAGGAAGCTGAAGCAAACATAACTCTTAATGGACAAGTCAAGGACCAGGTTACCCTTCACCAATACACTTCCCTAATGCATACTCTCCAACTGTCTTGATTTGACAGTGGCAGTCCTGATCAATCCTCTGTTGTCCCATTTTTTCAGCTGCTTTTAAAATGCCCTACTTTCTTTTTTCCCCTTCCACTTTCCATATTTGTACTCTGTACTTCCATTGCTGCAAACTGCAATGTATAAAAACAATTTTCATTCAATTGACTCAGCAGGGAAGAAAGGAGAGGAGAGGAGATGGCAAGACTTGCTCTTCCCAGTGGGCTCAGGCAAAAGCAATCTGCTGCAGCATCTCCTAGCTTTTGTATTCTTCCTCCTGATTGCCATCTTGACCACTGACATTGCTTGACCACATAGGTACAGGTTTTCATCTGTAAATCCTGGAAGATATGCTAATGCAGCCCTTCAATTTGTTTCACATCTCTTTCTGATCTTGAATGCTGGGAGGGAAGCATTACTTGCACACATAATCCACATCTGGGATGGGTGATATTTAGCCTGTGGGCTGCATGCGTTGTCCCTAGAAATTGAGCTGAAGAGTGCAACCCTCCCCTTTCTTGTCCTTTTGATTCGTGACAGACGGGAAAGACAGAAGGGAAAGAGAAATCATAACTGCCACTGAATTTTGACAGCAGCTTTGGCAACACAGGTGTCTGCATCAGTGGATGAGGGAGTGAAGGAAGGAAGGTTGTCTAAAGGGAACTGAAAAGGTCTAGAACCTTCCTCTTATCTGCCTCTTGTCAACATGGGTAGGTCTGTGGCTAGGAAACAGGCCCATACATTTTTGGCTGGTCTTGAAACCTCTTTGGCAAGTGGCTAAGACTTAGGGAGTGGGAAGAGGATGGTCCTTTGCAGACTACAGCTTCCAAAATCCTTCAGCCAGCATGGCCAAAAATGTAAACATTCCAAGTTCTGATCACTTTCTGCAGCAAGAGTCTCATTGCTTCATAAAGTTTCCAAGGTTGATTTTAAAATGAGAATTCAAATCCTCTTGCTCGCCATTTTCTGGGTGTTCTAGGTTACACAAGAGAACAATATGGCCTGTCTTTCTTACCCACCTATCCTGCTACTAACGACAATAGAAATCATGTCCTTCACGCTTGATATTAGAGAAAACTCTGAAAAGGAGATTTCCCAGCCATTATGGTATCACTGGAAGCAGAGCTTGGGTGGGGAAAAACTTTTTTGGAGAACAGCTCCTAGGCCCCACAACAACTATGGCTGCAGAAATTGTAAAGCAAAAAGAGTATTACTTCCAGCTTCTTAAGCTTATCACACAGCACTTTGAAGAATGAGAGCGGAACAGAACGCAAGGGAACAGAACGGAGCAAAAATGCATTTTACTGCATGGGAGAATGCCACCGATGCCACTGAGAGTCCTTGATCCATTCCCCAGCCGTTCCTGGCAGACGATTTTTGAAGGACTGTTCAAAATTGTCCTTCAAAAATCGGCTGTCAGGAATGGGTGGGGAACGGATCAGGGACTCCTGGTGGCATCAGTGGCATTCTCTCATACAGTAAAATGTGTTTTTGCTCCATTCTGTTCCCTTGCATTCCTTTCCGTTCCTGTTCCTTAAGTGCTGTGCGATAAGCTTATCTGATTGGTAGGAGATTCAGATTTACCATGGGCAACTTGTCAGTGCTAGACAACAACAACAACATAATAAATAGAAGAGTAAGTGCCCTTCAAAATATAGCATTAACTGTGACTCTTGCCAGGTTAAAGTTTTTTTACCTTTCCACGTCCCTTAGTTATTTTGGGAGAGGTTCAACACAAATCAGTTTTTTGGTACATGATTATTGTGCAAATATCACACAAATTGTATGTTATCATTATAGCAGAAAAGAAGGGCCCATCATGGAATAATTGCACCCACCAACAAAGCTAAACAATACATCCCTGTCCCTTGAGAACACATTTCTCAAATAGTGGGACAATTAAACAAATTGCTGATATTTAGCAAACCAGTTTAATATACATACATATATTTAAAAATTCTCCCTTCATTAGCAATATACAATACCAGGCCTGCTCAGACTGTTTTAAAAAATCAACAGAGATTTATAACTATTAAAATTTTAATTTAATTTTTTAAAATAAAAATAAAAATAAAAACACTTTTCAGAATGTTATGGCCATGGGGAAAGAGAGAGAATGTCTTGCTGGATGCCAGCACTAGCCAATAGGTGCTTGCACACACTGATAACTTTCACTATTTCAGGACAAAAGGAAGTACAGTCTCTCCTTTACCTCCATGTGGCTGCCCATCTGTGGTGTGACTATTGTATCATTGCTATTATGCACATAGATCCAAAAGAAGTCAAGCAAGTTGAAGGCTTTCACAGCTGGCATCCATAAGTTTTTGTGGGTTTTTCAGGCTGTGATGCTGTGTTCTCTGAAGATGCCTGCCACAGATGCAGGCGAAATGTCAGGAATACATTGTTCTAGAACACAGCCTCACAGCCCGAAAAACCCACAAAAACCTAAATCAAGCATACTTTCAAAGCACCACAGACACCACATACCTTCTCTCGTCATGTCTGTACGATGAGGAGCTTCGGCCGCTGGTCCAAATAAACATCTTAGAGGATTGATCTCCACTGCCTCTCCTTACTGTGGAGGTCTGGGATGGATGATGGTAGGACCTAGGAGGAAAGGAACAATCTTTGTTATCACGTGCTGGAAACTTGTTGGGCCTCATTACATCCATGAACCAACCCCCCCAAATCTTAGCTAGCTTGTCCAGCTTAGCTAGCTTTCCAGGCCTTGCTCCACAAAGAGAGGCTTTTAGATGATTCCAAGTGAGACACAAAGCAGCTGGGATGACTGGTCTTACCAGGAGGCTTTTGATTGACATTAATAATTTGTGGTTCTTCTTTGGCTTCTCATTTTCCCCACTCCAAACTCCCACTAGACTTCATAAAAATACATTTTCCTACCATCTCAAGGGCATTTATTTTTGGTTTTCTTTAATGTTTACTTAAGTACATTCACGGTCAAATAATCCTTCCAAACATTTAACTCCCTGAGTTGCCTTTGCAGGCCTTTTTTGTTCCATGCCATTTCCTGCTGGACATTTGCTCTAAGCAACCATAAGATCTCCAACAATTACATTGGGTTCACTGTGTATTCCAAATGCATCCATCTGTTACCAAACCTGCTGTTACATTTAAACTGTGGTTAAAGTCCACTTCCTAGATGGCCTTCTGATTGGTGTGGCTTGATGGAGAGAGGTCATGGCAACCTAATCAGTTTCTCCATGACTACTATTGGAGAAGTGTGTTATCTGTGAGATCTACAAAATAATACTAAGAGCAATTTTTAAAATTTATTTTCTGTTGGTCCCTAACACATCTTCAGTAAAGTTATTGTTTTGGGCTACAGCTCCCAGAATCTCCTAATCAGCATGTTGCACCCTCCAACTTTTCACAGATGAAAAGTAGATACAAAACCAAAGCAAAGCAGCTTCATTTATATACTGCTTCATACCACGCTATGGGGTGTCTAAGCGGTTTACAACTGTGAGCTGATTGTCCCCCAACAAGCTGGGTACTCATTTTAGCGACCTTGGAAGGATGCAGGCCTGAGTCGAGCCTCAGCCCTGGCTGGTATTGAACTCACAACCTTGTGGTTTATGAGTGAGTGGCTGCAGTACAGGCATTAAACCACTGCGCCACCAGGGCTAGATACATATGACCAAGTGACATCAGAATGTGATCAAGATAGCAAAGGTTAATTAGGAAGAACCGACAAGCTAGGAGAGGTTGCAGCATTTTGCTTTGGTCTGAGCCTCTGGCAAGGGCAAGATTCAGTGGCATCACCAGGCTTGGTGACACCCGGTGCGGGGGGTGGGGCTTCCAGGGGGTGGAACTTCCAGTCCTGGACTTCTGGGGAGGGTTCTGGGGCAGGGGCGCATCAGAGTGCTCCCACAGGCTACAGTGGCACACCTGTGGTCCTGAAGAGCACCTGGGCAGGGCCCAGGAGCACCTGCCGTGGCTGAAAAAAGGCCCAGGATGGGCTTAGGAGTGCCCACTGCAGCCCAAAGAGCTTCCATTAGGGCCAAAACAGCACCATGGAGGGTGGGCAGTTGACCTGGTGTCACCCCCTTCTGGGGTGTCAGCCGGTGCAGCCCGCACCCCCAGTGACACTACTGACCAGATTTCAACCCCTTCTCTCCTCTTCCCTCTGCTGAGTTAATGGAGTACAAACTACTTGTCAGTGTTGAAATGAATTTGAAGTAACTGAAGTAAACTGAGGACAAAGGGGGAAATAATGTAGAATCTCATACCTGCCAGCATTTCACATATGAAAACTGGGACACATATGGCCAAGCAACATAAGAGTGTGATCAAGATGGCAAAAATTATTAATGAAGAAGAAAATGAAAACTGGGAGAGGAAGCAACAGTTTGCTTTCGCATGATCCTACTGGGAGGGGCAAGACTCTCCTCTCTTCTCCCTTCCCTTCTCCATATTGCTGAATTATTTGAATGTAAATTACTTTTTGAGTCTGAATTCAATTTGTAGAACTGAAGTAAGCTGACAAAGGGAGGAGAAGAGAGAAACTGGGACATTTTTAAAATAGCTGAAAAGTGGGACAACAGAAGATTAATCAGAACTGTTTCTGCTAAATTTGGAGAGTTGAAGGGTATGTGTCTCCTGTTAGCCAGCCTGGATCCTTCTGTGTCCTTGCTCATCATTTTCCCCACTAAAGTTCAGTACCTAACTCCTAGTGGACTCTCATTCCCACTAGTCTTTACCAACTTTTCTTTAATTTCACATGTGATTCTTCTGCAATGGAAGCATTACAATCAAATGAAACCCACAATGCACTTTTCTGAAAAGTCTCAAAGCTGGTACAGATCCCTTTGCATAATGTTTTTTTTTCCCAGACTAACACAGCTATGTCTTTGAATGTTATAGAACTGTGATTCCACTTTAACTGCCATGGCTACATCCTGTGGAACCTGGGGGCTTGTAGTTTGTTGAGGGATTGGACCTCTCTGCCTGAGAAGTTTAAATGTTTCTCCATGAACTACCAATCTCAGGATCCCATAGGATGTTGCCACGGATGTTAAAGTGAAATCACAATACTATAATGGTATAGTGTGAAAGGGCCTTTGGCAAAAGAAATGCAGTCTTCCCTTAGCAGTCTGCTGGGTGAAGAAGACATGAATGAGGGAAAGGTAGAAATGGGGGAGAAAGACAGAAAGAAACACAGAAAAATGGACAGAAAGAAAGAGGGTGGAGTGGATGGCAGAGAGGGGAAGGGAGGTGGGCACTTTTTCCAGGTCACCAACAGTATGTGGACCTGACAGACTACCACTGATGGGACTTTGAACAATGACAAGGACAAAAATGATAAATCACTCTTGTTTTGAAGTGTGGACCCCAATAGAAATGGAGTAAGAAGTGGAGGCACCATTTGGGCTCCACTTTAAATAGCACAATGCCATGGGCTGCCCTTGAGTTTAAGCACAGGAAGGGAGAAGCGCGGAAAATCACTTCCAAGTTCATCATCTCTGACTGATTTTGCTCTCAAAGTCAGGTACTTGAGCTCTTTCACACACAGGGGAAGAGTCACAGGTCCCCATGGTTTACCCTGTGCACAGAAAAGGTAGACTTCGATTGGGGAAATAGCTGGAGGGAAAAGGCTGAACAGCTCCTCTGCCATTTTTTTGTGCAAGGATGTTGTATCCCAAGGCTGTATACCTTTCAGTTTTGGTTTAGTTTAGTTTATTCTGACTTTGGAGAAAAAAAAACCTTGCACCTAGGAGTCGTTTCATTGGCTTGAACATGTACTGTAACGTTCACAAAACTAGAATGCAGACAGAGCTCATTTTTTTTTTTTTTTTGTTTAAACAGTCTTGGTTCACAATCTAGGCAAATGACAGCCCCATTAGGAATGCTATGTGGAACACAACATGTTGCTGACTGGGGTGTGATACAATGTACTTCCCTGAAGAATTGGCAAGCCAAGTCCTTTGAATACAATGCAAATCTCTTTAAAATATTTGTCAAGTATTAGTAAAATCTACTGGGTATAGCTCTGCAAATTTTCCTCATTTTCCCCCTGATTCAACACATACTATTTATGTCCTTTTGTTCTTAAATGCATTATTGGTCATGATTGCCTAAGAGATCCTACACTTACTAGAAGCCCAGAGTGAGCATGCTGGTTAGAGGAGTGATGAATTCCAAAAAGTAATTTTTCCAGGCTCGGTGTCAGATACATCATACAGTGAAGGTGGTTGAATTCAAGATACCCTGTTGGCAAGCTGATAAGGGCAGGGGAGGCATACCTTCCAACATTCCAAAGACGAAAACTAGGACACATGTGGCCAAGCAACATTAATTGTCAAGATGGCAAACGCTATTCATGAGAAAGAACACACAAGCTAGGAGATGCTGCAGCAGTTTGCTTTTCCCTGAGCCTACTGGGACTGGATCTGCTCTTTCCTCTCCCCTCCTCTCCTCTCCCCTCTCCACCCTTCCCCATCTTTATCCCTTGCTGAGTGAATTGAATGTAAATTACCTTTATCCTTTTAACTCAGTTTGGAGCAATGGAAGTAAGTTAAGGGCAATGGGGGAAAGTTGAAGGAGGAGAGAGAAACTTTCAAAAGCAGCTGAAAAGTGAGACTATGAGACATTTCAAAAGCAGCTGAAAAGTGAGACTGTGACAGCCAGCATGGCATAGTCATTTGAGTGTTGGACTACAATTCTGGAGACCAGGGCTTGATTCCTGGCTTGGCCATGAAACCCATTGGGTGACCTTGGGCAAGTCACATTCTCACAGCCTCAGGGGAAGGCAATGGCAAACCTCCTTGGAACAAATCTTGGAAGAAAACCTCATGATTTGCCTTAAATCGGAAATGACTTGAAGGCACACAACAACAACCTTGCCAAATCAGGACAGTTGAGGATATGGAAAGGTCATATAACATCCAAACCCCTCTTCTGCAGCCCTAAAAGCTCTCTGCCAGTCCTCCAAAATATCCTCCGATTAAAAAAAAACATTTTCAGCAGGATGTTTGGCTGTTATTTGCCTGAAAATCAGGCACTGGGAGCCATAAAAAAGGGATGGCCACATGTGGCCTGCAGTTAGCACCTTCCCCAATCCTTGTTCATGCTAGTACAGCAAATCAGCACAATCTCAGGAACAGCAATATGGTTTCACCTCTGCCCAAGCTTGGCATCAATTAATTTCCTCCCACATTTTGTTGTTGCTCTCTTTATTTATAATAGTGTTTCACTCTCTGCTATCTTCTCTGGTTTGTGCTTCCTTTCATTTCCTCTCCTCTCCATGCCTAAAACAACCTCCCACTTGATGTCTGCCAAGTCTCTTTTGAAGTCTCATTTTCAATTAATCCTACTCAAAATTTCCTATTCAAAAATTTCAATAAACAACCTGATATGCTCGGCAGAATTGTTTCCTTATGGCAATGGAACTGGTTCCACGTTCTCACAAGCAGTTCATACCTCTATCTCCCATGATCTTTACATTTCTACCACTTGACCATTTTAAAGAGGATAGGGCACCTCCAGATGAATGAAATGTCAGATTTAGAAAACAAAGATTCTTTGGATTTTCCAGATGATGTAATTTTTTGAATCAGGACAAACTTGATTTTATTCTGCTTTTCTTTATTTATGTAAGAGATCCAACCAGTTTGCCCAACCAGTAAAAATTGCCCTTTTTGGTTTATCATATTTAAGAGTAAATAAAAGCATAGTGGCCAGTATTCTATATCACCTATTGAGTTAAATAAGTTAGTTGACCAACTAACCTCTCTTGGCCTGGCTCCCACAAATCTGATAGAAACATCATTCACCTCTGCTCTGATTGCTGGCAGAATGGACCTTCTTCTCTTCATTCAGTTGATATTCAGTAATGTTGGTAGGAGAGGAGTAATGGTCGTGACAGTAGTGTCACAATCATGACTAAGTACAGTAAGCCCTTGGTATCCACTGGGTGTTAGTTCCAGGACAACCCCCCCCAATAGATACCTAATCTGTGGATGCTCAAGTTCCATTAAATACAATGGAGTAGTAAACTGGATTACCTTATATAAAATGGTAAAAATCAAGGTTTGCTTTTTGGAATTTTTTTTGGAGGGGGGGATATTTTCAAGCCTTGGGTTGTAGAATCTGTGGATGTGAAATCTGTGGATACAGAGGACCACCTGTAGTGACAATTATCTATCTATAACAGTTCCATATTCATGATCACTATTTAGTCATGACTGTGACACTAATGTGACATTTAGGAAAGTATACTTACTGTGTCCACACTGCAGAAATAATCCAGGTTGACATCGCTTTAACTGCCATGGCTCAATGTTATGGAATTCTGGGAAGTGTAGTTTGTTGTAGCACCAGATCTCTCTGACAGAGAAGGCTATTTCACAAAACTACAATCCCAAGAATTCCATAGCATAGTCAAGGCATTTAAAGTGGTGTCAAATGGGATTATTTTTGTAATGCCAATGCAGCTTTAGTTAAGTATAACTGGCCCATAACTAGCTGATGTAGATAGAATACTGAGCCTGGACTTGTCTAGATGATTTAAATACTCCTCATTCTATTTGAATAGAATGTGATCCCTCCACACACAATTTGGAGGAATTTGGGTTTTTTGTGCCGCCCCCCAAAAAAACTCTTCAAACTCCACAAAAAAGGAATCATTGTTTTTCACGAATATCCACAAGTATCTATGAGTATGCATATTACTGAACATGTATCAGTGTGTCCCCTTTGCATGGATTCACATGTCTGTACATTTTTGGCAAAGGGAAGACAATTTTGCACAGAAAAGTGAAGACAATCAAGTGTGGACGTGCAAAAATCCACAGCAATTTGCATAATACACTTACATGTAGACAAGACCCGAGACGTTTTCTGTCCTGACATGCTTACTAAGAATAAATAACAAGATTTTAATTATGTTATTGTATGAATACAGTTTATTTTAATAAATATAATTTATGTCTCTAAAGCTTTGGTTGGCCCCCGTCTATTCTGTCTTTCTGCTGGCAAACAAAAACCTTTTCATTCAGGGAGGCTTTTGATTTTTAATTTGCTGCACGAGATGCAGCTTTTAATGGAGTGTGTATATCATGTTTTTATTTTATTATGTTTTAAACATGCTTTTGAATTGTTTTTAACTTCTTTTAAAGAGAATTTTGGTTTAATTCTTTTTAAATGTTTGTATTTATTATTTTTCAATTGTACATTTTTTTAAATGGTTGTGGGTCACTATGAATTCTGAGCAGGGAGAAAGGCTGGACATAAATAATAAGTTTTAATATATTTTCAGGGTGTAGTGCTTTGAGTGTTGGATTATGACTCTGGAGACCAGGGTTTGATTCCCAGCTCACCTCACCATGAAATCCACTGGGTGACCTTGGGTAAGTCACACGTTCTCAGCCTCAGGGGAAGGCAATGACAAACCTCCTCTGAACAAATCTTGCAAAGAAAACCACATGATAGGTTTGCCTTAGGGTCACCATAAGTTGGAAACATCTTGAAGGCACACAACAAACAACAACAACAACAACAACAACAACAGTAACAAACATCTCTTTTAGTAACTGTTCTGATTATATCTACTTTAACTTTTTGTAAGCTGTCTTGGGTCCCAACATTGGGAAAAATCAGAATATAAATGAATTAATGAATTAATAACCACAACAGTTGTTATTGGCAGGAGTTATTAGCCACTTCTGTTGTGGTCTAGGTTACATAACTTTACAAATTCTTAGCTAGGTTGCAAATGAGTAACAGGACACAAGCAAGGGTGTCCCAATGTGCATCAGGCTCTACTGATACACAGTGGCACTTTTTAGCTGATGTGCATCAGTCCAATTGTATATTGGGTCTTGTTGTGCATTGGTCTCACTGCACATTGAGTACCTTTGTGCACAGGTCCCAATGTGCATGGTTCCTGTTTTGCATCAGCCCCAATGTGCTTCAGTCTCATTGTACATTGATTCCAGTGCTGCTGCTGTTGTCTGGCAATCCTTGCAAGATCTGGTGGTGTGACAGCCAGCCTGGGAGAGGGAGCAGGTGAGAAAGGTAGGTGGGGTGGGGTGGAGTGGGGTGGGGCAGACACCAGGTAATGCCAAGGCCAGTGATGCCATTGGAGGATTCCATGATTTTGTGCTGGGTCATAGAAATTGGTGGGAAATGATGGCATTACTACAATTTTCAGTGGCTGAACTGATATGATCAAAGACTTATCTCTTTGATTTGAATAGAAATTTCAGTGAGGTCACTTTACATGCCTCCTGGATCCTCCCTCCAAACTACTTCCCTGGAGAGCTGGTTAAAAATTACTTTTTTGGATTACAGCTCTCAGAATTTCTTGGTTTCAGGGAATTGTATGCCAAAGACGTAACTTTTCTATGCTCTGCTTCCCTCAAAAAGGTGATCAGGAGCAACAGGATACTCTTAGGGCTCTCCTTATGGTCCTACACAGATAATGGTGTGTGGTTGGTGGTAGAAAAATGGCTAGGCTAATGCAATGATAACAAGTGTTTAGGGAGAGTCCTTTATTCAAGAGAAGAGCTTCATTACGTCTCACAAGGCCAGTGCCTTGGAGCTGTCCATCTGTAATATCATTAATGTTGCTTGCTTCATTACCAGGGTGAATCACAACCTTCACCATTTATCACACAGTTACATGCCTAATCTTGTGCAAAACTTTTCCACTAATGACATTGCTGCAAATATGGCCAAAGTCAGATAGACATATGCGGCTCCCTCTTTAGTGTTTCTTTAAGCTTAAGGACCATGTTCTAAGAAGGAATAAGCCTTAATTGGAATGGTATAGTAAGCCATCTTACTAAAGTCACTGGGCATTCAGATCTGATTAGTAGATTAGGACAAACAGGAATCTGCACTTCCAAATTTGTGAGGCAGGACAGCCTGAAAAATATTGACCAGAATTCACTCAGGCAATTGTTATTGTGTTGTTGTTAACTGTCCTCAAGTCAACTTTGACTTGACCATCTCCAATACATCATCTCCTCAGCAACCCTGTTCACTTCCTGCAGACTTAGAGCTGTGCCCTCTTTGATTGAGTTTGATTGAGATTGATCCCTCCAGATTTCTGAACATTATTTATTTATTTATTTATTTATTTATGGGATTTCTATCCTGCCTTTCTCCCAAAATGGGATTCAAGGTGGTCTTTCCCAGTGAATTATGACTACAATATGTGCCATAAATATGACAGCCTCAATTTAGGGGGGATGCAGACTGCCAGAAATAGTGCAAATTGAGTCCACTTTAAGGGTTAGGGTTAGGGTTAGGGAATCATGGGAACTGTATTTTATTGTGGCACCAGAGCTCTCTGACAGAGAAGGCTCAATGTCTCAGAAAAAAACCCAATTCCCATTATTCCCTAGCACTAACTCTAACCCTTAAAGTGGACTCAATTTGCACTATTTATGGCAGTCTGAACCCCCCCCCCAGTCATCCTGACTCCAAGGGAGAGTTCAGATCTGATTTGTTCCCATTTGTTTGTCTTTTTAGCTGTCCACAGTATCCACAAAATTCTTGTCCATCATCACTTCTGAAATGAATTGATTTTCTTTCTGTTAGTTTTCTTCACTGTCCAGCTGTCACACCCATACACAGTGATGGGAAGTATGATGGGTTGAATTACTCTCACTTAAACGGTCAGTTGTATAGCTTTCCAGTTCTTTCATAGCTGTTCTTCCCAGTCTTTTCCTGATTTATTGACTGCATTTTTCATTATAGTCAATGATTGAGCCAAGGTATGGGAAGTCTTCAACTTGGGCGGTTGGGCAGTTGTTATGGTTGTGTGACTTCAAGTTGTTTCTGACTTATGGTGACCCTATCATGGAGTTTTCTTTGCAAGATTTGTTCAGAGGAGATTTTGCCATTGTTTTCCCCTGAGGCTGAGAGTATGTGACTTGCCCAAGTCACCCAGTGGGTTTCACTGCTGAGTGTGCAACTGAACCCTGGTTTCCAGATTCCTAGTCCAACATCCAAGACCAAGAGTCCTAGCCCAACACTATGCCATGCTGGCTGTCTAGTTGGGCAGTTACAAAGTATAAACACAATAGTTACATAGTTATGCAGCTACTCCTAGCTTGACCTCCCAATCCCCCTTTAGTGGACAGCTGACACTGTGATTGATGGGAGAAGCAGCTGATTGAGGCTCCCACCCCCTCAAGTGAGTGATCTCCAGTGTGAGGCAGAAGCAGGATCCTTGTTGCAGTCCCACCTTGCACCAGAGATCACCCATACAAGGAGAAGTGAGAACCTCAACCACTAGCTTTCCCATTGACAGATGAACACAATCCCACTGATTGCAGCTGCTGCTGCCTTATAAGTGGGGACTGGGGTCCCTATATTTTGCCTATGCTAGGAAATATGTAGAAATCAGTAATAGGAGACAGATAGTACTGGGAAGACTTGGCTTAGGACATTGGATAGATCCTTTAAAGTTGGGTCCAAAACCTGGTTACCAGGCACCACTGGTATACTGTAATGTATATCTGATATGAACTAAACTAACTGAATCTAATAATTTAGTCAAAATCAAAAGCATCCTTAGAAGATCCCAACATAAAATAGATAATAAATAGATAAGAAGCAAATCATGTTTGAGCTTTTCCATTCAGAATGCATTCTGCATGCACAGTTTTCCCTCTGCCATAGAGTTATGCCCTCCTCTACCATGAATAAGGACTTAATCTGTTAATTGTAAAACTATATAAACCTATATAAATATATTCATGCAGGGTACAGTCTCTGGTGCAATATGAACATACACATCCAAGGCAATGTACATGAAACCACATAATTCACAAATACCCTGAATAGATGTGAAAAGGATATAAAAATCAATCACCTCTCCCCCAAACTTTTCAAGTCCCAGCTGCTATGGTTTCCTATTTTTATGATTATATAAGTTCAGTGCCTTCTCCAAGTGCCTGGCTAAGAGAAACCACTCAAGAGATCATTAGATAGTTCACTAGTCTATTACTCCATATATGATAGCACTCCACATTCTTTCTGGGGTGATTGCTTTTTTCTTTCAAAGTGAAATTGAAATGAGTAGATTTGCTTTTGAAAAGCCTTAAACGTTTCACATCTGAATACAGCCCAAAAGAGGATAAGGTGTGGACAATATGTTCTGAAACGTTCAGGGGAAGGAAGTTCTGCAGTGTTTTACACTATCTTATGCTCATGTTTAAAACATTTGTTTTGTTTTTCTGCAGTCAATTTGGATCTCCTTATCTTCTTGTTTTGTACCATTTTCACATGGAAGGTGATCATTGCATGAAATAAGCCGAACAAGACCTTCAGAAAATTAACTTTTGAGATGACAACTCGCAGAACCAGAACCATTGCCGCTCAAACAATACTAGGCTAGACTGACTACCAGTACAATTCAGTATACATCTTCCTATAAAAAAGATAATGGAATCTGGTAGCACTTTCGAAAGTAACTGACAAAAAGAAATTTCTAGAACAACCACTCACTGACTGTACTCCTTTTCATCAGATGCATGAAGCAGACTGGAATCTACAAAGGCTTATGCTAGAAATTCCTTTTTAAAGTTCCTTTTAATAGTGCTATATCTTTTTTATGCTGAAACAGACTAAAATGACAGTGATATCTTTTTAATCCTAAAAAGTGAATACAGGATTCCTTTATACTTTTATGTGGATACAGTCTACCATAGCTGTGTATTTGAATTTGTTGTTGTTGTCATTTTGGATTTATGGTGACCCTGGCCTAAGGTGAACCTATCATAGGGTTTTCTTGGCATGTTTCTTCAGAGGGGGTTTGCCATGGCCATCCTCTGAGGCTGAAAGAGTGTGATTTTCCCACAGGCACCCAATGGATTTCCATGGCTGAGCAGGGATTCAAACCCTACTCTCCAGAGTCATAGTCCAACACTCAAACCACTACACCTGAGTGGCTCTCGGGCCTTTGAATAAACTTTCCTATATAAGAGTCAAATCTAACATTCGTTCATGCTCCAAGAAAAAATTCTTTTTCCCATTTACTTTCAAAAGTGCTACCAGATTCCATTATCTTTGAGAGGAAAAACACACCAGTACTGGCTATGTTCTTCTAAATGCATCTGTTCAGATGAAATGGATTGTCCTGTTACTCCAGGGCCAATCCAAGCCATCAGGAAGAATGAGGCAGCTGTTTCAGTCAGCAGATTTTGGGAGTAACAAAAGCCCAGCAAACTGTAGGTTATTTCATTATTGTTTTGTTTTTCCTGCCAGGGATGAAGCAAGCTGCTTGTAGGATTTTCTGCCTCATGTGCCAAAATACCTCAACTAGTGTTAAATACTGTGTATACATTGGCTTAAATGAGTGGGAGTACATGAATTCTGCAATGGGCTGGAAGAAAACCAAGATGCAAAATAGACAAAATAGAGTTGCTATTCTGCCTCATGTAACAAAATGCCATAACTACTGTCTCTGCATGCATCTACAGTGTAGAAATAATGCAGTTTGATACCACTTTAACTGTCACAGCGCCATCCTACAGAATCCTAGGACTTGTAGCTTTGTGTGACTACAGCACTCTTTGGCAGAGAAGTCTAAAGATCTTATAAAACTGCAGACCCCAGGATTCCACAGGATGAAGCTACAGCAACTAAATGTGGTGTCAAACTGCATTATATCTACAGTTTAGATGCACCTTCTATCTCTTTTTCTGTCTCTGTCTTTCACATCTGTCTGTCTATTTTTTATCCTGCCTTTCTTCCAGCAGAGTGTAGGATTTAATTGACTAATAATGTGTTTACTGATACTGGTGATGGTTCATGAATAGATTGTATTTATTTATTTATTTGGGCTAGGATCTGTTTCTGTAGTTACAAGGTTGTAAATTAAATTTATGATGTCATAATTGCATGAGATTCATGGTTATGGTCATTACTGAACAAATATGAGCCCCCAAACCTACCTTGTGAATTAGGTAGTGTTCCAACCAATGGATTTCTGAGGTGCTAGAAATCAGGGTGCTGGGAAATGACATCTGCAGTACTCTCTTTGCTATGGGGCACATGAAGGCAAGCAGTTGGAGCAGCACCTGAAGGGATCTCTATAGATACCTATTCTTTACATGTCTTGTGACTGGGAGAACATTGCATATATCATTTCCCAATGCCCTGATATTTAGCACCTTGGTAATCCTTTAGTTGGGTGCTATGAACTGAAAAGTTAGTTTTTTGGGGGGTGATGTCATCAGATGTTACTGTGATGACCATGCTCCATCATCGTAGTTATGTCTGATGATTCAAGATCTTGGTTTTAATGTATAGCTGTCTTTCCCCATATAGAACCATGCTGGGGGATGTTTGCTTTTCTGCCTGTCACATGAACACTACCAGCCCAGGAATTCGGCTTGTAAAACAATCCCACAAACAAAATATTGTTCCCTAAAAAAACAATCCAATTTGTTACCATAACTTTTCTAGCTGGAAATGTGCCTGAGTTGCAGCAGATGGTTTCCATACTGACAAAGCGAGATTAGGAGGCAGTTTTGATGGACAGTTTGGGAATCTTCTGGAAGAGCAACCAATAAAATTACTGGTTGAGTATTCCTTATCAAAAATGATTGGGACCAGAAGTAGTTTGGATTTTTTTTAAAATTTTGGAATATTTGCATATACATAATGAGAAACGTTGGAGATGGGACCCAAGCTAAAGCACTGCTTGACCATGGAAACCCACTGGTGACACTGGGAAAGCCACACTCTCTCAGCCTCAGAGGAAGACAAAAGCAAGCCCCCTCCTCACAGATCTTGCTAAGAAAACGCCATGATATTTTCAGCATAGGGTCACCATATGTCAGAAATGACTCGAAGACACACAACAACAACAACAACAACAACAAGAAGTATATACCATAACCTGTGGTACATTATGCCATTGCATTAGTCCAGTGGTTCTCAAACATTTCCCCTCTGTGTCCTCCTTTACATCTACATGTTCATATGGGCCACCCTCCCGCTCAAGATAATGTATGGGATTTTGCCTTTGGGAAGAGCAAAGGGAAAGGATAGGGGTTTAACTTTGCTACTTCCAAAGACAAATACCCCACAGGCCATGGGATTTTGAAAGGAAATTTTAACTTTGATCCTTCCAAAGACAGATAATCCACCACCCCACCACTCATGGGATTTTTCCTTTGGAAAGAGCAAAGGGAAAGGAAAGGGGTCTAATTTTGCTCCTTTCAAAGACTGAAATCCCAACAGCCATGGCATTTTCCCTTTGGAAAGAGCAAGGGGAAAGGAAAGGAGTTTAATTTTGTTTCTTCCAAAGACAGAAACCCCATCAGCCATGGGATTTTGCCTTTGAAAATTGAAAAGAAAGGAGTTTAATTTTCCTCTTTCCAAACCAGTCATGGGATTTTGCATTTGAAAGAGCAAAGGGAAAGGAAAGGAGTTTAACTTTACTTCTTCCAGAAAGAGGGATTTTGCATAGTTTTTTTGTGGGTTTTTCAGGCTGTGAGGCCATGTTATAGAAGTATGTATTCCTGATGTTTTGCCTGAATCTGTGGCTGGCATCTTCATCTTTACCTTCTTCACCTTCATCTTCATCTAAATTGAAAAAAAAAAAAACCCGCAAAAGCAGAAGCAATTTATCAACGGGATTTCCCCATGTGATAAACTCCAGTGCAGTTAAAAGGAAGTGAATGGAAATTAGACAAAAACTGCTTCCTTTTACTTTTGGGATTTTTTGAAAGTAAAAAGAAGCAGTTTTTGTCTAATTTCCGGTCAGATTAACCTCCTTTTAACAGCGACGTCGTCTGAAAAAACACCTGTTTTTGCGGGTTTTGTTTAATTTAAAGCCCCATTTCTACACGGGATTTCCCCCGTGTGATAAAATTCATTGTAATGCTACTGGATGTGCACAATTGTGTAACCTGTCAAACAATCTCCTGCACCATCAATCATTCAACCAATTGTACAATGTCTTGGGTAAATATTTTGCAGAAAAAAGAGGAGCACATGTACAAAGGTGTGATGCCTCACAACTAAGCTAATGAGGATTTTCATTAAATTGGATTTAGGCATATACTTCTTTTGCCGTACATGTTCATAAACTTGTTTAAATAGGTTTGCTGAATGAAATGAGGATACAAGAGTCAAAGTGAGGCAAACATCAAATCTCCTCAGTAGCATGTTGCTTTCACTCCTATGATTGGGTGGGAAGTAAAGCACCATAGCAGAGAAGACAAGCTTGTCCTCCATAGGGATAGAAAATGATTTTGTTGGTTTTAATTAAAGTAACCTTTTTGCATCCCCTGAGGTTCCTTGACTGGAGAATTCACACATTTGCAAGACTTACTGGGGTGTTAGAGAGAGATAAAAAGAAAGAAAAATTTAAAATGTGAACTGCTAAAAGTGCATATAGGGCCTTTACAGACTGCCAGAAATAGTGCAAATTGAGGCCACTTTAACTGTCCTGGCTCAGTGCTAGGGAATCATGGAAATTGTCCTTTTTTATAATTGAAACAAAGAAACACCCTTTGGTCAATACAGAAATCTACCTACTTTAGGTAAAATATGTAAATAAATGTGCGCTTTAGGACAAATACACAAAAATATGTGTATGTTTACATGTCTGTCTGTCTGTTTCTGAATATTGCATTCAGATATGAAAAAGAATGGGAAATTGAAATGTGGAGATTTCCCCATCTGTAGTCCTCCATCATTGATATTAGATAGCCAGTCCTTTTTAGAGGAGAATTCTGCTGGGAATGGCAATGTGTTTTTGTGCAGAGCACATAAAGATACATTTATCCCTCATCCAACAGTCTCATGCAATACATAATCTCTCCTCTGTTCACTGTGTTGGCCATAATAGCAGGAATTTTGCTACTTTATAATAATGGTAGCTCTTTTGCTGTGGCATTTCACTCCCTGGTTGGCAGAAAAGTTGTGTGCTTGTTTTAAATCATGCTTTCAACAGCAGTTTTGTGCATTAAAAAAACATAAACTCAAAGTATAATAAAATATAAACTACACCTTGCCTAAACGTTGCAATTTTCTCTTTGCTGCAAAATACCAAATGGCCCTGAAATTCTGTATCCAGGCAAATAAGCCAATTTTCTCTGTATCCTTTGAGGGCCTTCTATTCATAGAATCATAGAATCATAGAATCATAGAGTTGGAAGAGACCACAAGGGCCATCCAGTCCAACCCCCTGCCATGCAGGAACTCCCAATCATAGCATCCCCAACAGATGGCCATCCAGCCTCTGCTTAAAGACCTCCAAGGAAGGAGACTATTTTTGAAGAGAGAGTGAGAGCGAGAGACAGTGAGTGAGAGATTATACATGTAAATCCTCAAGGACCTAAACTTAATATATTTTAAAGACTGTGATATGTACTATTAAGCAGGATTTAAATAACATAAGCAATGGAATGACAACAAACTTTCTCTGGAACTTGTATTACATTTCTTGTATTACAATTCCCAGAAACCCCCAACCAGAATGACCATAAGTGTCTTGGAGATTTTGTAGTTCATAGTTAAAACAAACTTTCCCCCAAAATCTGAACCATTTAAAATATAATTCCTCTGAAAACATGATGGCTGAAACCCTAGTTAGTATCCAGATATACCACATTGATCCTGAGTCCCTTGGAAGGCATGGGGCACAACCTGCCAGGATGGTCTACTACAGAATTTTTATTGAAACAGAACTGAGTCCATTTAAAAGATTCCATGTCAGCCCAAGATTACAGAACTGTTGGGTACTTCTTGGATCAAAAGATGAAGGCTAGAATCTCTACCATAGCCTACATTATATAGCTTTACATATAGTCAGCTACATAGCAGAGGTGCTATTAACCCCCTTAATAAATTATGAAGATGTGTAACAGGACAGTGACAAGTGTCCTGATGTGCATCAGGGTCTACCAATGCACTTTGACACTCCCTAACCAGTGTCCTGATGCACAATGGGAGTGATACACAACATAATCAATGCACAAGATGACCAAGACACATTAATCCTTTTGTACATCAATTTTAGTGATAGAAAGAATATTTAAAAATATTTGAAAAGTGTTTGAAAAACATGTGAAAAACCCTGATGAGAAGAATCCTGGAGGATGGGAATCTTCTCTGTTTGGGATTTATTCTGCACAAAATTCACATGTGGTTGTTTTTTGCAACAAACAGCATTTTCTGTCTAGGAAACAGCATTTTCTGCATGGAAAATAATATTTCAACATAGAAACAACATAAGAATATTAATTCTTGTGCAGATATGTTGTTTTCTGCACAGAAAAAAGTTGTAATTAGGGATTTCACAAGCACAGTTGGTAGGGACGTGAGAGAGGGCCTTCTTGGTAGCTGCCCCTAGACTCTGGAACTCCCTTCCCAGGGAGGCCAGAATGGCTCCCTTCTTGTTGGCCTTCTGCTGGCAGGCTAAGACCTACCTGTTCAGACAGACTTTTAAAATGGAATGTTTGTAAAGGACCAGCTTGGGATGTTGATTCATTTTAAAATGTTTTATACAGTTTTAACTTTAAAAATGTATTTTATTCTTTTAATAGCTCTGCTGATTGCCAGATTGGTAGGTTGGCAGTTTGAGGCCCAAGTGCTGCATGAAGGAGTGAGCTCCTGTCACTAGTCTTAACTTCTGCCAACCTAGCAGTTTGAAAGCATGCAAATGCAAGTAGATAAATAGGTACCACTTCAGTGGGAAGGTGAACAGAGTTTTATGCAGTCCTGCTAGCCACAGGATCACAGAGTAGTCTCTGACAATGCAGAATCTTCGGCTTAGTAATGGAGATGAGCACCACCCCCTATGATTGGACATGACTTGATAACCTTGTCAATGGAGAATACCTTTACCTTTACTTTTACCTTTTATTTTAACATTGTAATAATTTAATTCCTTTTTAATGCATCTCTTTTCTATGTTTTTAATTGTATTGTATTGTTTATTTATTTATTTATATATTAATATTGTGAAGCTGCTCTGAGTCCCAGTTCTGGGAAAAGAACAGAAAATTTTGGAATGTGGTAGAAAAATATGTATTTTGAGTGTTGAGAAACTAGTGAGAAGAATCCTGGTCTAATAAGTATTTTCACTGTGCTGGATTTCTTCTGCACAAAATTTGCATGTAGTTGTTTTGCACAGAAGTTAACATTGTCTTGTAAGAAATAACCTTTTCTGTGCAGGAAACAGCCTTTTCTGCATAGAAGGTAATATTCAATACAGAAATATTAATTCTTGCACAGAAAATGCTGTACAATTCAAATATGGTTGATAGAATTTTCTGCACAGAAGATGGCATTTTCTGTTGAAATATTATTTTCTACAGAGAACAGGCTGTTTCCTGTGCAGAAAATGCTGATTTCTGTACAGAACAACCATTTTCTTTTTGTAGAGTAAGCCCCGAATTGCAAATACCTTTTAAAACAGTGTGGTTTTTGAAAACTATCTCGCAGCTGGAAGTAAATTGCTGAAATTGTTTGTTCCTTCCTTCCAGAAGAAATGTAGTGAAGGATTACATCCCTAATAGGTCCTAATGTGCATTGGTCACTTTACTGGCTCCCTTATGTAGTAACATAAAAGCAGCTCTGTACTGGATATGGATGTTACGGAACTGCCCAATTCTAATTCCTGCATATGTAACTCTCATACAGGATTCTATCTGAAGTCTTTCAAACTATACGTCAGAATCTCTTCCTTTCAGAAAGTGGGCATTGAAAGCTGCAATTTGATATACACTTATCTTGAAGGGACCCCTATTAAATTCAGTGGGAACATTTTTGAGTCAAGAAATAAAGTGTACAGCCAGTCATGCATATTGTTCAGTCTGCAGTTGTAATTTCAACCACAACTCTGGTAAATCTGAAACAATGAGAAATGGGGTTAAAAAAACCAACTAATCTTGATAAAAGAGGGGCAGTCACAAGGTCAGTTGCAGAAGACAATGCATTACAGGCAACAGCTACCACTTTGGGAATATTTAGTAACTGTGTAGTACAATAACACTCCATTTTGCAACAGCCGAAGCAAAGTCATAACAGTGACCCTACCTTAATACCTGTGTTTAGTGTAGAGGGTGAAGAAGCAAACTGGAAAAGAAAGAACTCTATTTCTCCAGCTCTCAAGTCTCAAGCTCAAAATTCATAGATCCAGAGAACAGCCAAACAGATGTTTCTGGATCATCTTCAAAAGTAGCCCCACATCTAACACACTGGAATAATTCAGGACTGCAGACAGATTCTCTATATCCAAGAAGAGAACATGGAATATCAGGTGATACTGTTAAGAGTCACTCTGTGACCTAGAGGCCTCTAGGATGATGGAGCTGGATTTATGAGAATGTCTAATCTATGAAAGTGCTCCTTGCACTGGAGTGCAGCCCAGTTTAGAGCAGGCTGAATTCCATTTAATTGGGCAGACAAACAGCCTACTAGCAACACATCTATCTTGTCTGGATTGAGCCTCTGTTTACTGATCCAAATCCATTATGGAGTTCAAACACTGTCTTGGAGTTCAAACACTGCACATCAGGACCTATTTGGGTGTAATTCTTCACTACATTTCTTCTGGAAGGTAGGAACAAACAATTTCAGCAATTTAGTTCTAGCTGCGGGAATGTTTTCAAAAACCACACTATTTTAAAAGCTGTCTTGGAGAAAACTGATTATCTAGATACATTTCAAATTGGCTTTAGGCCAGGATATGAAGTTGAGACTGCCATGGTCGCCTTAGCTGATGACCTTCGTCTGGGCATCGACAGGGGTAGTGTGACCCTGTTGGTGCTATTGGACCTCTCAGCGGCTTTTGATACAATAGATCAGGGGTTGGCAACCTTTTTTTACCTGGGGCCGGTTCCTTCTGGTGGTCCCTTCCGGCGGGGGGGGGGAATGGTGGTGTGCAAGCTTGCGCATGGACGCGTGCCTCTCCACTGGCACCACCACCTCGCACACCGCTGCCGCTGCGCCACAGCCACCATTTTGGGAAACAAAATGGCGGCCGCGACTCATTTGCGCATGCGCAGTGCTTCTGCGCATGCACAAATGAGTCGTGGCCACCATTTTGTTTCCCAAAATGGCAGCCGCGATGCGCACGGCTGTGCGGCCGCCAAAATGCGTGGCAGCAGCGGGGGTCGCAGGGGCCGGTAAGCGGTGGTTCACGGGCCGGAACCGGCCCATGGGCCGGAGGTTGCCGACCCCTGCAATAGATCATGACATCCTCTTGGATCGCCTGAGAAGGTTAGGAATTGGAGGCACTGCACTGCAATGGTTCTGTTCCTTCCTCTTGGTCAGATTCCAGAGGGTGATCCTCAGGGACAGCTGCTCTGCAAAGAAAGAGCTCAATTGTGGCTTCCCACAAGGCACCATCCTGTCCTGGATGCTATTCAATATATATATGAAGCTGTTGGGAGAAATCATCCAGAGAGATGGGGCTGGGTGTTATTAGTATGCTGATGACACCCAGATATATTTCCCCATGTCTCGTTCTTCAGCTTTGACTTCAGATGGCGTCTCTCCTCTCAATGATTGTCTTAAAGCAGTAATGGACTGGTTGAGGAAAAATAAATTGAGACTGAATCCAGATAAAACGGCGGTACTTACAGTAGCGGCTCCAAAACCAGGTATTGGGATGCAATCTCCAGTCCTGGATGGGGTCACACTCTCCTCTAAGGACTGTGTTTGCAGTCTGGGGGTGCTCCTGGATCCATCGCTTCAGATGATAAATCAGGTGACTGCGACGGTCAGGAGTGCCTGTTATCAGCTTTGGCTGATATGCCAACTGCGCCCTTTCCTGGAAATTAGGGACCTTGAAACTGTGGTGCATGCGCTGATAACCTCTCATCTTGATTTTCGTAATATGGTCTACATGGGACTACCCTCATACTTGGTCCAGAAACTTCAACTAGTACAGAATATGGCAGCCAGACTGGTCTCAGGAACATCAAGAAGAGACCATATTACACCGATTTTAAGAGCACTTCACTGGCTGCCTATTAGTTTCCGGGCCCAGTACAAGGTGTTGGTTATTACCTTTAAAGCCCTAAATGGCTTGGGTCCAACCTATCTTCAGGACCGCCTCCTCCCGTATAACCCACCCCACATACTCACTTCCTCTGGGAGGAATCTGCTGCAGCTTATAAAAACTAGGCTGTCTGCAACCGCCCAAAGAGCCTTTTCGGCAATCGCTCCCAGATTATAGAATGGCCTGCCGGATGAGATCCGTCATATTACCATCTTAAACAGCTTTAAAAAGGCTGTCCAGATGGATCTCTTCTGGCAGACCTGTCCTGAATAGATACCCCGGCCATCAAAAGATAGCCCAATATGCTCCCCGACTCTGCTGCAGTTATTGTTTATTTATTTATTTGTTTACTTACATTAGTATTTTAACTGTTTTAAATCATTATTGTTTAATAGCATTTTAAGGGGTGGGTGGGATTGTGGGATATGTAATGTATTTTTTTTTAATGTTGTAAGCCACCCCGGTTGTGTTACGCGGGGGGGGGGGGTTAATAATAACAACAATAATAATAAACACTGTTTCAAGATGGCTAGTTCGTAGACTTGAGTTATTAGATGCATGTGGTGGAGATCAAATGCATCTGAGGAAGTAGACTTCATGAAAGCTCATGCTGCCAACTTCTTTCTTACAGTTAGCCTCAAAGGTGCTACATAAGTTCATTTTTGGAGGGGGCACAGAGTGTTATCCTCTTACCCTTGCACACAGTCCAAAAACCTACCACACTTGGCAGCTGCCAAGCCCCAAGCGGGGCTCTGTTGCTCCTTCTTATTGATGGGAAGAGTAAGGAAGTGGAGAAATGGTTCAGATCATGAAGGTCTGGCTGCTCTAAGTTCCCTGGGGAAGGAAAAAAGTGAATGCATTCCATCTGCACCTTTATTTCTTCCCTGGCTACCAAGCTGAGACCAGCTGCTTCTCACTGGTCTGAATTGCCTCCTCCTCCCTCTCTTCTCCACTGGTAAGCCACAGCAACAAAGTCCCTCCCAGGATTTGACAGCTGCCAAATAGTGAGGGTTGCAGAGCTGAGTGTCTTGAACTATGTGCATATCTAGGATCTTGGTCACTGTCTTCAGCTCCCAGCTTAGACAGTTTGCTCAGGAGGATATGATGGCCAATGGCTAATGGTTTTGACACTTTCAGGATCAGAGACATCATGCTTCTCAGCATCATTCAATGAGAAACAACAAATGGACAAGACTATTCTTCTCATATCTTGCTTCTGGGCTTTTCACAGAATCTGACTGGTCAGTGTGGGAAATAGGATGCTGGATTGATGGTTGGTGTAATCAATTAGGGCTGTTGTTATGGCAGTGCCCTTTTACTTGATTCATCATTATTATTTGGTCATGATGTATCCTGCAGTTGCAGCCACTTCTTTTGGCATGCCATGCTCAACTGTCTTTGAAAACTGACACTTTTGCTTTTCACCTCACAGCAAATATATATAGGCAAAGTTCTCCATGCCTTGTCAGTCAGAAATGAGCTTGCACTGACACAGAACATGATAATATGTTGAACAACATGTTTACCATCTCAAATGCTTTCAAGGTGCTCTGGAAGATCAGGGTCAGATGCAAAAAAGGGGGGTCATATTATATTTTACTGTGATCTACTTACATAAAAACCGCATGTATCCATTAAGTTTATAAAATGAGATGTTGGGTTTAATATCTAGACTTTTTATATCCTATGATGGTCCTTAACAATTATGTACAGCCAGCTAGCAGGGTGTAGTTTTTAGAGTCTGGGACTAGGACTTGAGAAATCCAGGTTCTACCCCTCCCCCCATTGAACCACCGGTTCTAGTCTTCCTAGGTGATTCTGAGCCTGTCACTATTGCTCAAATTAGCCTACTTCACAGGGAAGTAGGTAAATTGAAGGTAAAATTGGGAGGAAGAGGGAACTGCACCCTGTCTTGTTTTCACTGAAGGAAAGATGGGATATACATACCTTGCAGAAGTATTCATCTTTATATTTGACTATTACACTTTTCTGTTGTGTAACAGCAGGGAATTTAAATGGATTCAATTGATTGTTATCACTTGATGTAGTGGGAATTGGGCCTGCAAGTCATGTTTGCAATCTGGACAAACAGAACTTGGGAAGCATTACTTTTTGGATTACAATCCTCCTGCTGATGTTGTGATGGAGGTACTGAAATA
>JAIPUX010001880.1:110445466-110456833 GCA_020142125.1 Phrynosoma platyrhinos | reverse complement strand
AACTGACGGATCTCGTCCGGCAGGTCGTTCCAGAGTCTGGGGGCAAGAACAAAAAAAGCCCTCTGGGAGGTTGCAGATAGCCTAGATCTTTTCGGCTTTAAAAGTTATGAGCTTTCTAGGTGTGTTTTAGGTGGGATGCAGTCAGGTGGCAGCATCGGCAGCATTTGCATGCAATAATACCTGACTACATCTCATAATAGACTTGAACATGGCAGGGGTAAGTCGGATTTTTTTGTAATGCGATAAACTCCCTAGTGTACTCCCTTTTAAGCTTCCATGCTGAGATGGAGAAGTGGAATATCATACAAATATGATAGACAGCAAGAAACAGAGGGAAGGAATATTTTTTGTTAGTTGTATTTACAGTGCCTAGCAGAAATATTTAACCCTCTGCTTTGGCATGAATACTAGTGAGTGGCTATCAACAGGGTTTACAGTTAGAGAGTTTTGAAAATTTATCTTTTGGACTACAGCTTCTAGAATTTTTCCCTCTATGCTGGTTGAATAATGCTGGGAGCTGTATTAATAATAAAAAAAGTTTCCAAGCTTTTTGTGGCCAGTAGGTAAAATAGTTTTATGGGCATGGCTTGCAAGCCCAATCCTACAACATGTACAGAAGTGTTCAGTGAACACGATTTCAATGAAAACTGAGTACATAAAAAATGAATGATAGAAAAACAACTGCTCAAAATTAATTGATAAATAGTAAAATTCTAGTTTGTTTTTTAAACCATTTTTTTAAAAAAATAGCTCACTTCTATCTATCTTTAAAAAACACAATTGATATTATTATGCATCCTTTAATCTTTTAAGTACAGGAACATAGTCATTAACACCATAACTCTCATGGAAATGATGACTTTAGAATGCTTCTATTTATAAAAAGCCTTCTCTACAAGGGGAGGAAAACTTTGAGCCTCCAGACATTTGGAAATGAAGTTTTCAAACTGCTTACCATTAGGCAGGCTGGCCAGGGCTTTTGGAAGTTGATATCCAAACATCTGGAGAGTCAAAGTTTCCCCACATCTGCTTTACTGTTCTAATCTTCTTCTTGCAGAAATGCTTTTATTTATTTTTCCATGAGTCATGGAATCATACAATCATACAGTTGTGTCAATGGGAGACAGCAGCCTCCTGCTTCAGGAATTAGGAGGACAAAGAATCCCCAGATTCCTCCTGCACCCCACTCTGGAAGTTGGAGGGTCTTGCATCAATGGAGGGCTGACTGTACAAGTCACAAGTTGAGTCAAGTCAGTGTGTCATTTATTGTGGAGTCAAGTCCAAGTTGGGTCTTGAAGCAATTTGAGTCTAACCTGGGTCCATTTCAATCTACATTACTGCATCCCAACTCTCATCCTTTAGACTCCTCCAGATAAGATGCATGAAGTCAGAATTACAAAATGGATGAAAGTCCTATTTAACTGCGAGCACTGTTGAAATTGTACTTCTGCTGCCTTTGCACTCAATATTATTCAGACAAATCCTATGTTGTGAATCAAGAAATCAACTAAAAAAACTTCTGTCCTTGTTCCACCTCTGGCTGCCTTTTCATGAATGGATGAGTGATTATCCCAGTCATACTCCTCTACTATCTTCCAGCCAGCAGCGCATTTGTGTCACAAGATAATCTCTCTTGGATCCACCCCTTCTTTTCTTCTTAAAATAACAAATAATTTCCACTCTAATGTCCTTGATGGCGAGTTTCTGAAATGGATATTATTTGTACCTTGCTTTTGTCCATATCTCTGCTGAATGCCAAGGGGAAAAGATAGTGTTTGTCAAACTGTGATGAATGATGGAAGTGGAAGAATTATTGAGCAGGAGAAATAGCGTTGCACTTGGAGACTTTTTTAAGGGTTGCTGCAGAGCTTTTAATCCTGCAGGAAGTATACTGTAGATTCCAATAATGGGAAGGAATGATACTTCAGCAGTAGACTTTATGCTCTTCATGTAAACCATGAGAGTGGAATGGATGCTGCAATCTATCAACAATCAAATATTGACCAATGATTGAACAGGGTTGCTTGCTTACCAGGTCTTTGAGGGGCGTGCGTGATTAATTCAGAGGTATGATTTTTAACATCTTTGGCTGATGAAGATGCCGGTGAAGTTTCAAAAGCTTCCATAATATCTTTTTATGCCTTTTAATGTCTTTTATATCTTTCTTATTATGCTTTGGAGTTGACCCAATAAAGATACCACTGGTTGTAGATTTTAGCTCTTTGGAAGTTATTTGTGCAGGATTTTTTTCACCAATCAGTATCTACAAAGTCTATGAATATGTACTTTATTTCAAAGCTATTGACTTCCCTGTCCTCAGCCTCAATTTTCTTCTGTACTCTCAAAGTAGTCTTTCAGTTTCTTATCACAGTATCTATCTGTCAATTTATAGTTATGTTGCTCCTTCTCATAGCCTGGAAAGAAACCCTTTACACATGATTACTGTTTTTGCATGATTTTGCTTGGTCTAGAGGTGATAGAACAGTCCATTTTGGTGTGGCTAGCTAACCATTAGTAATTAGCAATGGGTGGAAGGTAAAAGTATAGATGCTGCAAGGGGGTATGATCAGCAAAACTGTGCGAAAGCTGATCACACAGTTAAAGGTTCAGGACACTCACAAAATAGTACTCTTACCAAAGATATGGGCCAACTCCCTGAAAAACAAGCAAGCAAGCAAGCAAGCAAGCAAGCAAGCAAGCAAGCAAGCAACAACAACAACACACACACACACACACGAAAACTTGGATCTTGAGATCTCCTTTCTTTTTTTATTTCATTTTAAAATCAACATTGTGCTGGGGAAAATCTTGAATTTCTTGTAACAATTTACTAAGCCATTAAAAGTGATCAGGTTTGTCTCACTGAGCAAAATAAAACCGAACAACAGTCAAAATTAGGTGATAAAAGATGAAGACCTGGGGCAGCATGCAACATTTTCTGTTTTCTCTGTCATTCTGCCTATTTGTTTGTGAGAGTTTTTTAAATCATAAATAATAGCTGAACAAAAGCAAATTTGTATTTCAATGTATTCACTGTGGATGCTGGCATTTTCCATTCATAAACTACACATCAGAGCTCTAATTGCTGGCATGCTCATTGCCAGGTCTCTTTAAAGTGAGTCCAGATTTGGATATGGAGGAAAAAAACGAAGTAATTGCGAAGCTTTCAAGTCCCTACTGCCTGTGTGTTGCTAAAGCTTGTCATCATTGTGTCTTGAGGCAAACTTCAAAGGTAGTCACCACATGAGTCAGAGTAAAGTGGGAGTGAGACAGCTAAATTATTATCTTTTCTTAGCTGTTCTTTCAAATTTGCTTATCAAATTTGCAGATGATGCCAAATTAGGAGAGGTAGGTAATACCCCAGAAGACAGGATCAGAATTCAAAGTGACCTTAACAGATTACAGAGCTAGGCCAAAACTAAAAAAATGAATTTCAATAGGGTACTACACTTGAGCAGTAAAAATGAAATGCACAGATAAAAAGATGGACTCCTGGCTTCACAACCATGGAGTCTTTATCTTCCTAACACCTGAAACAGGAGGCTGCTCACTGACACAGAAGCATCCAACTTTGGGAGTGCAGTGCAGGAGAAATCTGGGGATTTCTCATCCTAACTCCTGAAGAAGGAAACAGCTGTCTCCCATTGACAATCTTCATAAATTTGATTAACTGCACAGGTTTGTTTAAATACAGCCTTGCTGAACTTGTCTATGATTTTTTTTTACCTAACTATGTGCACATCTTCTTTGTTTTCTAGTTATTAAATGTTACCCCATCCCACCCCTCCCTTTTTCTGTTAAATTTGGCTCCCAGACTTGTGACTTGACTTGAACATATCTTGCAAGGACTTGAGACTTGACCTGAGACTTGAAGGTAGAGCTGACTCTCTGTGCCCTGTTCCTGGATTGCCTCTGACTTCCTCTGCTGACACTTCCATTGAACTGTTTACATGCTTGGAATGCTCCTTGGTCCTGCTTAAAGCTGTAAATCAGCTCCATGTATCACTTTAAATTGGCTATTTTAATAGGAGGATAATAGAAGCAGTTGCTTTGGGCCTCATTACTGAAAGGAGCCACATCAAAACTGAGCAACAGCACAATCCAAATGAGGGGGAAAATGACATTGATATGGGATGCAATGACTCCTGTCCTACCATTCTAAAAAAGGCCTGTTTCTCTGTAGTGAGTAAAGACATAACTGTTTTGTCTCCAACTTGGTTTCTTCCCAGATCCCATTCTTCTTCTCAATCTGATAAAAGCATATTCTGTCCCCTGGGCATATGAAAATCCCATGATTTCATGGCATTTCTTAGAATCCCACCAGCATTTTTTTGGTGTTGTATGGGCTAGAAGATTGTTTTTTCTTCTTGCATTGGCATTTTTAAAACATATTTTAATACATTTTTCCTAATGCACACATTAATTTGCAAATGCGATCTAATGTGCACATTTCCTCTGATGATTAAGTATGCATGTATGCATGTTTCAATGTATTCCTTTTTTTAGCTCTTTGAACTTTAGAATTTGCATGTACTTTGTTTCTTTGAAACACCCTGCAAGCCTTGTGCAGTTCTTGAGGCAAGGTGTGTTTCTTATCACAGTGAATGGCAGGAAGTGCATAAAAGCTAATGTATCATTTCTAGACTTGAGGATAAACTGTAAATTTGTGGTAAATTGAATTCTGGTTGACAAATGGAATCTGGTGGCTTAGTGCCATTTAGCACATACTATGTTTTTAGATGTGCACCAATGGTATTTTAAACATACACTGAATAAGTGTATAAAGCATTAATGCAGTAAACTTGTTTGTACTCTTGTCAGGAACTGTGACTGGCCACAATACTGACATTTGTCACGGTCGAATGTGAAAACAGCAAAAATGAATCTTAAATATCCACCTGTACCCTAAAGGCAGCAGATCCCATCTGATCTTGGAAGCTAAGCAGCTTTAGACCTGGTTAGGACATGGGTGGAAGACCAATAATGAATACCAGGTACAATGTAGGTTTTATTTCAGAGCAAGGAATGGACTAAATCACCTCTCAGTATCCCATGCCTAAGAAAACCCTACAATATCAATGGGATGGGGTTACCACAAATTGACAGGTAACCTGAAGGCACAGACACACACATCTGAGACTGAATACATAACAAAACTCTTTTTCTTTTGTTACCTCTCATCACACTGAAAGTATATGTGTGTGTGTGTGTGTGTGTGTGTGTGTATAAATGATAGGTTGGATGGTAAAAAAATCTTCCTGCTGCTGAGATTTACACAAGTCTAATAATCTTGGAGCAAAAGAGTACATTGAGCATTCATCATGAAATATATGATCCTAAATGCCCATGAGAGATATGATCCTGTAAGACCAATACGTCACACACACCCCGGTCATGGTTTTCACAAAATACCATTTCCATAGAATTTCTGTTTCTGCACAGAAGTAGTGACATATCTTTTTGGAAGCGAAGTGCATACATGCACCTACACGCACAAACACTCATAGAGGAAACACAGCAGTGTCATTATAAATAACACTGTTGGGGATGCTTTGATTTTGAGTTCCTGCATGGCAGGGGGTTGGACTGGATGGCCCTTGTGGTCTTTTCCAAATCTATGATTCTATGATTATATATATATATATATTACCACAATCTTACATACATACATTCACATCTTATCCTGTAAGATTCAATACAACAAACACCCTTCTACCCTACCACCCTACGTGAGTACATACTAACCAACATTATCCCCCCAATTTTACTGCTAACATCATCTAACCTTTTTAACACACGCAACACTTAAAACTACATATACACTTAAGACTTCCTTCCTCTCAAAGTTATTTATGATTCTATGATTCTAACACATCCAGTACTACTACTGTAATAGTTCACACACCAAGGGAATAGATATTGCATTTTACAGTACTGCATAGGTTACAGAATTGTGCAAAAATCACCCATGACAATGTGAAATTTTTTCTCTGAGGCAAGCAAGGAAGAAAGGAAGGGAGGAAAATCTGTTATGTTACAGTGACTGGGTCAAAGAGAATTTTAAAAAAGTTTTCTTATTTGCTGTGTGAGGGGACAAATCAAGTCAGAAGTTACTTCTCTGATGCCTGACCCAGTGAGAAACAAGAGGATAGCAGCAAGGATGCCCAATGAAATGGTTGCATTAAAGGTTAAAATATTAAATAACTCTAAGTTGTACCCTGAAAACTGTATTGAATAATCAAGTAATGAGGACTTAGATGATATGTGCAGTACACCTGTGTGACGCAGCCCTTGGAAATACAGAAGCTCCATGTAGAAAGTGCTGCCCTTTCATGAATCTTTGCCCAAAAAAAAGGAAGCTGAGAGATGAAGTGATAAACGTTGAGATTGTCAACAGGATGTTGAACATGGTCTGAGCAACAGGTGATGTCAAGCAGTTTGGCAGCCTGCCTTTCTGAAGAGACAAAACATCTTTAGCTTATAAAAATAACCCCCCTTTTTTCTGGCTTGGCTAGGCATGAAGCTGACTTTTTCAACAGATCACACTTATGATCCTAAGCATTCCTTCTGTATTCAAGCCAGTAAATGATCCAAATCAGCAGAAGATGTTTCTGATATCTCACACTTGTTTCAAATGGTGGCTGCAAAGTCGACATTATGGCTCTGTTCTGTGTAGAACTCTATGTATTTTGATGACTTGCAGATTTCCATAGCAGGTGAAACTGAACCAATATGTTTATCTATTTATATTTTAAAAGCCATTCTTAGTGCTAGGTAGCTCTGCTCTGCTTACTCAACAGCCCTAAGCAATAGCAAAGATTTCCTCCCCTCCCTTCTTTCTCTGATGATGAGTGATTGAATGAAATATTTGTTACAATGTTTTTATTTAAGAAAATAAAAAAGTGTGGCATAGTGGTCTGAACATTGGATTACAACTCTGGAGGCTAGGGTTCAATTCCCAGCTCAGCCATGAAACTTACTGGATGACCTACTGGATGAAACCTACCGGATGAGCAAGTCACATGCTCTCAGCCTCAACTGAAGGCAATGACAAATCTCCTCTGAACAAATCTTGCCAAGAAAACCCCAGGATAGATTTGCTTAGGGCTGCCATGAGTTGGACATGTCTTGAAGGCACACAACACAACACACACACACACTAAAAAAGGGGGATTGGGGGAATGAGGTTTGGTGTGCTGAGGCAACAACCTCAATTCAGGGAGCCCTAGTGGTGTAGTGGTTAAATACTGGTACTGCAGACACAATATTGTAAGTTTGATTCTAGAGGAGGGCTCCAAGGACCACTCAGCCTTCCATCCTTCCATAGGTCAGTAAAACGAGTAGCCAGCTTGTTGGGAGCAATTTGCTTACATGCTGTAAACCACTTAGGGAGTGGTAATTCACTGATAAGCAGTATAATAATGTACTTGCTATTGCTATTGGTATAATTCAATACTTCCATGTAGATGCCTGTGCAGACAGCCACCATTGTGTAGAAATGGAAACCAAGATAATGGGGGCAGAATGGTGCAGCTGTGGGGCTAAGATAACTTGGGCTGCTCCTGGAGTATTGTGGCCAGTGTAGACAAGGCTCAGTGATAGTGTAAGAAAACCAGAGTTATAGCATCATCAAGAGATGGCCTTCCAGCTTTTGACTGAAGATGTCTAATGAAAGAAGGCATACCATGCACTTAAGCAATTAGTTACAATGTCAAACTACTCTTACTGTTAGTTTCTTGCAATGTTTCAATCAAAACCTATCTTCCTATAAAGTGAACCCATCAGATCTCATCCTGTCCTCTGGGGGAGCAGATAAGAAGACTTTGCTTCTTTGCCTTCTTCTTACTGACATGGCTTTTCCGTTATTCTTATAATGCTAACATGTCTCACCTCACCCTGTCTTGTCTCTAGGCAAAAGACGGCCAGTTAGAGAATGTGGCAGAGCCGAGCTGCTTGTGCCTCACAGTTGACACATTGCCCTCATAGATTTTAGTGCTTTGCTGGAGCTCTTAAATTACAATATAAGAGCCCATATCTCAGATGAGAAAGCAGCACAACAGACTGAGAATTGGGAAAAAATATTTTGGCAACAATAGTTCATTTCCCTCAGGGCACACAGTCAATGATTTAAGTAACACTTAGCAAATGTGCCTCCAGAAATGTGAAAGTGAAATGCAATCCAGCTTCCTGTTACCATGTGGTAAGAATGCTAAGCATACCAATGTGGTCTATAGTTCCTGGCTCTTATTCAGAGGAAACCCAGGCCTTTTTCATGCACAAAATAGCAGCAAACCTAGATCTGCCACTGAAGACAGGACAGCAGCTTACCCTAAGGCAGATTGCTCCAGGCACCCAAAGTTCTCACTCTCTCCTACCATATGCAGTGGGATCATTAGATTGTGTATCGTACTCTCCAACTGGCCGAATTTGGCAGGGACAGTTCCAATTAGCCCTTTGTCATCCCACTTTTTCAGCTGCTTTTAAAATGTCCCAGTTTGCCCCTCTTCTTCCCACTTTCGCTCTTTGCCTTTATCATACTTCAAACTTAGGGTACATCTATACTGTAAAAATAATGCAGTTTGACACGACTTTAAACACCATGGCTCCATCCCAGAGAATACCAGTATTTGTAGTTTGGTGAAAGACCAGCACTCTTGGCAGAGAAGGCTAAAGACCTTGTAAAACTCCATCAGATGGCACTACAGCACTTAAAATGGTGTCATAGAATCATAGAGTTGGAAGAGACCACAAGGGCCATCCAGTCCAAGCCCTGCCATCAGGAAGACACAATCAAAGTACTCCTGACAGATGGTATCTGTTTAAAAACCTCCAAAGAAGGAGATTCCACCACAAGGAGATTCCACCACATTTGGAGGGAGTGTGTTCCACAGTCGAACAGCTCTTACTGTCAGGAAATTCTTTCTAATGTTGAGGCTGAACCTCTTTACTAGATGCACCCTTAGTTCAAAAGGCAAAAGTACTTTGCACTCAATTAACTGAGCAGGGAAGGAATGAAGAGGGACAGATTCTGGCCTTTCCCGGTAGTCCCAGGTAAAGGAAAATTGCTGCAGCCTTCTCTAGCTTGTCTGTTCTTCTTCATTAAGAACTTTTGCCATCTTGACCACAGTCTAACATTGCTTCTCTACATGTATCCCATTTTTCATCTGTGAAATGTTGGAGGGTATGATGTATTTCCCTGCTAAGCATCATAGGCTACCTCTGATGAGAACAGGGAAACATCGTGTCATGACATCACAATATGAGATAACTGCTCTTGCAAGTTGCATAGGAGAAAAGACAAACTCAACACAAGAATGCCATTTTTAGTGATGATGTTCATAGCTTACTGATGCCGCTGGGTCAATGTATATTTGCATACTGATGGCATTGCATAAATGCCAGGAATATTACAGCTACTATTACTACTGAGACCCTGTCAACTGTACTTCTTTACAAACCCATGCCTTTGAAATTGACATTGTATGTATTTAGAATCTAAATTCATAGACTGCCAGTTCAAAAATCACAGCATAGAACATAGCTAAAACTTAGGTATACAAGCAAAACTTTGAAAAAAATGACAGCTGTATACAGAATACCATGTCTTGGCTCAGCGAGATGATATGAATGAACCCCATGGGTACATGCACAGCTCTTGCACTCCTCTCTTTCAGTTGGGAGCAAACAAATTATAATTTCCATTTCTTTGAGCTGGGAAATTATGGTTAGGGTCTTTGGAATTACTCTATATAGCCATGTTGGATTCATATCTTGGCTCAATCTGAAGCCATTAAGCATAATAGTAGGGCTGTCCATGGGCTTCTGGAAATCATTGACCGAAGTCTTAGATTTCTGGGGTACAACTGGTGATTTAGGACAAATGCAATTTCTATGAATTCACTACTTGTCAAACCTATATGTTTCTATGGAGATTATTACACCGGCAAAATGGCCGTACTGAGCCTGAGCTGAGCACGTTAGGAAATTTTTTGAAATTTTGCTAAGATTGGGTGTTATCATACACCTCATGCTCAGACCGGAGGTATAGTGACCAATCTTCTTCTTCTTCCTTTTATTTATATCTTGCCTTCCTCCCAGTACAGGGACTCAAGGTGGCTAACAAATCTAAAACAGTCCAAGTTAAAACAGTATAAAACATTAAAAATACAAAATTTAAAAAATAATTAAACAATTCAAACAATTAAAAATATTACATTATTAAAATTTAAAATTTAAAACTTTTTAAAACAAAAACAAAACAGAATCCATGTCAATATACGAAAGCCTAGCAGCATAAAAACGTTTTTATCTGCCATCAAAAAGAAAGCAAAGATGGATCCATCCTGGCCTCTCTAGGGAGGGAGTTCCAGAGCTTGGGAGCAGCCAATTTAGAGAAGACCCTCTCTCTCGTTCCCACCAGATGTGCCTGCGAGGGTGATGGGGCAGAGAGAAGGGCCTCTCTGGATGATCTCAATACTCTTGTACAGAGAGATACAGTCCTTCAAATAGCCTGGACCCCAATCATATAGGGCTTTAAAGGTAAAACCAGCACTTTGAATTGTGCCTGCAAACAGACTGGCAGCCAATGGAGCTACTGCAACAAGGGATTTGAATGCTCTCTGTAGCCAGTTCCAGTTAACAGCCTGGCTGCAACTTTTTGGACCAGCTGAAGTTTCTGAGCACTTTTCAAAGGCAGGCCCACATAGAATGCATTACAGTAATCCAAATGGGATGTAACCAAGGCATGTACCACTGTGGCCAGGTCTGATGTCTCCAAGAACGGGCGCAGTTGGTGCATGAGTTTTAGCTGTGCAAAGGCACTTGTGATCATAACTGATACCTGGGCTTCCAGGCTCAGCACTGAATCCAGAAGTATCCTAAACTACGAACCTGAATTTATAGGGGGAGTGTCTTTTGACTGACCAGGAGCACCTCTGTCTTGTCTGGATCCAGCTTCAATTTGTTTGCCCTTAGCCATCAGATTCCTGGATCCATCCTTTCCCCATCCTTCGCAAATAATGGGAGTTAACCATTCTTTGTGAAGGATGGAAAAAGGATGGATTGAGGATGGGATGGCTACGATCAGGTCATGATGCCTCCGGTCTGAGCACAGAGGTGTGCAACAACACTCAATCTTAGCAAAATTTCAAAACAAAACAAAACAAAAACATTCCTAATGTGCTCAGCTGTCAGGGACAGCCAGGTGGAGGACTTGGAGGACTCTGAGGGGGAGGATGTGGGGCCAGATTCTAGCTTGGTGCTACCAGCTCCCATAGACCTAGCTGAACTTGGACCTAGCTGTGTGGAACCCATTGAGGCACAGCCCCTGCCCCAGCAGCCTAGCCTCCCTCCTCAGCAGCCTAGCCT
>JAIPUX010001880.1:110433919-110445366 GCA_020142125.1 Phrynosoma platyrhinos | reverse complement strand
TTGTTGGTTGCCTGCTGAAAGCAAACAGTGGTACGTTACTTGCAACTGTATTGTTGTTTTGGAAAAGGCCCCTGTCCTTATCAGCCACGTGTTGGCAGCTTTCCCGGACATCAGCCTGGGCTCAGCACAGCCATTTTGCCAGTGTGATAATCTCCTAAATTTCACTCCCAAAAAAAGACCCTATTCAATAGTTCCAGAATGCCCCTTCCCTAGGGAAACAGTAATTGAAAAACAATATGCATTTCCTTATGGCCATGTTGGTGAATTTCATCCCCCCCTCCTGCTCTTGAAGGGTCAGTAGCTCTACTGGTGGTGGGCTTTTCTTTGGCATAGCATGGCAGGGCTTCTGTTCAATTCAGAGGAATTGTGGGAGAAGCAGCAGTATAATCCAAATTTAATGCCTGGCCCCTACAGAGCGAGATCTACCAGCCCCCACTGTTTGTGACTGATTTTACACAACACTTTCCCATTAGAGCAGGAGTACGTAATTTGTAGCTCACTAGAAGTTATGTGAATCTGATGAACTAAACCCAGGGGGCATATGCACTGCAGAATTAATGCAGTTTGACATGGCTAAATGCTTTGGAATTCTGGGATTTGAAGTTTTGTAAACATTTAGCCTTCTCTGTTAGAGCTCTGGTGCCACAGCAAACTACACATCTTAGGATTCCATAGAATGGAGTCATGGTAGTTAAAGCAGTGTCAAGTTCCATTAATTCTGCAGTGTGGCAGCAGCCCAGGTCTACAGACATTTATACCATCTTCTTGTCTCAGTTAGTCTCAAAGGTGCTACAAGATCCCACTGCAAACTGATCCAGACTAAAAATTCAAAGATATAGCCATGTTATTCTTTCCCTTGGTATGTGAGAATGTCAATTCAAATTCAAAATCCGTTGTGTATGGAAATGAAATAGCAAGCCTAGTTTTAACAATAGTCATTTGTGGACAAAGACATAGCCATTGGGTATGGAAATGAGGGGGCAAGATCAGTTTGGCCCTGGAAACTAGCCTGTAGGTAGGAAGAATAGATGAACTAGGATGCCCCCCACCAAGGATGGGATCAGATAGTGTTGAAATGTGTGTAGTGAGCCAGGAAGCCATTGTACCTGTTCAATCCATTGCTGAGGGACTTCAGTTTATGGATGACTTCCAATTCTGCTGTTTCTCTTTCCAATCTACCTTTGTAATTCTTTTGGTCAAGGACCACTGTTCTGAGGTATGAGATGGAATGCCCAGGGAGACTGAAATGTTCAGCCACTAATTTTTGTGTATTCC
This sequence comes from Phrynosoma platyrhinos, assembly GCA_020142125.1. Classification (NCBI taxonomy): domain Eukaryota; kingdom Metazoa; phylum Chordata; class Lepidosauria; order Squamata; family Phrynosomatidae; genus Phrynosoma; species Phrynosoma platyrhinos. The sequence continues at coordinate 110,444,091 of JAIPUX010001880.1, read as the reverse complement.
CATTCCTAATGTTTGATTTATGTCCATTTATCCTCTGGCATAGGGACTGGCCTGTTTGCCCAATGTAGAGTGCTAATGGGAATTGATGACATAGTATGACATAGTACAGGGGTAGGCAACCTTTTTGAGCTGGGGGCCAGGTTGCTGTCCCTCAGACAATTGGGGGGCCGAAGCACCAAAAATAAATAAATAAATAAATAATATATATAAAATAAAATAAAAAATATGCATGCACACTCTCTCAACCCCAGAAAAGCCATGGCAAAACCCCTGTGGAGATTTTGCCTAGAAAACTCCAAGAACAAGTAATAACAACAATAATCAATATCATTATGGCAGGCGGCGGCAGTGGCGGTGGCAGGACCAGCCTGGGGCCGGTCCAAAGGCCTCAGGGGGCCGCATCTGGCCCCCAGGTCTTAGGTTGCCTACCCCTGACATAGTATAACATAGTATGACATAGTATAACATAAATCATACCAAGGCCATATATATGTCTGTCCCTGGCTTTCACTCCACCAAAAGCATCTGTGGAAGTAGACTGAAGCCTATGAAAGCTCATGCTGCCAACTTGTTTCTTTCAGTTAGGGGGGAAGCAGACAGGCGGCCGTGGGCCACCCTGGGAAGCTGCGCTGCGTGGCCGAGGTATCCCCACACTTCGGCCCCACGGCGCAGCTTTGCCACCCCTGAAAGGAGCACTAAATTGGCGCTCCTTTCACAAGTTGCCAAAGGTGCGCCGCAAAAGGCTGCGTCGCACCTTCGGCGACTCTTCCGCCACACCGTGTGCGAAAGCTGTGGCGGGAGGTCCTCCTTGGAGTGTCGGCCGTGCGGAGGGCCGGCTTCTCCGAGGATGACCTGGGGAAGGGGTTGGGGTGCTGATTGTGCGGCTGCCCCTCCCCTTCCCTGCCCCCAAAACGGCCCAATTGGCCGTCTGCTTAGGGGGTGAGTCTCAAAGGTGCTACAAAAGCTCTCTACATACTGATCCAGACTAACACGGTGTTGTCTTTGAATGTTCCCTCCAGATGTTGTTGAACAGCATTTTCCAGGATTCTTCTGGGATGCTGTGCCAACTAGGACTGCTGAGAACTGTCCTTCAACATCTGGAAGACTCCAACTTGCTCACCCTTCATTCCAGAGTGATAGAATACCTCACTGAATTTGATGGCTCATAGGTTCACTTGGATCCTTATTTGAACACAAAGACTGAACAGGTGATGGTGGGAGATGGGTTTGTTTGGAAGTCTGTGGTATAATTCCTGTACCTTCATTACCCACAATGACACTCACAGACATTTGAGGCTCTGCCCCTCTCTTTCTGCATAGGTTGTGCTGCTGTGAGCACTCCTGAACTTCAAGGCAGGGGATAAGAACAGCTTGTGCACTTTTCCCTGAAATGTCATATCGGTCAGCTGTCATCTGACAATTGCCAACAGCCAAGAAACACTGGCAGACAAGCAAAAATAGAGCTCCCAAATATTGTTCCAGAAATGACAAACCTGTCGAGATGTGACATATCTATGTCACCAGAACTAGGGCTGTTTTGAAGCTCACAGGAGGGTTTATTGGTGACATTTCAGAGGCAAGATAAACTTCTCGTTGCCCAGGACTCTCAAAGATCTGAGGCTGATTCAGGAAAAATTTTATCATGCAAGTTTGGAATGTGGAGCTCTACATGCCCTTCTATATAAACAAATTAGTCACTGGGAGTTCTCCTGCCCCCTACAAGCTGGCAGTAAAAACAAGCCACTTTATATGGGGCATGCAGGGATCATAGATCATAGTTCAAGAGAGGAACATAGATTTGGCATGCAGAAGGCCTCAAATTTCCAGTTTGCAAAGGTTCAGGCAGCAGTTGATGGGTATTTTGAAGAATACCCTTAAGCATTTCTGCCAACTAGAGTAGACAAAACTGGCCTAGGTGGAAAAACAGTCCTATCCCATTTAAAACAACTCATATTCCAGTAATGAGTTCTATTTAGCATGATAAAAGTTCTCTATCGGTTGTGCTGCAGAGGGGTGGGATAGAAATAAATTATTATTATTATTATTATTATTATTATTATTATTATTATTATTATCTATTTTCAATTAATAATTAGGATAATTATTGAGACTATTCTTAACCTGAGTGGCATTATTTTTCACCTCAACATGAAGCATAGCTTTCATGACTGGGATTTCTGCTAGTTAAGTTGTTTCTACAGAAATAGGTATATCTACAGGGAAAGCTCCTTAAATTCCTGGCTTGATGCTTGCACTCTGGATTCTTAGTCCAGCTAGCCAATATCAGAAGTTGATTCTGAAAGAGGTCCTTTGTTCAAATCCTAGTATGGCCATAGCTTATGGAAAGGGACACCATTTGGTGGTTCACCATTGCCTTTGCAAACAGAAGACCCAAGTTTCAATTATTGACTTCTCAGTTAAAATAACATTGGGTAACAGAGGTGGGTGGGGAAGACCCCTGCCTGAGACTCCGGAGAGTCAGAATAAACAATATTGGCCACAAAGGACAAGAAGTGGAACTTGGCATAAGGCAGCTTCATGTGTTCAGAAGACCAGGGTGCTTCCCAATTTAAAGAAGACAAATTTCTTTCCTCAGATTTATATATGAGATTCTCTGATGATATTTATCATCTACAGACGATAAGCAGGAAATGGTGTACCCAGCAAACGTACAAACATCTCCTATTGATCTTGAAACTAGTACATGTACCAAGAGGTGGCACAGTGTGGCCCATGGGTCATATGTCTCCCCCTCAGATCCCATTTTTGCCCCCTGAAGCCCCTACCAGATCCCTCCAAACCCAACCCCTATTTTTAATAAACAGTGCAGTTATAAAGTAATTTTAGCCCCCAAATCATGTAAAAAGACCCCCTCAATATGGAAAAAACAAATAAACACCTGATATCACCTTTACAACCACTACACAATCCTACACTGCCCTCAAATACTTCTATATGCCTCTGCATTCTCTTTCAAAATGGCAATAGAAAGTGGTGTGACATCATTATCTGTCACCATTTTGAGAAGAATACATAAGAAAATAGATGTATTTGGGGCATGTTAAGGTGGGGGGCATAGAGGCTTAGGACAGGGACTTGGTCCCTGGTGCCCAGCAGTTATCCACCTTGATGTGATATTTTTAACATCTGTTAAACTTAACATGTTTTAATCTGTTTAAAGTAGTTTAACTGTACTAAATTGTTTTTATTTATATATCACCCTGAGATCTTGTGATAAAGAGTGGGGTATAACTGATATATAAAATAGATAAAAATGTAACAAATTAGCCACTAGGGTTCTCCCATAGAAGCCTGATAATGGTTGGAAGTTTGTACTGAAGAAGGTGATGCCTACGATATAGTGGGCCCAAGCTGATCTACATTGCAAATCTGCACCTGAAATCAGGATTAGAAACATCCTGATAGTTAAATGGGGACAAATGCTACTTATTGCTTTCTAAAACCATTAGACATTCCACACTGATGACACTTTAAGTGACATCGTCCATGCACAGTACTGCCCACTGATTTCAATTAATAGTTAATGTTCTTATTGAAATTACAATATCTTGTACTATTTTAGCAGCAGCCTCAACTGTAATTTGTACTGCTACTGAGATGGAGGCATTAACTGGTTCTTCTTAAAGCTAGGATGACCTTCCATTAAACTATTGCTCTTCTACCCTCACCCCTGTGCCCAGCACCGAAGCTGAATTTCACCAAAAATGTTTCGCCCACAGCTATTTCCTCACATGTGAATAAAGCATCTTTGAAAATATCACGATCAGAGTTTTATTGTGCCTTATCTTTACTTCATGTTTCAAAGGCTTCCATAAATGCCCTTTCCTCCAAGTTTTAAGGATCACAGAAGTGCTGACCAGCTTTCTGTGGCTTACTGAGACTAGTTCTCACAAAGCAAACGAGTTCCTGGCAGGGGTGGAGAGGTAAAATGAAAAATTCTAACCACCTAAATGAATTTTTCCTTCAGTTTTCAAAATCTCTAGCAAATTGCAAATCACTTACATCTAGAACTCTAAGATTTGCTGTGTTCCCATTTAGATTTGTTGTGTTCTCCTTTGATAACATTGTTTGCTCCTTTCATTCATCTTTCAGTTGTACTTGAGGTGGTGAGATATGAGGATGACTGCATAAGCCTGAGGCTTGCTATGTCTTGGCCCCTTAATGATGATTAATAATAATAATAATATTTATTTCTATCCCACCCCTCTGCAGTGCAATCAGGGTGGCGTACAACAATAAAAATCATAGTATATTGTTGTGTTTACAGAGGATCACAGAGTTGGAAGAATCCAAACAGTCATATACTAACCTCTTCTCAGTGTAGGAGTCTACCACTAAAATATCCATGAGAGGAGCATATCCAACCTCTGTTTAAAAACCTACCAATGTCAAAGATAGCCTGTTCTACTGTCAAACAACTTTATTGTCAAGAAGTCCACCGGAAGGTATGTTTGAATTCTTGTGATTTCTGCCTATTGGTGTGGGCTCCACCCTCTGGAGCAGCAGAATACAAATTCTTCCATATTGCCCTACTTCAGATATTTGAAGATGGCTATCTCATTGCCTCTCAGTCTTCTCTTCTCCTGCCTAAACCCACCCAAATTCCTCAACTGTTCCTCACAGAGTTTGATCTCTGGATCTTTTACCAACTTGTTTGCTGTCTTCTGGACATGTTCTATGCTGCCAATCACTTTATATTCTATCCCAGTTTAACACTGAAGACCAGAAACTACTGAAAACACCACAGTGTGGTGAAACCCAGCCCTATCAAATGATTCATATGAAACAAAGAAAACCATGTATTTTGCTAACTAATCTTATTTCCATAACTTTCTCCCAAAATGGGAGCCAAAGCCCTGTAGGCCATCAAAGCATTGCTTCTTCATTTAGATGTCTTTGCCAGATGTTTATACTGTAATATGAAGCACTTTGTTAGTATCAGAGACACAAGGAAACAAAATGCAAACCAACACCAAGAACACCAAAAGCCACTCTTGCCCTATGATCTCCTAGGGCTTTGTTCTTCTCATGGCACTTCTCCCTCTAGTTTCCTTGCTAGATGCTCTAGTCTATGCTATCAGAAGTGACATTCTGACATATTTCAGACATTGGGAAATCTTTGCTTTCTGTGAGCTTTTAAGCAATCAGAGTGTTTTTCTATTCACCCTCTATGTTGCTGCCACATACGGTGTTCACAGCAGGGTTTGCGTTTCAGGTCAAACACATTTCTCAACTGGGAATCTATATTTCATTTCCTCTCTTTCACCACAAAAGCCTTTCTGACTGAGGTTTGTCAGTCTGAGAAATGTAGCAAAAATCAATTGAGTTCCACCTCTCTCATTTTCAAACTCTTAACTTTTCACCAAATGGAAAGGGGCAACATTTATCCTGAACAATGATATCTCCCTCTCACAGACTTTGGGTGGTAATCTGGTCCTTGCTGATAGATAGTCTCCAAATCTAAAGCAGCATTTACAGGGAAACCACAGAGAACCTCCATAGTATAGTAGTTTGAATGTTGGACTATAACTCTGGAGACAAGGGTTTGAATCACTGCTCAGCCATGATAACCTACTATGTGAACTTGGGCAAATAACATTCTCTCAGCTTCAAAGGAAGGGAAAGGCTAACCCTGTCTAAACAAATCTTACCAAGAAAACTATGTAATAGTGAGGGTCACCATAAATTGCAGATGACTTGAAGGCACACAACAACAACAACAACAACAACAACAACAACAACAACAGCAACAACAACAATGGTGACAAGACACAAGGACCATGTTCTACAAGAAACCCAGAACACAACTCTGTCCCCATATCCACACTGTTAGAGCCTCTTACACTGTCATTCCCAACATCAGTCTGATTCCTCTTCTAGACCACACTGGCAGCTAGCTTGGTAAAGGTCTGATCAGGAGTTCATTCAGCTATTGATTAGCCATTGGAATATATGCTATCATTTGCCAGTAATAACCATTCCACATTTCACATAGCACAATAGAAAGACAGAGTCTAATCAAAATAATACAGAGACATACTGGCTGTTTTTTTTGGGGGGGGGGGAGTTGCAATGCAAGAAAACTAACAAGCCCAGTCTTTAAAGTGCTGCAAAACTATTTGCTATTTTGGCAGAAAAAGACTACAGTGTTTCTCAGCTATGAAAATACTCATCATGTTATGTTTACTGATTACGTTTCTGAAGTCTGAAGTCTAGTCATCTTTCATGGATTTTCTGTCTTTGGTTCACCCAGGAATGATAGGTCAACTAAATATCTAGAAAGCATTATTTTCCAATAACATCTGCACCACAAAAATATACTGTAACATTTTGTCTTCCAAACTCAGAGTTCTATGCCTTTTCTAGACTTGCCTCCAAAATGACATTGCTTCCTCAACCCCAGATTAGGCCATCACTTGAATCTTGGAACCCCCCCCCCCCATTTTTCAAAACAACATGTTTTTGCCTGGTCTTCCCACAAGTAATGCTTACACAAAATTATTGCAACACATGCATTGCTGTGTTGTTTGAATCTATTCATGACAAACATGCATATTTTCATAATATTTCCATGGTTGTTGTTGTTGTTGTTGTTGTTAACTGCCTTCGAGTTGATCTCATCCCATGGTGATCCTGTGGATGAGACATCTCCATGACTCCCTATCCTCCACTGGTCTGCTTAGGTCCTGTAAACTCATACCCGTGTTCTCTTTAATAGCGTCCATCCATCTAGCATGTGGCCTTCTTCTCTTTCTACTTCACATTTCCCAGCATTATTGTTTTTTCCAAAGAGTCCTCCTTTCTCATGATGTGTTTGAAGTACAACAGCCTCAGATTTGTCATCTTGGCTTCCAGGGAGATCTCTGCCTTGATCTGCTCCAGGACACATTAGTATGGGTTTTTTTTTTTTTGGTCATCCATGGGATCATCAGTGCACTTTGCCAGCACCACATCTCAAATGAATTGATTTTCTTCTTATCTGCTTTCTTTACTGTCCAGCTCCCACATCCATACATGCTAAGAGGGAATACAATGACTTGTATGATTTGCACTTTTGTGTTTAGTTGTATATCTGCATTTTAGAATTTTTTCTAGTTCTTTCATAGTCATTCCCCCCATTCTTAATCTTCTTCTGATCTCCTGATTGCAGTCTCCATTTCTATCAGTGTTTGATTCCTGGTATGAGAACTCTTTTATCACTTCTATTTCTTCATTGTCCAGGCTGAATTTGTCAAGATTCTCCGTTGTTATTATTTTTGTTTTCTTTAAGTTCAACATTAGGCCTGCCTTTGCACTTTCTTCCTTGATCTTTCTTAATAGTTCTTTCAGGTCTGGGCTGTTTTCTGCTAGTATTATGGTGTCATCTGCATATCTTAGATTGTTGATATTCCTTTCTCCTATTTTCACTGCTCTTTCTTCTGTGTCCAAGCCTGCTTTTCTTACAATATGTTCTGCATATAAGTTAAACATGCAGGATGATAAGATGCAGCCTTGTCTGACCTCTTTGCCAATTGGGAACCATTCCATGTTGTTGAAGAATATTGTCAGATATTCTTTTTAATGCCTACCTACAGTATCTTTATTCAGTCTGTGAAAATTTCACATGACACAATGTTAGTATTATTTTTTTTAAAAAATGTCCATAATTCATAGTGTTTTAATTATTCAGTGCCAGAAATTTTTATTCCTATGTGACTAAAACAGGACTACAAGAAAATGACTCTTTATGCTAAATCAATACCACAAAATCCACAAAGCAGAGCAACTACAAAATAAAACACACATGCACAAAACACACATGTACAAAACAAAACAAAACAAAAACAAACCTTGCCCATTATTCATGTTATTTCAGACATTCAGTACTGACACCCTCTATTCCTGTGAGACTAAAAGAAGAATACAGTTTGACCCCCATATACATGAGGGATCCATTCCCATAGATAAGTGAAAACTGTGGTTAACAGCAAACTGGTTATTTTCCAGCAGAAGATGACTATAGAGTTGCACTGGAGGTCCTCCAGTGTGGCTCTATGGTCAACTTCTGGCAGATGATTATCACAGAGCCATGCTGGAGGACCCCTGGATGCCTAGATGGACTTCCCCCCAATGTGTGTAAGTGAAACTATACTTACCGATCCCACTATACAAGAAAATATCTGTGTTACATCAACACCACAGAATTCATGATAAAATGCTTGCCGTTGCCCCTTTGCTCACTGGGTTGGGGCTGTGGCAACCACACACCACGTCCCCAACCTGACCTTTTCCCAGTGCAAAAAGTAACGGCAAAAAGCCGTTCCTTATTGCACTAAGAAAAGAGTAACTTTGCCACTGCGGTGATGGTTTTTCAGCATTTCTTCAGCGCAACGTGTGTAAACACTGTACTGTCAAAATGCTATAGATCCACTGCACGTGCAGTTAGCCATGTGGCTTCCCGGCAGACTGGGGGCATGCTGCTGTCTGAACATCACCTCCTAAGTCTGCCAGGAAGCCAGCTGTTTTTGCTGGTCTGCTTTGCCCCTCAGTTTTAGAAATTAAGTAGCAACTAGAACCAGTGGAGATTCATATAGCTGTCCCATGGATAACTATGTTGGAGAATGCCAAACAGAACTGCAAAATGGAAATCATACAGTGGATTTTACAACTATATACTCTGTTGCAAAGCATCTCTTTAAATTTTGCAGAAGATCATAGGAAGGGCCATGCTGGAACAAACCAAAGATCTATCTAGGCCAGCATTCTGTTTCCACAATAGCCAACCAGATGCCTGAGAGAAACCCACAGACAGGACATGAGTGCCACAGCCTCCTCTTCTTTCTTTTCAGCTGCTGGTGCTGATAGGGATACTGTGTCTGATACTTGTGGTAATAATCATCATCATGACAATAGCCATTTCTAGTATTGTTCTCCATTAATTTGTCCAATCCTGTTCTAAATTTATCCATCAGTACATTTTGTGGTATGAGATGCAGTGGCTCAAGTGGTTAAGATGCTGACTCTGTTGATTGCAAGATCGTCCGATTGGCAGTTCGAGGCCTGGGTGCTGCATGATGGGGTGAGCTCCTGTCACTAGTCAAAGCTTCTGCTAACCTAGCAGTTCAAAAGCATGCAAATGCAAGTAGATAAATAGGGACCACTTCTCAGTGGAAAGGTAAACAGCATTCTGTGCAATTGTGCTGGCCACATGATCACAGAGTAGTCTCTGACAAAGCTGATTCTTCAGCTTAGTAACGGAGATGAGTAATGGTTGGACATGACTTGACAACCTTGCCAATGGGAAATACCTTTACCTTTACCTTTTGTGGCAGTGAATTCTATAGTTCCATCATGTCTTCTGTGAAGTACTTTCTTTATCTTTGTCCTGAATCTCCCACCATGAGCTTCATTCAAGAGAAAAGATAAAGTTTTTTCACCATGAATCAATAAATCTACATTGGCCAGAATATCACCACTGGGTGGCAGAAGAATGTCTTCTGTATGGGTTGCATGACACCTGAAATTATTTCTGCCATGTAGCATGGCTAATGATGCAGGGAAGAAATTTATTTGGTTCATATTTTAATACATATCTATCTAATTCACATTTCCTGAGGCAATATGCAAACTGAAACATAGTTATCTTCTGAAATTCATGCTTCTTATTAAAAAGATGAATTAAAAACCCAGGCATATGTTAGGGAAATGTTCCTGTTGGTGAAAATAATGTACAACATGCATGATATTACAAAACTTACTTACAAAAATGTGTATATCTGGCCCAGATAGGTACAGGATATTAGGAGAAATGCATAAGAAACTGTATAGAGAATATGGATTTTCATGCAGACTTGAACAACAATATGTAATATCTAAAGAGCTGTCCCAGAGAAGAGGGTGAAAGTTTGTTCTCTGCTGACTTAGATGGTAGGACCAGATCTAATGGTTTTAAGTTACAGCAGGGTAGATTGTGATTGGATGTTAGAAGGAACTTCTGGACAGTAACAGTGGTTCAGCAGTTGAACAAACTGCCTAGAAAGATGGTGGTGTTTATTTTTCTCTAACCATCTTTATAAAGAAGCTGGACAGCTACCTGATGGGGACGCTCTAGCTGGAGTTCTTGCACTGAGTGAGGAAAGAGAGTTGGACTCAGTGGCCTATGGAGTCCCTTG
>JAIPUX010001880.1:110422617-110433819 GCA_020142125.1 Phrynosoma platyrhinos | reverse complement strand
TGGCCAGCGTGTGATAAGGTCCTATGATTGTATGATTTTATAATACACATGCTGCAAACTAATGCAGATATGGGATGAAATGGAATTACAACTGCAAAAATAAGAAACAAGGAGAAACCACAATCTGAATATCTGCTTCATTCTTAAACACTGCTTAATATATAGAAGGCACCTACTCTAGCTTTGAGGCAAAACCCTCAAAACCCTCATATCAAGCAAATGTCCCTTTGATGGTTCTTAAAAAGAAAGGTGCCTAGAAGACCTACTTCTATAGGCAGCATGTTTAAGTCCTAAATTTATCAACATCCACACTTGATGCCAAACATGATTTTGGCAATAATGAAGTCATAATTATTCTCAATTTAGTATAACTCCCTTAGAGCATACCAAAGTCATTAAAAACCCCAACTACATTGAATTTATGGTAGGATTCTGTTACATGTCATGGAAAACAATAAAATATTAATAGGTTTAGGAAGTGCCAAAATTTCTTGTTGGAGAAGTCCTGAGGTTGCTGCTGTAATGTGAACCATGGAAGAAGCTAAAATTTTATGTATGACTGAAGTTGAGAAAATCCTTCACAAATATTGTTGGCATCAGATGTATAGTGGAGATCGTATAGAGAAATGTAGAAAAGACCATGTGGAGATGGCAAATCCAGAATTTTCATACCATTCCATTAACTTCTTCAGTCTCAGTTTTCCTTATTAACAAACAAAATCACTCCATTAAATCATTACAACACCATACCTCCATGTAGTATGTATGCCAAGAAACAAAATTACATCCAAACACATGACTTACCCTTAGATCTCAATACATACAGCAAAAAATGTACTGTATTCCTTTTCAATGCTATTCTTAGCTCTACAAACCAAAATGCCATTGTTATTATTGCTTGTCGATTGAGATACAAATGGAGATAAAAAGGCGTTTTGGTTTATAGAAGTTTTTATCTCCATTTGTAGCTCAATCAGTCTCATACATAAAAGACTCTATGGATTTTATTTCTACAGGAAAAATGCATCTGTGAAAAAGTTAAAATACTCCAGGATTTAAAAGTTGTGGTTTGTTTGTTTATATAAGTATTATTTGTGTATAAATTTTGTTTCTGCCTAATTCAACAAGCAGTAATAACAAAGGCATTTTGGTTTGTAGAACTAAGAATAGCATTGAAAAGGAAGAAGTTTTTTGCTGTATGTATTGAGATCTATGGGTTAGTCATGTGTTTGTATAGAAACTATTTTTGTTTCTTGGCATAAGTACTACATGGAGATAAGGTACTGTACTAATTTAATGGAGATTTTGTTTGTTAATAAGGAAAACTGGGACTGAAGAAGTGATTGATGGACTTTATGAAGGAATTATAATAATAATTGATGGTATTGTAAAAAAATTGGTTTTTGAAATATACATTTGAGCCTGCTAGATATTTTGTTAATTTTATAAATATACCAAGAGTTGGGTCGGCATTAACTGGTGCTCTGTTTTTGCGATAATGCAGGAAAAACCAAAAATAAAGTTTGTCCAACAGATGACCATCTATCTATCTATCCTTTCTTTAAAAATCTCCAGTGAAGGGGAATTTACTGTCTTCTGAGGTAGTTTGTTTAACTATGAAGCAGCTGTAACCTATTATAGTCATGACTGCCTTCCTAATGTTCATCAGAATTTCCTTTCTTGTGATTTGAATCCATTGGTTTAAATCCTGCTTTCTGATGCAGCAGAAAAATCTTGCTCCATCTTTCACAGCAGAGCCCTTCATATATTTGAAAGATGGATATCATATCACCTTCTGTTCTCCATGCTAAACATAGTCATCTTCCCCAACCATTTCTAATAGGAGTTTCCAGAGTGAATAAAAGACTAAGCCATGCTTGGAGCTCAGATGGGCAATTCTTCATTCCATCTGTAAACAGCTTTGATAAATTAATCTTCAGCTCCTGATAAGTTTTAAACTCTGTGAAGGTATTTGCATGCATATGTGTATGGCTTAAATTGGGGATGAGGAATTCTTCATATACTGGTTGTGATAGAGTCAACCTGGTTGTGATGGTGTATAGGAGTTTAAAGAAAGTTCTGGAAAATAGGTCTTGTGCCATCAAAGAGAAGGCAGAACACTATAGCATAGGACACATAACCACCTGAGATGCTTTGGATAGGTAGCACACTTGGTAGATTAGGGAAAAGGAGATGTTTGGATTGGCTCAGGCTTCTCATTTTCATAAAGAGAGAAAGAGTGGAGAGATGGGTGGGCTGATGTTCATCTTTTATTGAGATGGGAAGGACTAGGGACATAATCTGGAAATTAAACAGGCAAAGATGGGGTATTACAATGCTGGGCTGTTGCCTCCATACCTATTACTTTCAGCAGCAAGGATCTGACAGCTTGTGGTGATGAATATTGGATGAAGCAGACAATGACTCAGCTATATGCCACAGGATTCACACAGCGTTGTACTCTAGTACTGTTTGTATGCAAAATAGTTTTAGAAAGGAGGTGCAGATGCTGTGAGTTTATTAGCCAGAATGCTATTGAGTATGCTAAGGTGTGAATTGAATCCCTCATGCTATTGTATACCATGCATAGCCTTATCATTAATGTAAAAAGGACACTTTATTTGCTTTACTGGACAAATTTCCTCACTGCAACCAGCCTGTGAAATATATTTAGCCCCCCCCCCGCTCCCCCCAGGTACCAAAGGTTTGGACCTGGAAATGAAACTTTCTCAATTAAACTTGAATCAAAAACTTTCCTATCAGTCCCAAAGGAGCAAAAAAAGTCCCCACTTATTCTTTGTGCCTTCTTTTCACCCTTGACTTTCCAAACAGAATGAAGGATAATTGTGTGGTTTCAGCTAGCAACCTCTGCCTACCTTTGTGAGCTTGGAAATGCTATATTCTTTTTATATGAGGTTAATCTGCAGCCATTTTTTCTTATCTCCCTCTCCTTGATTAGAGCATATATTTGATTATGTACAACCGGTTGTAAATAAGACTACTTTTTTTCTTTTCTGCTAGACTATGTTTTTTTATATGTGTGTGTGTGTGTGTGTGTGTGTGTGTGTGTGTGTGTGTGAGAGAGAGAGAGAGAGAGAGAGAGAGAGAGAGAGACTGGCAGTTGTTCAGCTTCTTCCATGACAATTTGATTCCTGTTCTAGAAAGATTTCTCACATTTCCCAGTATGTATTGCTGGGAATACATTCTGCACTTCTCTAGGGTGCTTTACCAGATTGTTTCAGAATGGAGCATTTCTACTAAACAGAGATTTTGGAAGTAGGCCCTGGAGAAGGATAGCTTGTACATGGCTATATGAGGGACTACTTTCAGAGATCTTCCAAAGTAAGGCACCATGAAGCCCTCCAGATGTTGTTGAATAGCAACCACCTCAGTACTCTTTGCTATTGTCTTTGCTGGCCAGGGCTTCTAGGGCTGTGTCTGCATGGACCAGCATGGGAGCAGCTTGGAGTATTGTGGCTCCAAAGCTGCCCCAATGTCCTCCCATTACCTGAGCACTCTGGAACAACACTGGGCAGCCGTTTGCACATTTGCTGTGCTGCCCACCATTACTACCATGAGTTGCTTCCTCTGAGGTCAGACCAAGGTGCCCAGCTTCAATCTCATAGCTGGGTGCCTTGTTCTGACCTCAGAGGGAGTGACTTGCACCAATGGCAGCAGGCACACAGTGACACATTGTAAAAAGCTGACTGGTGTTGCTCCTGAGAACTCCAGATCTTCTGGGAAGATCCAGACCAAAAGGCAACTTTTAAAAATTCATTGTACAGGTGCTATACCATGGGTTCAGTGCTGAACTGGCTGTATGCCATCCGAAATCAGATTTCACCCAGCCCAACCATCATGAGGATGGGAGTGGGGAGGATGCATTATTTGACTCATGTGGACATGGCCTAGGACTTGTAGTGCACAACATCTGGAAGGCCACATGATTGCCACCCCAGTTTTAAAGTCACCACCATAATTCCTTGGCTTGCTAAAATCCTGATGGTGTTGTTTTTAACAAGTGCATTTGGATCCAGTAACAGGAGGCAAAATAATAGCAAGATTAAGATTTTATCCCACAACCCACTAATGAGCAGAACAGACTAGCCTCCTTTAGTGGGGGTTTATGGACCTGCCTTGTTCTCTCCTAGGAGGAATAGACATTGCAAAAGATTTGAAATTTTATTTATCTCTTTGGCAAAAGAGCATCTTAGTCCCACTGAGGTACTAGCAATAATTTATCATATTTGGTAGGAGGAAAAAATGCAGTGCACATAGCATTAAGTGGATTCCCCACAGATTCAAACAACAACAGCAACAACAAAAATAACAGGACAGGGTTAGAAGTATATTTAATAATGTGGACTTCAAGAATGAAAATGTGCTTGAAAGGCGAAAAATATTAGTAAAAAAACTCAGTAATTGCCCTGATGGCAAGAACTTGACTTTGCCTTAGTCACTGTGGATCCAATTTATTTCTCTGCACGGAAGCTAATGTTTGTTTTATCTCCCATTTAAGCTATATTTTCAGGGCCTAAGTGGTGTGGTCTGTCTGCAAATGGAGAAAAATGTGAGACAATAATCTCAATAGATTCTGGCATCCTCCAGCTAGGTCATTAATGAGGAACTTTCTCAGGATGGTCCTAAATTGTGGCCTCCCCATAGCTGGACACATGACAGATGGAGCAAATACGAGAGAGCCAGGAAGTCAGCTAAATAAGTAAATACTGATCAAGCCAGAAGAGAGGAAGATTCTGGGCATACAGGTGTTGGTCCATGTTGTAACAATTTTAACAAATCTTCAATCCCAGTTTGGAAAAAAATAAATTTTTGAATTACAACACTGAGAATCCCAGAATTAGCCATGCTGGCTAGGGTATCTGGGGACATGTAGTTCAAAAAGTAACTTTTCTTTGTTCTACTCTCAATATGTTTTCATTAAAGTATAGTGTGGTGCAGATGGCACATTTCATAAATGCACCAACACAGGTGCCAGATGTGATCAGTGCTTTGGAAGGATGTATATATTCAATAGGTACATTTTTCTTATTCTCTCCCCCCACCCCCCGCTTCCAAATTCATCCCCAAGCTCCAAGATGTAAGTTTTCTATGATTCTTTTCATCTGAAAAGAAAAATAACAGCTGGGGGAGGGAATAAAAATTTATTAAGAAAATGGCACACATGGAAAAGGTTAAGTGACACTCGCCCTTATACTGTTGCTTTGATCAAAGCAGCTGAGCTGGCTGGAGGCATTTGGTAAAGGAAGTAAACTCAGCTTTAAAAATAAACATTAATAACAACCAGAAGAAGAAGAAAGATATCCTTTGCATTTCATGTTTTGTTTTCAATTAAGGTGAGTTGTCTCTGAAAGATCTTTCAAGTCCTTTGCCACAGCCAACAATACCCCCCCTCTTTTTGTGTTGGAGAATAGTGGTGAATAATATTGGAGGAATTTTTGAAACAGCCCGAGTCATTCTGTTGCTGATACTTAGTCAGAGTACATCTTACATTCTTGCCGGTAGTGAAACATTATTAAAGAATTATTAGTTAGTCTGGTGTTATCAGTTTTGGTAACTATTGTCCACCCTGCCAGGAATGAGAAGACTGGACAACAGTATGGTGTAATAAAGGTCATAGCTTTGTTGAATATATGCAACAAGGCAGAAGCATGGGACTGGTGGGCTGCCAGGTGAAATAAGGAATAGCATTCCCATATTTTTCATAATTATGTGGAAAACAGTGGATTTTAGTAGGTGTTGCTTGTCAAACAAGCATCACCTGCTGAAATTCTCTCTTCTACACAACCATTAAAGGGTCAGGAGGCTTGTTCCCTGTTTCAGCTGTTTATTGGCAACTCTATACTTGACAAGCTTAGACAAGCCAGACTTGCCATAGGATGATTGCTTCTAGACTTGGAATTCTGGGATGCCTAGGTATCACAGTTCATCATTACATGTATCCCATAAAATACAGCAGGAGGTCCCAAGAAAATCTGCCTGGTGGTACTAGTTAGCATTATTATAGGGACTATTACATGGGACCAGTAAAGCACCCTACCATTCCTTTCTCTCCAGTTGGCAATAGGAAGTATGTAGGTTGAATCCTTCACCAGTTAATAACTCAGGTAGATCATCAAGAGAGCAAAAAACCTACCAAGTGCCTGAAACTGCCAGTTTAACTGCCATGATTATATCCTATAGAATCCTGGGATTTGTAGTTTGGTGAGGCACCAGAGCTCTCTGACAGACCAGGTTGACTATCTCTATAAATCCCAGGATTCCCAGGATGGCACCATGTCAAACTGCTTTTATTTCTGCCGTGCAGATATATACAAAGTGAACACCCAACAGCCAAATGAGTAATGGAACATACAGCACAGAGTAAGCAGAAAAGCTGTGGCCAAGTGAATTAGGGCACAAACTAAAATTCCAAGCAGGCCCCAACAGGTGACTCAAAAGTCCCATGCTATATAGGGCAGATGAGAAGGGATCACATCCAAAGGAAAAGAGAAGAAAAGGGGAAATTACCCCTTTACATAGGTCAGCCAGCATAGCACAGGATGCATCACATCCTCAATGCACACCATGACTTCTTCCAAAGGAAGAAGGATGGCAAAGCCCTCCTGGATGAATGCAGAGAAGAGTGGGATGGTGAAACTGTTGTTGTTGTTGTTGTTGTTGTGTGCCTTCAAGATGTTTCCAACTAATGG
This sequence comes from Phrynosoma platyrhinos, assembly GCA_020142125.1. Taxonomy (NCBI): domain Eukaryota; kingdom Metazoa; phylum Chordata; class Lepidosauria; order Squamata; family Phrynosomatidae; genus Phrynosoma; species Phrynosoma platyrhinos. Next base: position 110,427,109 of record JAIPUX010001880.1, on the reverse strand, counting down.
CTACATGGGGTTTTCTTGGCAAGATTTGTTCAAAGGAGGTTTGCCATTGCCTTCCCCTGAGGCTGAGAGCATATGACATTCCCAAAGTCACTGAGTGAGTTTCATGGCTGAGTGGGAAATTGAACACCCGCTTACTATTGCTCCCCATCATTTTAAAAAAGCTGAAATCACAGCTTGCCACTACAATACAGCAGCAAATCATTAAATGCACTATAGACCATGGGAAAAAGAACTAGATGTACTACAGGGATAATCTGCATCACAGTTAGTAGCTTATAGTCCATTTCCATTTAGCTCAGTTTCAGTATTGGTAGTCAATATCATAAAAAAATAGAAGTGCCATTAGTCAACTAAAGTACATTTAAGATTCAATGAAACATAAATATAAATATAATACTAAAAATGGATTGAGCATTAGGACGCAGAGTTTATGTAGTAATGATGTGGAATGAATTTTAATGTGTAAAAAAGATTTGATGAAAATTAATGTGTAATTGCAATGAATTTTTAAATCCATATAGCAAATTCTTACATTTTTTAAAACTCTACAAAACCTTAGCAAAAAAGAAGTATAGCCCTCAAGAACTTGACCCACTTGAAAAGTTTTACCCAGCTCTTGTGTAGTAGCCCATTAGGGTACAGAAAGAATAAATCCAAACCCAAAAAGGAAAAGAGTTCAGCCAAAACTTCCAGAAAAACAACAACCTTTTTTTAAACTACTACATCTGGAATCTTCCAGTCAGCATGGCCATGCTCTTTGTGTGCATACAACTATAATTCTCAGAGTAAGATTTGAGTTTCCACCATCTCTCTTGCACTGGGAATTCTAGTTGTACACACAGACACACACACACACACCCCTCACTATGGCCATATTTCACTAAGGCTGTACCACTGGATCTTGGCATCATCTACTGATGAATGAACTACAGCAGAATATTAATAACCATCAGAACAGCTTTTAGAGGAACACGGTAAAAAATTAATGATGGGTTAGGCTTCAAATTATGGTAGATTGCTGTTATTTATAGACATGGTTGGATGGGTTGAAAATGTTCCCAAGAATGATTAAAAACAACAACAACACAAACAGATAAAAATGCAAGCTTATCATTTAATTACATGACAGCTGGCTAAGAGATCTTACTTGGGAAAGCCACCCGGTAAAACTGGTCTAGCTATTGATACATTTCATAGTAAATAATTGGCAGGAATTCTATTTAATAAAGTATTTGGAAAATAAAATTTCCTATTTGATATGCAAAGACACCTTACTATCAATCTAAAATAATGGACATGTGCTTAGCTGTTATTGCTATCTGCCTTCAAGTAATTTCCGACTTACGGGAACCCTAAGATGAACCTATTATGGGGTTTTCTTGGCAAGTTTCTTCAGAGGGGCTTTGCCACTGCTATGCTCTGAGAGTGTGTGACTTACCCAAGGTCACCCAGTGGGTTTATATGGTTGAACTGGGATTACCTGGCAGTCATTATTGTAATACAATGATGAGTGATGCATTCTGTATATGCTGTTGGAATCCACATGCTTGGTTCTGTCATGTTGCCATGATGATATGATGATATTATGGAATGAAGATATGAGGGCATGGTGATATGGTGATTTAACACTGTATAATATGTTGGCTATTGAGAAGGGGATATCAGTTATGTTAAATCCAAGCATGGGAAACAAATGGAAGTGGCAGATGGCCAGCAGCGGAAAGGAGTTTAGTTTTATGACCCCAATCTTCCTGCCATGGACCTGAGCTGTGAAACCGGGATGATCTTCTTCCTGAAGGGAGATGAAATGATAATACAGGAGGGGAAAGAGGGAAACATGGAGGGCCTTGTGGTCTTGACAGATCTGGATCAAAGGGGAGTGATTGCAGTTGGAAAGGGGGCTGGAGGATAGGAATGTATTTGTGATGGTCTGAGGGGGGACTTTTTCAGTTCTAACACTGAACCTGGGACAGGAAACTTTCTGTCTTGATATCCAGAATAAATCTCTAGTTTCTGCTACACTATGATACTGTCTTGGTTATTGGGAACTGGGTCCTTCAATCCTGACACAAGTTTAGGATTTACTACCAAATCTCTTCCAGAACAAACAATGAATATCAGAAGGAATTCTTTGAGCAGTAAAGGAAAGATGGGAAGCTAAAGAATAGGGAGATAGAAATAGAACTAGATCCATGAATGTAACTGTTCAACAACTAATTTGCAATGACAGAGAACTACTATAATGATCAATGCAGATAAGTAGAAGACAGCAACAAAGAAACAACAAGACCTTTTATACAAGATCCAGGAACACAAAGGGAAATTCAAACTGGGGGGGGTTGTTCTATGATCAAAACAACCTACTACACAATCAAGAAGATATAAAAAGATGGTGGAATGCACAGAAGAGCAATATAAAAAAGATGGTAAAATGAATGACACATGGAATGAAGAACCATATCAACATGAACCCCAAATTCTAGAAAGCATGGTGGAAGCTGCACTAAGAAATATTGGGAAGAATAAATCACCAGGAAATTTGATATTCCAATTGAATGGCTACATTCCACCCAGGCAGAATCAACTCAAGTGTTAACTAAAATATTCCAACAAATATGGAAAACAAAATGATGGCTAACAGACTGGAAATGATCAACATACATTCCTAACCACACAACAGGAGACATAAAAGACTACAGTAACTATAGGACCATTGCATTAATTTCCCATGCAAGCAAAATTAAGTTCAAAATTCTGTAGCATAGACTCCAATCATATATGGAGAGAGAAATCCCAGAGAGGCAAGCAGATTCAGGAAAGGAAGAAGCATTAGGGACCACGTTGCAAACATATGATGGTTATTGGAATGAACCAAAGAATTCCAGAATAATATCAGTATGTGCTTTACAGCAAAGCCTTTGACTGCATAGACCAGGGGTAGGCAACCTAAGGCCCGGGGGCCAGATGTGCCCCCCCCGAGGCCTTTGGACCGGCCCCAGGCTGGTCCTGCCGCCGCCGCTGCCCACCATGATGATATTGATTATTGTTGTTATTACTTGTTCTTGGGGTTTTCTTGGCAAAATCTCCACAGGGGTTTTGCCATGGCTTTTCTGGGTCAGAGAGTGTGTGCATGCAATTTTTTAATTATTATTTTATTTTAATATTTATTTATTTATTTATTTTTGGTGCTTCGGCCCCCCAATTGTCTGAGGGACAGCAACCCGCCCCCCAGCTCAAACAGGTTGCCTACCCCTGGCATAGACTACAAAAAGTTATGGAATGCTAATAACGAAATGGCAGTGCCACTACACTTGATAATCCTGATGAGAAATCAGTACTCAAGACAAGAGACTACAGTTAGAATAGAATATGGAGAAACAGACTGGTTCTCAATTGGCAAAGTGGTAAGGCAAAACTGCATGCTATCATCCTATTTGTTCAATTTGTATGCAGAAAATACCATACAAAGAGCAGGTTTAGACTCAGAAGAAGGATGCGTGAAGACAGGAGGACATCAACAACTTAAGTAAGATATGCAGATGACATGACAATACTAGTGGAAAACATCATAGACTTGGGACAATTACTAAGGAAAGGTAAAGAAGAAAGTGCAAAGGCAGGCTTAATGCTGAATATTAAAAAAAACAAACAGAAATAATGGCTATGGAGGATCTACATAAATTCAACCTAAATAACAATGAAATCAAAATAGTCAAAGTCCTGTATCTTGGATCAAATATTGATCAGAATGGAGACTACAGACAATAAATCAGGAATGGGAATGGGAAGGGCAGCTATAAAAGAACTACCCGTATTTTCCGGCATATAAGATGACCGGGCTTATAAGACGACCCCCAGCTTGGGATATACTCGCTGTATAAGACGACTCCCCTCCTTCCAACGCACACCAAATAAAAATTAAAAAACAAAACATCAGATTTAATTTCAGTATGGTAATTTTAATTCAAATGCATTGCAGAAATTTATTAAAGCATTTTGACACCGCTTTAACTGCCTTGGCTCAAGGGTATGGAATTCTGGGATTTGCAGTTTTGTAAGATATTTAGCCTTTACTGTCAGAGAGCTCTGGTACCACAAAGCAAACTGCAGATCCTAGGAGTCCATAGGATGGAGCCATGGCAGTCAAAGCAGTATCACACTGCATTATTTCTGCAGTGCAGACTCAGGCTGCATCCATACTGCAGAACCGATGCAGTTTGACACAGCTTTAACTGCCATGGCTCCATATTATGAGAGCTCGTGGATTTGTAGTTCGATGAGCTACTTAGCCTCCCCTTTTCCAGGACATGCCTTCCATGTCAACCCTCTCTCCAGGAGGAATTCCAAAACATCCTCCATTTTGAGCATAGCACACGAAGCATGGTTTTACATTTATGTTTTTAGCTGTCTCTACATTTCTTTCTTGTGTGTCCTACATTTTTGAAGTGAGTCATCCTCCTTTGCATTTAAGACATTTGGTCACCCTGTCTGA
>JAIPUX010001880.1:110411087-110422517 GCA_020142125.1 Phrynosoma platyrhinos | reverse complement strand
CCCTTTTCCAGGGTCAAAAAGTCATCTTATACACCAGAAAATACAGTAGATAAATTCCTAAAGTGTAAAGATATACAGCTGAATGGTAAAGTTAGAATTGCCCAAGCCATTGTAATCACCATTACCATGTAAGGATATGAGAACTGGACAGCGAAGAAAGCAGATAGGAAGAAAATCAACTCATTTGAGATATGGTGCTGGACAGTGATGTCACCAGGTTTGGTGTCACTCCCCCCATACCACAGTATACAGAATATTTAGCATTTTTTTTGTTCTAATATTACTCATAGATCATAATTGCTGTATATCATTGTACATAATGGTAATAGTTGTGACATAAACAACTAGCAAAATATAAATTATACCTTTAAATTACTATAAAAATGCTGGGGATCCAATATACATTTTCTCCAGAATTATAGCTATTAAATGTGACAGCTACATTAAAAAAAGGAGGATGAGGATAAATTTTGGAGGATTGTGTTATATTTGATAACTGCAGCAAGAATATTGATAGCTAAAAAGTGAAGGGATAATCAGTGTCCACATACTGAAGCTTGGTTTGTAAAAATTCAAGAGATGATGGAAATGGATCGTCTAACAAATCTATTAAACAACAAATCACTGGATATTCTAGAAAGAGTGTGGCAACATATCATGCAGTATTGACATTACATATAGTGATAAAGATAAGGTAATAGATGATAGAACAATATATAAGTGGGAACATATGAGAATGTCAATTAAGAATTAGATAGGAGTTAGCCAAGAGTAAAGAGGACAAGAAGCAAACTTAAATAAATATGTATGGGATGTATGGGTGGAGTCTTGCCTTTTCCAGGAGGCTGAGGCAAAAGCAAACTGCTACAGCCTCTGCCTCTCATATCTTGTCAGTTCTTCCTCATATTGCCATTTTGACCACACTTGATGTTGCTTGGACACACGTGTCTCAGTTTTCATCTATGAAATGTTGTAGGGTGTGTTATGAGAAAGGGAGCAAAGATTCCTCCTGTTCTGATGCTGAAAACCTGCTAAAATTATGTCAGTTTAGCTCATTGTGTTTCTTGCTCATGTTCCATCGGTGAAACTAGAAGATAGTTGCTCCTTTCCTTCCTTTGCCCTGTAACCAAAACATTAAAAGTCTTTTTGTGTGAATTTTGCTTAGAATTGCTTTTTTCCCCCTAGGAGAGGGAGGATGGAAGATACACAAACAGCTATTGTTGGAGTTGGCATTTCAATTAATTAAAAAAGTCCTCCATCTCCGTGAAGGGAATTTCTCTCTCTGTCATTCTGTTTGCCTAATTGTCTCCTTGCTGCTTGGTGCCTGTTTTGATAACTCTGTATGGTATTTATCTGTGTACATAGATCAATGGCTTTTAGACAATGGGCTTCTAAAGAAATGGCTTAAGAGAAGCTTGCTTTTGGCTTGAAAGCATGTGGAACTAATTTATCAATACAGCCAACCAATAAAGACAGTACAGGCTTTGCAAAATGCCTTTAATCCTTTGAAATTTACCTTCCTACATTCTTTTTGTTTAATTTAATTGGTGCTGTGGGAACAACATAGAAATGCTACCTTTTGGATTACAACTCCCAGATTCTGCAGTGTATAGCTTGAAAGGTTACTTTCCTATGCTTTGGTTCCAAGTGAAGTTTCTTCTGCCATCTCTTTCCTCTGAATAAATGTTCTGTGCCTTTAAGTTGTTTGTGACCTATGACAACGCTAAGGTGAATCTAATATGTTGTTTTTGTGGCAAGATTTTTTCAGAGGGGGTTTGCATTTGCCTTCCTCTGAGGCTGAGAGAGAATGACTCGCCCAAGGTCACCCAGTAGGTTTCCAAAGCTAAGCAGGGATTTAAACCTTGGTCTCCAGAGTCTTAGGGGGGTTGCAGACTGCCAGAAATAGTGCAAATTGAGTCCACTTTTAGGGTTAGGGTTAGTGCCAGGGAATCATGGGAATTGGTTTTTTTCTCAGACATTGAGTCTTCTCTGTCAGAGAGCTCTGGTGCTACAATAATACAGTTCCCATGATTCCCTAGCACTAACCCTAACCCTAAAAGTGGACTGAATTTGCACTATTTCTGGCAGTCTGCAACCCCCTTTAGTCCAGCTATGTTCAAATCACTGAACAACGCTGGTTCTGAATAAATAGTTGATTCAAAAACAGGAAGAAGTATATTTTTATAACAAAAGAACTGGAAGTTGGTATTAAGCTTGTTAATCCTCTGTTTTTCCTAGAAAAAAGCTTCTTATTGCAAAAAGAAATAACAATGAAGCATGGATTGGAGCATGGATTTCACCACTAGGGGTTTTGCCATGGCTTTTCTGGGGCTGAGAGAGTGTGCATGCATATATTTTTTTTAATTTTTTAAATTTTATTTATTTATTTATTTTTGGTGTTTCAGCCCCCCAATTGTCTGAGGGACAGCAAAAAGGTTGCCTACCCCTGCGATAAACTCTTGCAACAAAGTCAATTCTGGGTACATTCTAGTAGGTTCAGGGGTCAAAACTCAGTGTGGTGTGGGGTTATGCCTTGTTTTACCCAAGAGCTGCATCTGTGGAAGCTATAACTCTTCATTTTATTTTCTGAAAATTGATGACAGGGTTCTGAGGCTCAGTAATATAACTTTAATTTATATATGCAAGGGGAACAGAAAGGTCAATTGTTTGTAGTGGTATTATGTCCTTTTTTGTATTTTATTTCAGTGTAGTAGTTGCTGGAACCACATTACTATTTTGGATTATAGTTCCCAGAATCATGCTGGCTAGGAGGTTCTGGCAAAGAAAAGTTGAACATAATGTTTTAAGAGTGATGCATTATTATTATTATTATTATTATTATTATTATTATTATTATTATTATTATTATTATTATTTTAAAAATCCTGCCTTTCTCTCAATATAGCTACTCAAGGCGGGACACTTTACAAGTGTGGAGAATGCCTGTACTGATGGTCTGATGCTGCAGCAGTGTCCGGTCGGGCCAGCTGGGCCAACACAACTTTGGGGGGTTGCAGATTGCCAGAAATAGTGCAAATTGAGTCCACTTTTAGGGTTAGGGTTAGTGCTAGGGAATCATGGGAACTGTAGGTTTTTCTGAGACATTGAGCCTTCTCTGTCAGAGAACTCTGGTGCCACAATAAAATACAGTTCCCATGATTCCCTAACCCTAACCCTAAAAGTGGATTCAATTTGTACTATTTCTGGCAGTCTGCAACCCCCCTTTGTCTCCGCTGGCCCATCCTCTGTCCACTGAACTGCTGCTGCTGCTTCTTCAACACCAGGAGCTCTGTGGAAAGGCTGCTGGATATGCCACCACTTCTGAATGGGCAACCATGCAGATAATGAAAGGAGAGGGTATAGGAACCCCTCCTCCATCACGTGGCTAGATGTGTCTGGTTTTGACATCTCCAGGAGGTGTCCAGCCATGTGATTGGAAGGGGGATGGTGTGGCTCTTGGTGTGCGGTTTGGCCCAAATCGGGCCTGATCCAGCTGTCCATATACCAAAACCATCACAGTTACCCCAGAGTTTCAGGGAAACATGCCCCCCCCCTAATTTTTCTTTCTGTAAGGCAATGTTGGGAGATTATCACATTGATTTTAAGACTGGCTTACCTGATCCAGTTTAAAGTTTAAAGCAGGTGGCATCCTGATTCTATCAGAAGGATTTAGCTGCTGAAATTGCCGCCTGGGTCCATCCTGGGTCTATTACTGCTCCCGGGGCACTCAGCGCTCCTCTTTTTGAAGCTGGAAGTTTCCTATCTTTAGAAAATGGCGTTTGGAGTGGCCCTTAGAGCAAGGATGGACCTGAGGTGGACATGGGTGCCAATTTTGGCAGCTAAATCCTTCTGATAAGATCAGGATGCCACCTGCTTTAAATTTTAAACCGGATTAGGTAAACCAGTTTTAAAATCAATGTGATAATCTCCTTGGATTAACAGGGAAAACCCAGAGTATTTCCCTGAAAGCAGCTGTGCATCACAAGGAGAGACAGCAGCAGCTTCAGGATGAGTTCAGCCCTTTTTTTTAAAACAAGTTTTTTTTTTTACAAGTTCAGTTTTTTTTTACAAGCCCTGGGAGAAAGAATAGCAATCAGCTTTTGCTGGATTTATCCCCCCCCCCCCACTGTTATCCCCCTTTCTTTGTCCTGGCTTTTAATTGTAATTGTAATTCATTCATAAACTGCCTTGAGTCCCAATCTGGGAGAAAGGCTGGGTACGATGATGATGATGATGATGATGATGATATAATTCATGATTTCAGAGTTCTGCCACCTCATTCTCACTTTTGTTGCATGCATAGATCCAGTCTATTCCATTTATTCAGTTTTTGAGAGAGTTGGCTAATGCTAATATGAAGAGGAGCGCCAGTGTAGATTCCACCTACTCATATTATCTTTGGGTTCATCCACACTGTAGAAATAATGTAGTTTGACACCACTTTAAATGTGGTAGCTCCATCCTATGGAATCCTGGGATTTGTAGGTTTACATGGACATCTTTGGTCTTCTCTGCCAAAGAGTACTGGTGCCTCACAAAACTGCAAACCCAGGATTCCATAGGATGGAGCCATGGCAGTTAAAGTGGTATCAAACGACATTATTTTTATAGTATAGATGCACCCTAAATTGCAGGGCCATTCCAAGACAATGTGCTACCTGAGGCAGTACAGCAAATTGTTTTTCCCCATCCTCCAAGTCAGGGGGCAGAGTGACCATGCCAACTTAGTGTTTTGAATACATGAGGGAAAAAACTGCCTAGTGGAATTTTTCTCTTCTTACCTTTCTCTAGCAGTAAAAAAAGATCACCTCACCATCATCCAAGTCAGGATCCACAGTAGCCATGCCAGCCAAGTTATTTCATCACTTGAGGCATTGTTCTCTTCTCTGGCAGTAAAAATACAATAAGCACAAACTGACTAAGCAACAATTGCTGCTCCAAATCAGCTAAGTGAGATGGCCGCTTTACTCTGCCCTCATGGTAGGGCCAATCCTGGGCAGCTTTTGCTCTGCCACAGCCAAATTCAGAAGGTGGCCTAAGCAAACTGCCACCCAGGGTACTCAAAATCCATTAGTTAAATCCTTTATCAGTTGTACTTCTTCCAAGCCACTCTTGGACTTAACAGACACCAGGCCACCAACAACACAGAGAGATAATCGCTTGCCAAGAAAAGAAAGATTAAGATTGCACACGAGTCTGTGTGAAATAAAGGGTGGAAAAGTTAATGGGATGGCAAGCTGGCAGGAACCACTGCTAAGGCCTGCAAAGCATGATAGATTGAGATAGATGGTTTGTTGGAGTTTGCTGACACACACACATTACAAAGCCAGTCTTCTCTACATGAATGGACAGCTGCCAGCATCCATAGGAAATAAGGTGTCGTAATGAGAATTTCATATAAAGATAGAAGACAAATGCTGGCAGGATTAGGGCAAGGTGTGCTGTGTACATGTGGAGGAAACCCAACAAAATACCTCCTAGGGAAACGATAAATTGAATAGGAAGCCACACTCAAGAAGAATGCAAAAGTGATTTATGTTTTGACATTCAGAAGCTATGTGACTGCTACCCAAATGGCAGTATTCACATAAAACAGGGGCAGGCAATGTGTGGCCCATGGGTTAATGTGTGGCCTATGGTCTCCACATATGTGGTCTCTGAATGTTTCTCCACCCATCTTCTCTTTTTTCTGTGTTATTTTCGAGCAACTTTGCCTGAAAACTATGCAAAAAATCCCTCAACACACAAAACACCTTAGTTCTTGGCTCCAAGTTTGGGAGAAAGGTGAATGAATGGTTTTCCTCTGTAGTCCCTCTCAAAATGGAAGGACTACAGAGGTAAATAGATATTTGGTCTTCCTGGCTTTCTCTCTCTCTGTGGCCTGATGGGTGGAGATTCTTAGGAAAAAAATGGTTTCTGTCCCTCATGATGTTGCCTAGCCTGACATAGAGGTCTGAGTCACAATGCTCTGTTGAAGGGAGCATCTTTTCCTTTAGAAGGTTAAGAGACACAGACTAGCAGTGTGGATAGAAATGAATTATCTTCCCACCCATCAAATTCCACTGAGGCATCTACAGCATTCCACAGATGAAAACCAGGATCTGTGCAGCCAAGTAACATGAGAGTGTGATCAAGACAGTAAAAGTTAGACAAGTTAGGAGAGGTTGTAGTCTACAGGAAAAGACAAGATTCCACCCTTAATTCTCCTCTCTGTCTTGCTAAGTTGAATGAAAACTACTTTTGGACTTTGAATTCAGTTTGCACCAATGGAAGGATGCTGAAGACAAAGGAAGAAGGTGGGAGGAGAGAGAAACAGAGTCATTGAAGAAGTACCGGTAGCTGAAAAACTTGGCATGTCAGGATTAATTGGGACTGTCCTTGACAAACTGGGACAGGTGAAGAGTGCGACTGAAGGTGAATAAATGAAACCTTACTTTATGAGTGGACTACTGCAAATGTGCATTAACCAGAGTCAGTTGAAATGACCACATGAGAAATGGGTTCTGCAAATCTGGTGTAGAAAAAAGTTCTGAATTTCTGCATCAGAGGCAAGGATATGTAACTTTACAATGTTGTAGCTGTGTCCCTGAAGGACATGAAAGCCATCTAGTGAATTGGAATAATATTGATCAGGGCACCCTGTTCCACAATATGAGTTCTTGTTCACAATGAATCCCATAATGTTCTTGTGCCTGTTGAGAAATGGGGCCCATGGCACATTGGTCACACTTTTGGCTCTGTTCAAGCAATGGTACCCATAACTGCTTCTCTCCTGACAATATTTGCGTTGCACAATGCCACAATTCGCCTTTATGTGATCGTAGGTCAGTTTACAATGATGGAAGTACCTAACAGGATACCAGCCAAAATGTATAACTATCAACCCATAAGCATGGATTCTTGATTCTTCTCATGGAGAAACCTTGTTTTGCTCAGTACTGCCTGTTGAATGTACTGGGTATTTGCATATCATCCAGTATTTTAAAGATGAAAATAAGGATATGACTGTTAATACCTTTGTTCCTTTAACATGGACTACTGCATGGTGTATTCATTTGTTTTACAATAACCTAGGTGCATTGTTTCAAAATCCAATGAGAATTTTACACATCACGTTTCCACATTAAGCTGGGATTTAAAAACACACAAACTGGCAATGCTATGAATGAGAGACCTCCAAGTCACCTTGTCATCAACAGCCCTGCTCAGATCATGCAGACTCAGGGCTGTGGTTTCCTTGCTTTAACACTTCTAAATATATTTTCTCCCCAAAACACAATTCTAATCTATTCTCTCTCAAAATATGTATTTTCCAGAACTCATTATGATTCATTTTTTAAAACTAAGAACTACATTGGAATAAGGGCAAATGCAAAAACCAATGGAAAACTGTTTGCACCTTCATTGGAGATTCACAGTTATGGTCAGTTAATATCAGAATTTGCAAATATTGAATTATTCCTGTGTTTCTAGCAAAATGGCGCAGTTGGGGAAACCTTTGTTCTACTCACTAGTCTAACTATTTATGGCCACTGTCCTTAAATAGGTGACCTGCTCAGAATTTTTTGGACTACAGCTCCCAGAATCCTCCAGCTAATATGGCCATTGTCCATATTGGCTAGGGAATCTGGGAGCTCTAATCCAAAAAGGAACTTTTCCAATATCAGATTTCTGAGGACTCCTAAATGTGTACAGTTATCCAAAAGTAAACTGTTAATTTCACAGCCTTCTACCCTGTCTCTCAGGAGATACAATGCAAAGGCATATTGGCTGCAAGGCCACTAGTCTAAATTATATCAGTTTAAAGGCTTCATTTAGGTGAAAACCCATATGCTTCAATTGTAAAGAAAGCAATTAGAATATGCATTAAGGCTTGGGCAGGAAATGTGCCCAAATGCGTGACAAATAAAATGGAATGGTTTTTCTTCACGGTAATTAAAATCAATTCACCCTCTTCCAGACTGAGGGTATAGGTGCCCTCTAGGGCTATAGAGGCAAAACGGCACCCGAGAATTTCAGAGTGCTCTTATTATGGTTGATATTGACTGTTTTATTATTATTCAATTGTTGAACACAATGGAGCCCATTTTCTTAGAGGAGGAAATAAACAGAAGAAGAGCAAACTGGTTACTGGTCAATTGCATATGATGCAAAAATAGATGATGGGAAGGTAGCTAGGAAATAGCTGTACTGAGAACAAGAGGCTACTGTTAGAACAGAATATGGAGAAATATAATGGATCCCAATTGGCAAAGGAGTCAGGCAAGGCTGCATACTATCATCCTACTTGTTCAACTTGTACACAGAAAACATCATTCAAAGAGCAGGCTTAGATTTAGAAGGAAGAGGAGTGAAGACGGGGAACAGTCTTTATGTGCGTAATACCATACTACTAGCAGAAAATATCATAGATCTGGGACAGTTACTAAGCAATATTAAAGAAGAAAGTGTAAAAAAAGGCTTACTGCTGAACATACAGAAAACAAAAATAATGACCATGGAAGAGCTACATAAATTCAACCTAGATAATGAGGAAATCAAAATAGTTAATGATTTCCTGTATGTTGGATCAAGCATGGATTAAAATGCAGTCAAGAAATCAGAAACAGACTAGGAATGGGAAGGGCACCTGGCATCCATGAAAGAACTAAAAATGATTCTAAAGTGTAAAAACATACAACTGAGCACTAAAGTTAGAATTGCCCAAGCCATTATATTCTCCTTCACCATATACAGATGTAAGCACTGGACAGTGAAGGAAGTCGACAGAAAGAAAATCAACTCTTTTGAGATGTGGTGCTGAAGATACTGTGGACAGCCAAGAAGACAAACAAATGGGTCTCTGAACAGATTAAACCAGAATTCTCCCTCAAAGCCAAGATGACAAAACCAAGGCTGTCATACTTTGGCCACATCATGAGGAGCCATAACTCACTAGAAAAGATTATAATGCTAGGAAAGGTAGAGGGTAGCAGAAAGAGAGGAAGACCACATGTCAGATGGATAGACTCAATTAGGGAGGTCATGAATCTGAATCTACAGGACTTAAGCAGAGCAGTGGAAGATAGAGGGGCTTGGAGATGTCTCATCCACAGGGTCACTATGAGTCAGGGATAACTTGAGGGCAATTAACAACAACAAGGAGATATCTAGCACATAAAGCATATTCTCCAATTGTTCTGAATGAGCAGGGACAGCCCCAATTAACCTTCTGTCATCCCACTTTTCCACCTGCATTTTAAATATCCCATTTTCTCTCTTCTCCTCCTATGTTCCTCCCTTGTCTTTGGTTTACTTCAATTGCTTCAAACTTAATTCAGTGGGGGGGGGGGGGGGGGGAAGGAGAGTAGAGGGGCAGAATCAGGTCTTTACCAATAGGCTCAGGCAAAAGCAAACTCCCCTAGCTTGTGTGTTCTTCATAAATAACTTTTTCCATCTCCTAAACATGACGAATAAAATCTCAAATACTGATGCAAAGAAATATTGGAGAAGTATACTATACTTAATTACATCTGCTAGAATGCTTTTTGCCCAGAATTGGAAAAAAAGGGAAGTTCCAACAATTGATGAGTGGCTCATAAAATTAATGGACAACATAGAACTTGATAAATTAACCAACATTATGGAAGAGAATTACATTAATGTAACAAACTCAGACTGGGTAAAATTAAAGAATTATTGTGGCAACCGTTGGTTTAGATAACATTTTATAAACTTCATTTTGACTTACTATGAGATGGTTAGCCTAAAGTTATTAAACCTTCTTTGGTTAAATATAAAGGGGACTTAAGCTATTTATTTTTCAGTTGACCAAAAACCATGTATTAATATTAGAAGTTCAATGATGTTATCTTCTTCTTCTTCTTTTGTTATATGAAATTGTATGGGGGGGGGGAGGGAAAGGAAATGTCTCTTAATTTTTTTTGTATTCTTTGTATTTTTAAAATTAATAAAAAATAAATAAAAAATAAATAAATAACTTTTTCCATTTTGAGTATACTCTGATGTTGCTTGGCTACAGGCTTTTCATCTGTGAAATATTGAAGGTTATGATAACCATGGAAGCAGAATTTGTGGATGTGGAGGATCAACAATACTCCAGTGAGAGACTAAGAGGACGCTGAAATTCTTTGGAGTGGGACTGTAAAGCTGTTTGTTTTTCTTAATATCTATCAATCAAGCATAACAGTTTGCAAAAACTCAACTCCATGATCTGTATTCAGTTGGAGGGCCTCTCTCTCTCTCTCTGCTTGTTCAAATGCAAATAATGTGTACTGCTTTAAATGCTGGGGGTGTACAACTTTGGCATGCTATCTTCACCATACATCTGCCTCAAGCAACATTGATGGGATTCATAGCTGACATTTTCCTGTAACAAAAAACAGAACTGTATGTTCCATAGTGTAGGGACTTGTTCCTTACCTATACTACAGTTATATAGAGCAGTCAAAAGATACACAAAGCTTATGAAGGAAACAAACACCACATGTTCTGCCCAAGAACAATGCAAATGTTAAAGTACAGATCAGAGGTAGCTGGCATTTGCTAATAATAGTTTGTTAGAAATTGATGCAGGAAACTCAGTACAGTACTGTGTGACTGCACTGAGAATTACATCTGAGCTGCATAAAATTCTCCGTGGTACCAAAATCTCTCTCCATCTTTGCTGGTGTTTGATCACAACATGGTTAACCACTCCTGGATTATCTTTTGGTTTCAGTTTGATCTTTGGTCCTGGCTTTAGTCAGACATTGGAAAAGTTACTTCCAGCCGCAGGCTATGTTGACTTCAGAAAGTAAATTTCCCAAGCTTTGCAGTTCATCTTGTGGCTCCTGCATTTTGGCTTTTCCTCACTGCTGTTTATAGCCTTACAGAGGCTTACATGACTTAATGTTCCCTTGCCCAAGAAAATAAAATAGAGGACATTAAAGACAACAACAACCACAAGATATAAAAGATTAGCATGTCAGAGAGAAGAGCAGATTAGCAGCTTTCACTCCTATGTATGGTGAAGCATGCCAGTATGTCTGGCTCAGAAGCAAAATAGTCCAGAAAGAGATTTACCAACTCATCTGCTCTTTGTAAGAGTTAGGCTTCAACCCAGCACTATTTTGAATTTTGGGTGAGATACTAATGTGGGGGTATTTCATGCCCTCTAAAATTTTGCAAGTGAAAACGGGGACACATGTGGCCAAGCAACATCAGAGTTTGATTAAGATCGGGAAAACCTACTGGGAAAGATGAAATTCTGCTCCTTCCTATACTTTTTCTCCTGCTGAGTTGATTGAAAATTACTTTTGCATTTTGAACTCACTTTGTAGCAAATGAAATAAACTGAGGACAAAGGGGAAGTGAGAGGAGGAGAGAGATACACTGACATTTTATAAGTACCGTATTTTTCGGCATATAAGACGCTCCGGCATATAAGAC
>JAIPUX010001880.1:110384810-110403634 GCA_020142125.1 Phrynosoma platyrhinos | reverse complement strand
CTTGATGTTTCTGCAGGGCTTTTAAGTCCTGCCCTTGCCGTGGGGCCATGCCTCCAACACCGCCGGTGCTCCCAGGTGGTAGTAGGCAAGGGGAGCTGGCATTACAGGGCCCACGCCCCTCTCACAGGCGCTGCCCGGCGCTTCCTGGCCACCGCCGCCGCTATCGCCGCGTCCTCAGCGGCTTGATGTTTCTGCAGGGCTTTTAAGTCCTGCCCTTGCCGCGGGGCCACGCCTCCAACACCGCCGGTGCTCCCAGGTGGTAGTAGGCAAGGGGAGCCGGTGTTACAGGACCCACACCCCTCTCACAGGCGCTGCCCGGCGCTTCCTGGCCGCCGCCGCTATCGCCGCGTCCTCAGCGGCTTGATGTTTCTGCAGGGCTTTTAAGTCCTGCCCTTGCCGCGGGGCCACGCCTCCAACACCGCCGGTGCTCCCAGGTGGTAGTAGGCAAGGGGAGACGGCGTTACAGGGCCCATGCCCCTTTCACAGGCGCTGCCCGGCGCTTCCTGGCCGCCGCCGCCGCTATCGCCGCATCCTCTAAGATATAAATATGATGACGAGATAATCACAGACACACTGGGCCCGAACAGACTGCTAGAAATAATCCAGTTTGAGACCACTTTAACTGCCCTGGCTCAGTGCTAGGGAATTATGGGAACTGTAGTTTATTGTGGCACCAGAGCTCCCTGACAGAAAAACTCAATGTCTCAGAAAAAAACTACAATTCCCATGATATTGCATAGAGCCAGGACCTGGCCTCAAACTGGATTATTTCTGGAAGTCTGTTCAGGCCCACAGTTTCTCTAGAACAGGTGGCACCCTTAAATATGTCCTTAAGGAAAGAATGTTCATTCTACCAGTACTTAAATATTTATTAAGGAAAACTTAAAATGAAACATATGTTAACTAATCCTTCATTTTTTTGTTTCTTAGGACAAAACATAAATAATATCTTGGCTCTTTAGGCTATATTTTGCACCAAATTACCTGGAAATAAGCCCTGCTGATTTCAGAAAGACTTCTTGTAGATATCTACAGAATTACATTGAAACATTTTAATTTAAGGAAATTAATGGAAGTAAAGGTTCCCTATTCCTCTTCCCTATGACCAACTGTATCTCCTGCAAATCTCTCCAAAGGATTGGGGATTTTGCTGAACACTGTGTGGTGGGATACATTGGACCATCCAGATGCTAGCTCAACACTCTGAGTGGAAGTTACCTCAGTAGTACAGTAAAGTTTTTCTTAACCCTTTTATGCTGGTGGACTTGTACCTATAGAAAGCGTATGCATAAACCTGGTGATCTCTCAACTGAGCTACATCCCACATGGTCATATTTGTAAAAAATATACTTTCCTGTTACAGTATGAACACCAGGGAGGCAAAGCATTTTTAAAATCAAGCAGAAAACCTCAGACAATCTACACCAAGGTCAGTTCCTGTATGCTGACAGCTGGTTTTGACCAGGGCTGGTTGGATGTGTATCAGGAAAGTCTGAACAGTCCTGCCCAAGTGTGTAGCTACAGAATAATGGATTACAACATCATAAAACATCAGACAAATCTTTTCCTATAAGATATTACAACAAAAGGATGTTGGCATCTTATTCTAGGTTGCTTTTTCCACTCATATGTGACAGCTGTGTGATCCAAAAGGCTTAACTAGTAGACTGAATGAACTATGTGAGCACCCTGGAACATGACCCACAATTCTTTGGGGTTCCAGCTCAGACAAGCAGACCTTCCTTGGCAGAAAGGTCTGTGAGGGAACAGTTCCCAAAAGTTAGAAAGATGTCAAAAAATGACCTTAGAAAATCAGGGTCTTCCAGCCTCAGTTCCCAGTTCCAAAATGTGATTCATATTACCCTTCCTTGTTGCGCTAATAATACCAGCCAAACAGTTGTGTATATAAACAGACAGGATAAAGACTATTGGTTTAACAGTGCTATATAAATGCGAAATTGAGGAACAAGACAACGGCATGCAACATCCAGCTTGTTGGGAGCAATTAGCTTACAGTTGTAAACTGCTTAGAGACTGATTAGTATGGTATGAAGTGGTATATAAATGAAGCTGCTATTGCTATTGCTATGCAACATTTTTAAAAAACAAAAACAAAAACGTCCTTAGAAGAAAGCAATGTTACATTAAAATTAGCCAACTATTTGAAAACAAAGCTGATATATCTTTTTATCTATAAATTCCACCACCTCCTGCTTAGAGCTAAGACATCTAAATGGACTTCCATTAGCTTTTCAGAACTGAGAAAATTACTATGGGAATGAACATATGAATCTAGAAGATGCATCAGGCCATAATGTATCCCCAACGAAAAGACAGCACTGATAAATGAGGCAAGAAAACGGATGATAAGGGTGCTGTTCTAAATGGGAAACACAGTTATCTATTGCTTAAAACAGTTCACTGACATAGAAAAATTGAAAATATGGTGCCTGTTCGAAAGAAATTACACACAGCAATCTGGTTATTCTTGTTTCAGAGTGTTCACTTTAAATAACAGCAAAAAAGGTTGTAGGCTATAACTTTCAGTCATTAAACCATTCCTTTGCACCCACTCTATCCTTGTCTAGGAGACTTTTGACACCATATGACTAGCAAAGCATTATCATCCATTTCTAAAGCAATAGTCCAGAGTGATAAGCATGCGCCATAAAAATATATAAATAGGCAACAACTCCAAAACAAAACAAAGGAGGCATACAACATCAAACCAAGCAGGCACTAGGGCCCTGAGGATACTGGAACTTTGCAGATAATGCAGGTCTTGACATGTCCCTTTTTGCATGAAAGGCACCGAAAAGCACCCTGCGGGACAGAGGCAACTCCCATGTTGCTGTCAGCATAGAAACAAAAATCCACCCAGATGCCACTTTGCCTCTTTGGAAAATTAGCACCAATGTTTGTATCTAGAACTCCATTATTATTACCTGTCAAGGAAAGAACAGCAATTGCAGCATTACCTTCAGCGCTTGCTAACAATGCTTTCACCCAGCCAGCAAACCCTGAAGGGTTAAAGACCCTGTTTTATTTTTTTTGTCAATGGCAGATCAGATTTCTTTTAAAAGGAGAGAGAGAGAGAGAGAGAGAGAGAGAGAATAAAAATATCACAAAGCAATAGGAAGTCAGTGGTCCTTACCAACAGTCAGTGAACATAAGGAAAAGCAGGAGTTGAGAACTCTGATTGTGGGCAGACACAAGGACAAGAGAGAAACCTTATTGGCAGCCTTTCTCCTTCTCAAACAACTCCAGCTCAGAGACAGAAAGTCAGCCTGGCACTTCTTCAGCATCCTTCCATGGTCTGTGGACCTTCATTGTAGGCAGAGCAGCCTCTTCTTGCTTTTCACCATCATCCTCAAAACATTCTCCAGGCAGGGGAAGGATGCTGCTTCTAAACTCTGAGGGAGACACCATCCCAAAGTTGCACTCTCAGAAGATCACAATTTATGGTCTGTTACATTAGCTGGCGGCCCAAAGAGAGTGGGTGCCTTCCCTCCTCCCTACCCCAAGCCGTCTCTGAGACACAAGCACAACACAGAAAACTGCCTTGTGCTGAGAGAAGTGAGGGATCCTTTCCTCTCAAGCTGCCAAACTGATATTACAGTAAACCTCTGAACTGGATGAGGGGAGGGGAGAAAAAAAAGAAGAGAGATGGTACCTTGATCCCCCCCCCCAGCCTGTTTGGTCTTCTGCAACAGCAGGCACATAATTGAATTGACCCACTGTAAAGTCCTTCACTATAAAATTAACTCTTCCATTGTTGCCAAACCCCACAAAGATGAAACCTGGCATCTTTTAAGAGTCTAAATCCCCAAAGGAAATAAAGTAGATGAAAGGTGTGTGAGACAGCTGAAGCTCTACGAGCTGATATCAAAGGACAAATAGGGTTTTTTGTTTACCCCACACTGAGGACAAGAGAATGTTTTATTGGTTTTGTGTGTGATACACCAACTTTACAGCAGAGGGAAGAAGAATAAAAGTGTTGCTGTATTCATGATGAGGTTCTTTAGGCTTAAGGAGAAAAGTAACTCTCTCTCTCTTTCCCTTTCCCTGTTATACAAACTTTCTGAAGTTAGTATCAATTCTGTAAAGTTCATAGAGCATTATTTTGGTTCATGAAGTAAACTAGGCACAGGATCATCTGCCTCAGACACAGAACCCAATAATGTCCTCATGTTCATTAACAATTTTATGAGATTATCTAAACAATGCTAGAACAATCACTTAATTGCTAGGAAGCTGCATGAAAATCACCCCAGAGCTCATGAGATGTCTGAAGGATTGCAAGAACACAGACTTTTCTCAGCATATGAATGGTATGCCCCCTTTTCCATTTCTACCTCCATTCTAGGGAAGCTCAAGACATTTTGCTGCCTGTGTCTAGGATGGCCTCCTACCTATTGACATATAAAAGGAGAAAATGCACCATCATCCAAAGCAGACAAAACAGGGTCTATGACCAGAAAGTGTTCACAGAACAGTCTGATAACACTTTAACTGCTATGACTCCATCCTAAGGAATCCTGGGATTTGTACTTTTGTAGTGTTGTGTGCCTTCAAGTCATTTATGGTGACGTTAAGGTGAACCTATAATGGGATTTTCTTGGCAAGATTTGTTCAGAAGAGGTTTGCCATTGCCTTCCCCTGAGGCTAAGAGCATGTGACTTGCCCAAGGCCAGTATTTAACATTTTATACTATAAGAAATCTCAAGTGTATTCTCCTGCACTACAGCACTCTAATTCTATGTACTTGACTCAACTACTAATCTCAGGATAGAGCCATAGCAGTTAAACTGGCATTAAACTGTTAGAATTGTGCAGTGTGTATGCACCCCAGGTATCTGTGACTTTCCTTATTTACTGTCTAATCACTATCTGTTGATGGGCAACTATAAGCCTCTTTTATCTCGTTTTCTACTTCTTTGATGCCATACTGACCTAGAATTGGACATCCCCTCTAATTGGGATGCCCCACACTTTTTAGGGTAGATATGTAGCACTCCGCTCTGTACTAAAGCTTACAACACTGACAACTGAATCTTGGTTCAGGACTAAGAAGACAGAGTCACCTTCCAACTGTCCTGATTTGGCAAGGACAGTCCCAATGAATCCTCTGTATATGGGAACAGTGGGAGAAGAGAGAGAGGAGAGGTAGGAAAGTTTGGAGAATAGTATGGGGTAGAGAGACTCTTGCTTCTGGATTTGAAATTTCCCATGTTTCTTGAGAATTAGGTCCAAGGATAGGGTTCCCAGATTTCAGGATCCAGCCCCTTTTTTCCCGTCCACAGATTTGAGATGGGGGAGGAATCTCAGGGTTAAAACATAGCTTCAATTCCCCCCCCCCCCATATGTTAGGATTTTTAAAATGGCATGCTGCATGTAACTCTGGTAGATGCTTAATGTCTTCTATGTTAATGACATTATCAGGGTTTTTCCTTGTAACATTCACCAGGCCCTGAACCCTATGGCAGCACAAGGGGTCTTCCCTAGGTTTAAGATTTTGTCCTTGAAATCACAGGGCCTGACCTGGCAACCCTATCAAAGAAAGATCACTGGGAATCCCAAGTAAGCATGCAGACTGTTGCAGCCCAAGGAGACTTCGGGCCTTTGCAGACTACCTGAAATAGTGCAAATTGAGTGCACCACTTTATTGCCCTGGCTCAGTGCTAGGGAATCATGGGAACTGTAGTTTATTGTGGCACCAGAGCTCTCTGACAGAGAAGGCTCAGTATCTCAGAAAAAAATACAATTCTCATGATTCCCTAGCACTGAGCCAGGGCAGTTAAAGTGGACTCAATTTGCACTATTTTTGGCAGTCTGCAAAGGCCCTTAGGCTGTCTTTCAAAAGCAATCTATTGAGTTGTTTTGCTAGACCATTTTAAACTTCAGTCCCCTTTTTTTTCTTTCCATCAAATATACCAGAGTAATTTCCCCTATTTCCATACTATTAGTATGTGGGGTAGATTAAAGATCACTCCTACAATCAAAGTGGAAGACTAAGCGAAAGGCACATCAGTCCTTGAAGCCTTGATAAGGAGACATAAATAAGATATTCCAGAAACTGACATATTGACAAGTGTAAGATTTACAGAGTTGAAGGTGTGTTGAATGTGAATGCATGGGCTTTATGTGGAGAGGTTTGGGATCACTCTTTCTCTGTATGAACCTTCAGTCACCTGTCGACTCATAGTGACCCCATAAATTTCATAGATTTTCTTAAGCAAGGAATACTCCGAGGTGATTTTGCCAGTTCCTTCTTCTGAAATACAGCCTACAGCGCCTGATATTCCTTTATAGTCTCACATCCAAGTACTAACCAGGGCTGACCCTACTTAGCTTTCAAGATCAGACAGCATCTGGTGCCTTTAGGGCAATTAGGTCCTTTTTCTGGCTTAACACTTAATGGTCATGCCTAGCAATACAGACAAGAATAGTATCCTAACAGATTTTTTTGTTAAAAATAAGAATTATTTGTTAATATTTTAAATTGTTTCAGAAGTAATTTTATTAAGTGTTATTCAACCTACAGACCATGAGTTCCCATGACATGCAATGATAGCATATAACAATGTCAGTGAGGAAAAATAACCTTGATATTCGTGCACTGTATATTTTTATCCATTTCCTTTGCTCTGCTACTCCCCAAAGCTTGACATATTCCCTACTCTCCAAGTGCAAATGCCCAAGTGAGACAGATGTGGAGAACACATAGATAACAAGGAGGCAGTTGCCCTGGCAACAGAAGTCCTATCAAAACATTCTGAGCATCTTTTGCCTGCCACTCACTGTCCTTTGCACAGCAGCTGAAACAAGAAACAGATATTAAGTCTCAGCCCTGTTTCTTTCAAAAGCTGCAATTCAAGAGCATGAAACACAGAGAGATTATATGTTTTCACCCTAATTATTGTTTGCTTTCTGTGCCAAACACTGGATGTGTTGGTCAGTAGGAACGGCTACTTAATTACCAACCTGAAGGAGTAATGTGAGGACAGCAGATTACTGTCTTTCACTAGAAAATTAACATAATTTAACAATCATAAAAAGCCCAGGGAATGAGCTCCTAGAAATGTTGCAAGGAAATGCTTTAATTAAAAAGTTTCCAAGACAATCTTGGGGAAGGACACAAATACATGGCACAATGGAGCCAGGATGGCATTGGCTGTCAGTAACTTCTCATGATGTTGTAGTGCAACGATTAGGGGCACATGGCTATTGGGATGGAAAAGAATGCAAATTTCATCTTGAAAAAACATTTCATTAGATTCAGTAGAATTGGCACCTTCCAAGGCTCACCTCACCACATGAATGTACACATTTATTTCTTTATTTAAAGCATTTATATCCTGCCCTTCAGCCAAAAAAGCTCCCGGAGTGGCTTACAATTTATTAATTTGACAGTTCCTTGCCCTTAGGTTTCCAACCTAAAAGGACAAAACACACAAGGAAAAGGGGATGGGATTAGGTCCAGGAGATGTCAGCTACTTTTCTCTCTCCCAGTGACCAGAGCAGTGGCAATTGGAAATGGATGAAGGACTTCTCACCAGCCAGTGGAGCCAAGGCATGATGGAATTGTGCTTGACTGCTGTTTTCTCTTTCAGAGGCTATAGCAATGGCAGTTGGAACATTTGTAGGGCCTTGTGTTGTTTGCTGTGTGCCTTTAAGTTGTTTCTGACTTATGACAATCCTAAGTGAAACCTATCACAGAGTTTTCTTGGCAAGACTTGCACAGAGGGGGTTTGTCATTGTCTTCCTCTCAGGCTGAGAGAATATGGGTTGCCAAGGTCTGGGTTTCCATGGCCAAATGGGAATTTGAATCCTGGTCATCTAGCACTCCTACTATTTCATCATATCAGCTCCCATGAAGCTTACAAAGGCATTTCTTTTGAGAAATAAAGTATGCAGAAAAGAATAACAACTCTTTTAATTATTTTTAATTGTGTGTTTTAGGTTGTTTTTCATGTTATAGTCAATTTCAGTGCATTTAAATGTTAACCTTTACATGTTTTTGGTACATTCATTCTGTGTCAGTTGTATTCCCCATCACCATGTATGGGTGTGAGAGTTGGACAGTGAAGAAAGTGGATAAGAAGAAAATCAACTCATTTGAGATGTGGTGCTGGAGAAGAGTGCTGAGGATACCATGGACAGCCAAAAAGACAAACAAATGGATCTTAGAACAAATCATGCCAGAAATCTCCCTGGAAGCCAAGATGATTAAATTGAGACTGTCGTTCTTTGGCCACTTAATGAGAAGGCACGACTCACTAGAAAAGATGATAATGCTAGGAAAGGTGGAGGGATGTAGAAAGACAGGAAGACTGCATGCTAGATGGATGGACTCTGTGAAGGAGGTCACTGCAGGACCTAAGCAGAGCAGAGGAGAGAGGGAGTTTTGGAGAAGTCTTATCCACAGGATCGCCATGAGTCAGGATCAACTCAAGGGCAGTTAACAACAACAACAACAGTCAATGCGTAAGCCCGGAATTCTGGTTTTGGGTAAATATAAGGATGATGATTATGATTATGATGACCAGTGTTTTAAAATGAGGACTTCTAAGAATGCATACAGTAGAAAAATACACCCAAGCAGGAGTCAATGGGGTCAGTGGGGGTAAATGTATTAAAAATTCATGCAATAGGAAAAATAAGTTTACAATGTATGGATTTCAGTGTGGTAAGAGAAAGCAAAGTCTTGCAACACAAGACAAAGTAAAAAAACAAACAAACAGCAACAGGTAGAGAATGCAGATGGGATTTGGAGAAATGCAACAAAATTGAGATGAGTTTTTAACTCTGGATGCCTATTGTCTGTGCAGTTTTGCCAACACAGATGTCACTCCACATGCCATGATAACATCCAGATTACTGCTATACATGTTTTTATGAACAATTAGAAAACCCCAGTTGATGTAAAACACTGCAGCATAGTCACTGACTACATGATATTACTCCTATTTTAGGATGTATTATTGATTGCTAATTACTTTGCAGCCATTAGGTATTGATTTTGATTTTTAAAGTTCTGAGTGGACTAGATTTGGCAGTTTCATTTGTTTAGCTTAATAGCTTTAGGTCATACCTTGCTAAAGTAGGTTCCTTTTCTACCTAAGATTGGGCTAGCATCTGTTTGGGATTCAGGGGCTTTTCTTGTGCAGTGCCCATCCCTATTCAGTATATGAAGGGAACTCCTTTGCAGATTTTTGGGAGCAAATTTAGGGTTTCCCCTTTCATTGGGATCTTTTTAGATGGGATAGTACCACTTTTGGCCAAATACTATATCATTCAGTTGTGAGGTTTTGATCCATTTGGTTGGATGGATTTGATCCAGAAAGTAACATATATATTTATATAAATATATTTATTTAGATCTAAATGGTTTAATGGTTTTTAGGATTATATGTTTTGGAAATTTGCTTGCTTGCTTTTTAAAAATTATTATATAAATGGTTGCTTATCAATAAAACAACAATGTAAGGTAATGATAAAGCAAAACTCACAATGGAACAACAGTATCAGAAATCAGTATCAGAAATCAGCATTAAAAACATAGCCAGATAGTTTACATTCTATATTGGAATGTGGAGCGCGCGCACACACACACACACATACGTTTGCCTGACACCAAAGAGACACTTTTGCTTCTGCACCAAGCAAGCTTTTTTAGAAAGGGCATTTCATGAATACATTCCAAGACAGATGAGGCCCAAGGCCCAATGAATGCTAGTGGAGCCAAATGTCTCACTAGGATACTAATGCTAAATCATTGCTGCTTGCATTTGTATACATGGACATGATCTAATTTTGTATGATGGTTTGCAGTGGGGCTCCAGATACTTCTCTAGGTCAGCAGCAAAAAAGCAATAAAAAATTAAAATAAAATAAACTGCTTGTGTTATGGTCCATTATGTGAATAGTGGTATGGAATCTATAAGCATCATAGAATCATAGAGGTAGAAGAGACCACAGTCCAACCCCCTGCCTTGCAGGAATACACAATCTAAGCACTCCCAACAGATGGCCATCCAGCCTCTGTTCAAAAATCTCCAAAGAAGGAGACTCTACCACGCTCTGAGGCAGCATAGTCCACTGTTGAACAGCTCTTACCATCAGGAAGTTCTTCCTAATGTTTAGATGAAATCTCTTTTCCTGGGCTTCCTCTATATCCTAGTCTCTGGTGCAGCAGAAAACAAGCTTGCTCCATCCTCAATATTGGCATGTCTTAAAGAGCCATTTGCATCAGTTTCTTCCTGTCCTCACGTTGCCCTGTTCACATAGGGCAAGACCAAAAATCCTAATCAATTGCGGAGTGTCTTCAGGTGAGAAAGACAGTTCTCAGTGAATCCAGGCTATTACTCTCTTAATACAAATTAAAAAAAAAACCCTCACCATTTGCTCCAAATCTTCCTATAAAATCCAGTGCATTCTGGAGTGACACCGGCTGGCTGTTTACACAGTATCCTGCTGTGCTGCCCACTGCCAAGATTGCTAGCATGAATTCTTCCACCTGAAATCACAGTGAGGTACCCAGACATGTAATCAATGCTGGGTGTCTTGTTTTTGACCTCAGAGGGAGCAACTCACAGCAGTGGTGTCAGGGGACACATTGGGGATGCATGTGTAGAAAACCTCCCAGTCTTTCTTTGGAGTGCCCAGGTATGAGAGGAATTCAGGCCACTTCTGGGCCAGAATACAGTGGGAGCAGCCTGGAGTATTCTGGCCGATGTAGACTTGTCCTATAACACCCTTTCAAATATTTAAACATGGCTATCAGGTCACTTCTCAACTTCTCTTCTCCAGGCTAAACATACATACAAACATATACAAAATAAACACAATAGATTTGAGGTAATTGCTTCCCTGAGTCTATTCTTGAGACTGGTGTGTGTGTGTGAAGCCTTCTGAAATGATCTGTCAAATGTGCACCACCAAGACCTCTATATAGTTGAGCCTGCTGGGCAATTATAATTCAGAAGTGTACTAAACAACCAAGCACAAATAAATTCATTCCACCTAAGGATAATAAAAGCTTCCTGCAATCTCTGCCCTGTGCTCCCTTTCTTGGGAGTAGGCTCCACTTAACACAGGAGAGGGGGAATTTTAAATATACATTATGCTTGTACAAATTTAAGGGTGTTTCAGTATGGGAATGATAATTTGCCTCTCCCCCTGAAAGTACCTAGAATCATCAAATCATCGAATCATAGAGTTGGAAGAGACCACAAGAGCCATCCAGTCCAACCCTCTGCCATGCAGGAACTCCCAATTAAAGCATCCCCGACAGATGGCCACCCAGCCTCTGCTTAAAGACCTCCAAGGAAGGAAGTCTGACATTGCCTACCTGCAAGTAGGCAAAATGAATGACCACCTGCCTGCCAGTGCTAAGCCCACCCATTTTCAAAACAGTTTTTGGGTCCCTACTCAGTGGGTTCTTGGCCAAGGCTCTCTCTTTAGTCATCATTCAAGGGTAGGCAACCTTTCCCCTTTAAGGGCCGAGGTACTTCAGCTCCCAGAATCCCAGGAGCTATTGGCCAACATGGGACTATTGGCCAACATGGCTGAGGTTTCTGGGAGCTGAAGTCCCTCCGCCCTTAAAGGGGAAAGGTTGCCTACCCCTGTCCTCAGATGATAAAACATTTGAGGAGACTGGACCTCTGAGGGGTAATACCTTTGTCACCCACATCACAAAGCTTTTAGGGCTTGCTAGGCACCCTAAAGGGACCAAATCCTATCTGAGCTTGGAAGCTAAGTGGGGTCAGCCTTGGTTAATACTTAGATGGGAGAGTCTCAGCAAATACCAGGAACTGGCTAAACCACCTCTGACTATAAAAAACTCCTATGAAATTCATGGAGGTCACCATGAGGCAATAAATGACTTTTACACACACACACACACACACACACACACACACAGAGAGAGAGAGAGAGAGAGAGGGAGAGAGACTGAGACTAAACTGCGACTAGAAACAGACTAGCAACCCATGCATTTGTTCAAGAATTGGAGAGAGAAGTGCAGTGCAACAGTTTTGATCAGTAATCTGGTGATTGCTGGTGACAACATTCTATATGGGCTGAAGTTTCTAAGACATTTTTAATGATGTGTCTCTGCACATGCGTATGTGCCTTCAAGTCACCTGTCAACTTATGGTGGCCCCATGAATTTTATACAGTTTTCTTAGGCAAGAAATACTCAGAGGTAGTTTTGCTAGTTCTTTCCTCTGAAATTTAGCCTACAGCACCTGGTATTCCTTGGCAGTCTCCCATTCAATATTTACCAGGGCTCAACCTTTTTAGCTTCTTAGATCAGATGGGATCTGGTGTCTTAAGGGTAACAATGTGTAAAATGAATTGCAGAGAGGGTACCCGTATATGAAAGGCAATGACTGAATTTCTCTGAAGATGCTAGCCACAGATGCAGGTGAAACGTCAGAAATACATTCTTCTAGAACACAGCCTCACAGCCCGAAAAACCCACAAAAACCTATGGATGCTGGCTGTGAAAGCCTTTGACTTCACAGTGGCTGAATTATCTCAGCTTATTATTGTTGCTGTAAGATATGGACTTTTTAAAATGGAAAGAATGTTTAAGTGTAAGGTTCTATCTGCCTATCAGTTTCCGGATGCAGTACAAGGTGTTGGTCATCACCTTTAAAGCCCTAAATGGCTTGGGTCCAACCTATCTTCAGGTCCACCTCCTTTTGTAAATCCACCCCACGCACTCAGGTCCTCTGGGAGGAACTTGTTGCAACCTATAAAAACTAGATTGTCTGCAACTGCCCAGAGGACCTTTTCGGCTATCGGTCCCAGATTATGGAATGGCCTACCGGATGAGATCCGTCACATTACCACCTTAAACAACTTAAAAAAAGCTATTAAGACGATCTCTTCTGGCAGACCTTTCCTGAGTAGAAAACCGACTGCCAAAATTTGTGCCTGACCCTGATTTCTGTTACAGTTATTTTAATTTATTTGTCACTTGTTCATCTGTCATTTTAAGATATATTTTAAACTATTATTGTTTAATTGTATTTTGGAGTTGGGTGGGCTGTTGGGAGACAGGATTGTATGTTTTATTGTGTAAGCCATCCCGGTTGTGTTGCATAGAGAAGCGGGATACAAATAAATTTTATTATTATTATTATTAAAAACATAGCCATGTTAGTCAGGAAAATGTGTATGCAGAGGGATCTTGCAGCACCTTTAAGAGTAACTGAAAGACAGAAGTCTTTTGCAAACTGAATTGGGGAAAATATGCAAAATGTGCATTGTTGTATGCCTTCAAGTTATTTATGATTTATGGTGATCCTAAGGTGAACCTGTAATGGGTTTCTTGGCAAGAAAGAAGGAAGTTTCCTTTGTCTTCCTTTGAGCTGAGAGAATGTGACTTGCTTAAGGTCACCCAGTAGGTTTCCATGGCTGAGTGGAGATTTGAACCCTGGTGTACTGTACACTACTGTGTACTGTACACTACTATGTATTGTACACTAAAGTATGTGCAAAACAAATACATTGGGAAATGTGCACTCCAAACTATACAAGAATGTCCATGCAGGAAGGACAAAAAATAGTAGTTTCACAACCCAATATGGAAATTGGATGGGATGAGCATATTGGTGGTGTGTGTGTGTGTGTGTGTGTGTGGATTCTGAGAAGCAAAATGAAAACAAAGCTGTCAGATTTTCATATCTCTATGCAGGCATACATCAGTTAAACTTTTTACACCCCTCCATCCCCACTGTCCACCATGAAGGTTTTCTTTTTTTCTGCAGCATTGTCTTTGGGACACTGGGGAGAGAGAGCTGAAGCAAAACAGATTTTCGATGTCAGGGTTTAGCGGTATCTCTGCAGTAAACAGTGTAATAATAAAAGGACATAGCAAAGAATAGGATTCTAGTCTAGCTGATCCTGCTGTAGCTATGTCTGCTTGCCTACAAAGAGACAAGCTAAACAGCACCTGCCACCAGGATTGCTTTCTGAGCATTAATAAACAGTAAAACAGGTAAAGGGGAAATCAGATAAGCCTGCCTCACTATCTACCCCAACCATGTTGAAGAAATGTAGATCTATATGTTTGGTCACAAAAATGGAAATAATAAAAAAGTGGAGGCTAGTGAAAGAAAAGGTCACTGCTGAATACATTTTTTGGGGAAAAAAAACCTCCAAACAGTCTTTAGAAGGTTCAAAATGTTGTTTACGTATGCAAAACTTCCCTGAAATGGTCATTTCATTTCACATGTGCATATTGATATTTTTCATTTAAAAGTTTGCTGAAACATGTTGAATAGCTCCTCCTCCTCCTCTTCTTCTTCTGGTGTGAGAACCTGTCTGTTCTTTGCATGTCATTTCTGCCTCTGGTATCAAAGTTTCTGTTAAAGATGTAATGCACAGGAACACATCTAATACACTGACTGAGGTATGCCTGTATCTTGATAATAGTTAGCCTGGTGTTCCTATAGCAGAACCAAGACACCTGACATGCCAGAACAAAGTTTTGAGGCCAGTGACAAAGTATCGAAGGAACTAGGAACAAGAACAAGAACAAATAGCAAGTATAAGATATTAAACCTTCTTAAGGGCTAGCTTTAAAATTGCACATTCAGCAGTTGTGGACTGTCTCTTAAAGAGGTCAATACACATGGCCAAATTGGAGAAAGAAACGAAAAGCACTCTTCCAATTGCATCAAATGTCAGATGGGGAATGGGTTAAACTTGGATTCTGCAGTGGCACTGACTGCGGAACCTACAGTGCATGGGATTGAAATGGCACAGTTGTTAAATGAGTAGATATTGGCTCATCCTACTGAATGAGATTCTGGGGACACCTTGTGCAGAAACAAATGGAATTGCTTTTTTTTTTTAAATCAGTACTTGACCAGCTTGATTTGGATGAGTGGGGCTTTAGGCATTTCGATTAATATGTTGCCACCCCTCCCCTACCAATAGCTAATGGAGCCAAGTCAAAACTATAACCAGAATTCTGGATGAAAGCCAGCTTTTACAGTAAGCAGTGATAATAATACAGGATGATACAATTTGGCTGAAACAAAGCAATATTTGGAGAATCTAAAAGTCATTGAAGAGACCTTGCCTAAGGGTTTGATGGGGTGAAAGAAAGAGAAAGAAAAAGCATAGAAGCCATGTAAAGATGGGACCAGTGCAAGTAGAATGATCTGATACTAATTCTGAGAATGCAAGAAAACAGAACTGGACAGGAAAACCCCCACAATACTTGTACAAGATTATAAACCTGAAAGACCTATACTAATGCTGAAATATCTCCAGATGTACAGTGACTCCATGTGGGAAGTCACTTGGAAAGGACCATAGGTAAGTGCAACATCCTGTGCTCCTCAGAAGGCCTTAGGATCAATACTTGGCATCTACAACTAGGCTTGGGAAATACAGTGGGCCCTCAGTATCTGCTGGGGTTTGGAAAGGTTATAGTAACTGTGCATTTTACAGGTGTTACAGAGGAGGAAGTTCTCAGGAAAAAAATAAGTAGGTGAAACCTTGAAATGAGATGATCAGGATCATTCATGCTGTCTCCAGTGCCATCTTCACATGTTTAGCACAAGGTCTGCACAAGGTCTTTGTGCAGCTGTATATTGCTAAACTCTGAATGCAAATTCAAGAACTTTCTCAGAGGACAGAGGAAGTATATGCCCATATAGCTTTCATATTCAGCCCTTCAGATGGCTAATGGGGTTTAGGAGGAGGACAGCTAGCATGAGCCTGATCCTCCCCCAATCTATATTAAGCATATTCACTTTAAGTGTGAAAAGGGCATTTCCATTTTGTGTTAAGAATTTGCCACAACTTGCAAATTTTTGCACATTTGGGATGGGGAGATTTTAAATGTGAGAGAAATCAAAGCAAATATATGCATTCACCTGACCCAAGGCTTTGAGGGTTAACTGTTCAACAAAGTCTGGATTGGAATTCTTGAGCATCCAACAACATTGATACTCAGGGTTGCACCTACTTATTTTTTTCCTGCGAGCTTCCTCCTATGTAACACCTGTATGACACACAGGTATTATATACTTTCCATGATGGGAACAGCTGTGCTTATTGATGTTGGCTAGTACAGGTGTGGGAACACTTTGCTTCAGTTCCTTTTTGAACAATGAACCATAATTCTTTATACTCAAGATGGAAAGAATTTGATTTTTTTAAAAAAAATGTATGCAGGAGAAAGTGCAATTGAGAGATGAGCTTGGATGGTAACTTACTACAGGCTATTTGGTTAGCTTCAGCTGTGCCATGGTGAATCTGTTCTAGGCTTTATTTTGAATTTAGACTTAAAGGGATTATCCAAGGTGCTGAAACCCATCCCTCAAAGAGGCTAAACACTCTCACTAGTTCTTCCAGGATCAGACTAAATCCCGGAGTGGGTCCACTGCCCCATTGAGGTGGAAGCAACCAATTGCCATTGCAGGTGTTATATTTACATGGTTTAGCCAGCATCCAGAACCAGATATTTCATCAGAAAGACCAAGAGTCTATCCGTTATATCATGTTGACTCTCAGTAGCTCAGCAACTTGCATGTAGGAGCAATGCAGACAAGCTGTTGCCTCCAGCAGCAGTAGGGACTTAAGTGTACTTGGGTGATCATGATGATTCTATTTGTAACATAATTGTTTATATAAGTAACTAAGGAAATATTTACCAAACACTTCCTGAAGAATGAGAAGCAAAAGAAAAAAAGAAGATAAAAAGGCAAGCATCAGTCACCAAGCTTCAGAAATGTTTATATATAGCAAATATCAGAATCAGAGCATTCTGGTCAGAATAAATTGTGAAAGGTCCATCATTAGTTTTCTTATTCATGTTCCTGGCTTTATGTTATGGCAATTTCAACCCAACAGAGGAATAATCTATGAAGGAGTCGTCTTCTTTCAAATACCATCATTCATTTTGGTAGTGCTAGATAAGCAATACGATGTAAAGTGCAGTAAAAAGACAATGCCATCATCTAGGATGCAGATTGCAACTTGGCAGGCATGTGATCAGCACAGAATGCAGCAGTGATGGAGAACCAGGGCAGTAGGCCATCCCTTGATTCATGGAAGTATCAGATTACTCCTAAGACTCAATTTGGCAGCACTACAGCACATTTCTTCCCCATAAGCAACATCAAAGCAAAATGTTTGCTCCTTGGTTGATTTGAAGGAGCTGTATTATCCACTGCCTCCCATGTCTTCTTTCTGACTCAGGCTGCTGCCATACTGAAGAATTAATGCAGTTTGATACCACTTTAACTGCCATGGCTCCATCTTATGGAATCTTGGGATTTGTATGCAGGAAAGCCAATTTTAATTTGTTCTGATGTTTTAAAATGTTGTACGCCACCCCGATTGCTTGGCAGAGGGGCAGGATATAAACAAAAAATATTTATTATTATTATTATTGTTGTTGTTGTTGTTGTTGTAGTTTGTTGGGGCACCAGAGCTTTCTGACAGAAGAGGTTAAATATCTCACAAAACTATAAATTCCAGAATTCTAGCACTGAGCCATGACAATTAAGGCAGTGCCAAATTGTATTAATTCTGCAGTGCAGATGCATCCTAAGTTTCTATCATCTAAATGTAGATGAAATATATCTCCTGTGAAAAGGATCTCATCTTAGACATAACAATATTAATTGGTGCTATAGCAAAATGATGCACAGATGGGTCCATGAATTTGCTTCTAGGACCAGTATATTTGAACAGGTCCATGCCTCTGTATGTGTCACAGAAACATTGAAAACTGTCCAATTATAGATCCAGCTCAATATGTTCTATAGCTGGCACAAGACCTATTGGCTTTTTACTACAGTTATCATCTATACAAAAAGATCCCTTAAGCGGACCAGCTTGTAGAATGCACCATTGGTGATTGTTTTCTTAAATTTCAGATGTGGATGTTTTGAGGGATAAGTGAAAATTTCATTCAGTTTGGTTTTTTAAAAAAAAACAGTCAGAACTTATTAAAACATGCACCAGTTCTTCAGGAATGGGCTGAAAAGCCCTTGTTAGCTATTATACTTTTGTGAAGTCGTAGGCTTTCATGGCTGGCATCTATAGTTTTTTATGGGTTTTTCAGGCTGTGTGTCCATGTTCTAGAAAAGTTTCTTTCTGACATTCGCCAGCATCTGTGGCTGGCATCTTCAGAGAATGCTGGAATGGAAGAGAGTGGGTATATATATACTGTGAGATCCTGGGTAAGGAGGAGTAGTTCCCATGTAAACTGTGTATTGTTCTGTTGTTGATTCTGTATTGTTCTGTGTTGATGGCAGGGCCTCAGGATAGGAGGATATGCAAACAAGGATTATTGTCTGGTAATTGGTGTTCATTGTCTGCTGGGAAAACCTTTGACCCTAGGTAGTTTCCCATTTGCATTTGCCCTTCTGATGTCTGAGCTGGAGTAACCATTCGCCTGTAGAGTCCAGTCTAGGTGCTTCAATTCCTCTCCTAAGAGGTGGGGTTCACAGATGCATTTTGCCTGGTCTACCAGTGTTTTTATTGTGCTTCTTTTTTGTCCTGGATGATGGTTGGAGTTCTTGTGCAGGTATCTGTCTGTATGTGTACGTTTTCTGTATACTGTGTGACCCAGACGTTGGTTTGGTTTGCGGATGACTAGGACATCCAGGAATGGCAGTGTTCCTTCCTTTTCTTTTTCCATGGTGAATTGGATGTTGGGGTGGATGTTGTTCAGGTGGTTCAGGAACACAGGCAGATCTTCTTCTTCATGGCTCCAAATGGTGAAAGTGTCATTCACTTATTGGAACCAAGTTGTGGGCTTTTTCAGTGCTGTTTCCAGGGCTTGC
>JAIPUX010001880.1:110365908-110384710 GCA_020142125.1 Phrynosoma platyrhinos | reverse complement strand
TTGGGAAGTCCATATAGTCTTGGTGGGAGAGCCTCAGATTTGCACAAAATTTGTCTTGTGGTTGGCTGAATTGAGGAGTTTTTGATCAGGGTGTCATTTTCCTGGTGATTTGAATAATAATAGTAATAATAGTAATGGTAATAATAATAATAATAATAATAATAATAATAATAATAATAATAATAATAATAATAATAAAATTTATTCATTCCCTGTCTCTCTGTTAAAAACAATCATTGGTTGGGTCTTGTTTCAGTTTTGTTAGTTGGGTTTTGTTTCAGTTTTTTGTATAATGTCAGAAAGAAACATCAGAAAGAAACTCTTCTAGAACATGGCCACACAGCCCAAAAAACCCACAAAAAACTATTATGGGGGGAAGCAGATGGGTGGCATGGGACCACCCCAGGAAGGTACGGATCAGGGTTGAGGAAAAAATAGCGCTCCTTCCACAAAATGCCAAAGGTGCATCGCAAAAGGCTGCCGGCACACCTTTGGCGCCTCTTCCACAGCAGCGTGTGCGGACGCTGCAGCGGAAAGGCATCCTCGGAGCACCGGCCATGCAGAGGGCCGGCTGCTCCGACGACGTCTTCGGGAAGGGGTTGGGGCGCCCAGCGTGTGGCTGCCCCTCCCCTTCCTTGCCCTGAAGATGGAGCTTTGCGCCGTCTGTTTAGGCCCATACTTTCATTGCCAGAGATGAGGAAACTTCTTGTTGTCAAAATAACTCAACTCACTTTTAAGTGCTATTTCCTAGACTTGGATAGATGGAGGCACTATTTGCTGTTTTGTGTCAGGCTGAAAATTGTCTTAGGTTGGCCCAGTGGGAATCTGGGCTTGCCCATGATTTTCTTGGAAGTTTCTCCCTGCGGTTAAGTTTGAATTGTGGACTTTCTTGCCAAGAACTCCCAGTCTGACTCTTTGCTTTACTTTTACCTCTTGCTTATTTTTGACAAGAAGCAACTAAATCTTCAAACTGATCTTTCTATCAGTTTACCACAAATGTTGGGAATACATTTCAACCCAAGTTTCCCTTGAGCTCTTAAGCAATCTCCATGAAAATGAATTTTCTGGCTCTGCTATGATGGTGATAACAACAATGCTACAAGTGGCAAAACAGCTTCTTTACATGATCTCCAGTCAAATGCATCATAGTATGTGCAAGGTCAATCTACTTCAAGATTCCTTAAAATTCATAGCAGAGAAGTACAGCAGAAATGACACCCAGCTACTTGAGCTTGCTTCCGCCAGCCCAGCTGATGTGAGAGAAGCAAGTCAATGGCACTGAGAAAGTGGTTCATATCCCTTGATTAATTGCTTCCAGTGCTTGCACCTGCACAGCGGGAAAATGTGAGATGCATTTAAAAAGGATCTACATAAGCTTAAAGGGCACAATTATACTGGTAGAACACAGAAAAACAGGAGATAGATTGGTGTCATCCCATTGGGAACAACAGAGGGGGGGAGAGAGCATAATAGATTGGCAAGACTTTGGACCAGTGTGATCACATACACATTGGCCAAAAGAGAAGAAAAAAGAAGAGACCGATCTGCATAAAATTGCTTTATTCTGATGTGTATGTGTAGATACTATTTTACATAGAACTACTATAATTTACATTGAAATGCAATACATTTTGCCAAGATGTGACCAAGTAGACCCATGTGCTTGGTCAGTCTACTGTCCAGGTGCTCACTGTTGCTGAGCAGCTTCAAGGTCTTTGCTCTTTCTTTGAAGACTATTCCCTGTAAAGTAGGACACATGGCCATTCTACCACAGACATAATGCAGGACCATATGTGAACAAGTGTATGTGTATATAAACACACACACACACACAGATTGATCTTCTGTCTTTAAGATGCTTAGGGCTGTGCTCTCCCTGCTTTTTATCCTTACCACAATCCTACAAGTTAGTTCAAGGTATGAAACAGAAGCTGGATTGATTAATGGGCCACTGGGTCACAGTAAGAACAGAATTAGCCATAACACAGATGTAAATCTTTGCTTCCTTTGCTCTCAAACATGAAAATGAACATTTTATTTTTAAGTTTTTATTATGATTTACAAACATGAAAAATAAACTTTTAAAATCTTGCATTCACCTTTATACCAACAAATTTTTACAAAAACATACAAACAAATAAAACCAAACAAAATAAAAAACAATCTCCAGTCTAACAGTATACCTTCTTGCATACCACATTTGTTGCTTCATTTCCCCCAGCTTTTGTTTGTAACATCGTACTCAGTCTTATAAAACTCTTATACTATCACTGTAATGTAAACTTATTGTTTTTCACAACACTTTTACATTTTCAAAACTTTTCTCTCCACCGAATAAGCTTTTTTGTGTGCATTTTTTCAGTTCAAGACTTTTGAGCAAAACCATTGCCACCTTTTGTTTGTGTGTACAGAATCCATCCTATTATGGTCAAACTTCTTTATTTTTTAACAAAATTCAATGTAAAAAAGGGAATTGGTTTTTCTGCTCTCACACAGGGGTGTAAAAATCTCAAGGCAGTTGACAGTTTTTTTCCCCCAATGAGTCTCAGTGTGGCAAGACACTCTGATTGTTGTTGAAGACAAGAACATCTGTGAACATTCTCTACCTCCTTAGCCAACTGGTCCTTGCAAACAGAGCTATCAACTCCTTTATCTCTGCTTTGTTCCTCCTCTATCTCAACTCATGTGGCATGTGCAAAGAAGACCATTGGTGCTGGCATAGGGAGAAAGAGCAAGTAGCAGCATCTTCCAAGTGAGACAGGATACTCTTGTTTTTGCTCTTTAAAAAAAAAACAAAAACAAAAAACAGTCCTTCACTTTATTTTGAATAAAGAGCACCTTCTCTGTTTTTCAAAAGGCCAGACTCATTCTCAGGATTTACAGGGGCCTATTGAGAGACAGTTGTGTACCTAATATATTTGACACCTGGTGTGGATAATTTTTAATTACCCCCTCTCTCTTCAGCAGCCTTTCCAGATTTGGCAGAAGTGCTAGGCAAGCAGCAAAAGGAGGCAATTCTAGTTACTACCTGGTCAGTGGAGCTGTCAGACCCAGAAGGCAGCCCTGTTCTACTAGTGGCTGCTGGTGGGAGTGGATTGCTGCTGCCACCCCAAGCCTTTTCCAGATCTAGAGGAGCTGTTGGCTAAGCAGGAGAGATAGGAGACTCTTTTTACCACCTGTCCAGCAGAGTCATGAGATCTGGAAGGTAGTCCAATTCCACCTGCAGTTGCTAATGAGAGTGGGTTGCTGCTGCCACACTGCAGCTTTTTCCAGGTCTAGTGGAGCTGCTTGGTAAGCAGGAGTAGACTCTTTTACCAGCCAGACTGCTGCTCCTGCTACCCTAAAGCCTTTTCTGAGTCTGGCAGAGCTACTGGGAGAGTGGGAAAGGGAGGACACTTGCGTTCTCACCTGTCTAGCAGAGCTGTCAGACCTAGAAAATAGCCCTTTCCCACCAACACACTGGGTGACACCCCTCTCTGAGGTGTCCTCTGTTGTGGTCCACATCCCCCACATCACCTAGTGACAACCCTGATGAAAGACAGTGTCTTTTGGAAAGACAGAACACCTGTTTTGCCTGTAAAAGGCCCAGGGTTTTCTCTCTAGCATCTCCTGGGACCAAGGAGCAGCTGATGGGACAGATCTCCTTCGAGAGCTGCTGCCACTTCCAGCAGACAGTGAATGTGGGCTAGATTGGCAGAACCAAAAAACAAATCAGGAAGAAGGCAGCTTCCTATCTTCCTACAACTGGGCAAATGTCATTAGGAAGCATCACCACTGGGGTTAACCTCCTCTCTGCTTTTTTTTTTTTTTTTTTTACTATTCCTGCCATTAATTTAGAATTCTTATTATCAAACTCATAGAACCTAGCTTTTGTATGAAATATGGCTTTCAGAATTTGATAGGAATCGATCTCTTCCAAGAGAGCCTTTTTCTGAAGCAAAAGTACCAGGTCAGACTTATCTTGAGAACTCTTGTGCAGATGTGTTAATTCTATTATCTCATTCAAGAGTGACCCTCGCTTTGCTTCTCATAAGTGTTTTCAGTGGGCCCCTTCTTTAATGAACAGGCCTCGTAGGACTGTTTTCAACATGTCCCAAAGAAGGGCCTCTGAAATTCCTGGGGTTGAGTTATCTTCATAAAAATGTTGAATGGCTTCAATAATCAATTTTTTAAATTGCTCATCATTGAGCAAGTAGGAATTAAACCACCAGATTTTAGAAAGATGACTATTCTCGCCTATACTCCAATCAAAGGTGGTTGGTGCGTGGTCTGAGTATAGGATAGGCTCAATAACCCCATGCATTCAGTCTTCAGAGGGTAAAATTTATAACAATCAATTTAAATTTTTAGAAGAATTCCATAATTTTTATGTTAAATTGTACTCCTCCGATCAAGCAGGTGATCTTGAAAATACTGAATTTGTTAAGTCCCTAAGCATTAAAAAACTTACAGAACATCACACTGCCGCTCTTAATAAATCCATAACTACTGAAGAGTTGGACAATGTTCTCAAGTGGACCCAGCTGTGGAAATCCCCTGGTCCAGATGGCTTTACAGGGGAATTTTACAAACTCCTTAAAGACTGTCTTAGGGCCTAAGCAGTCCAGGACGCCCTGGTCCGGAGCGCCGCGGGGCCATGGCAGCCGCACCGCGGCGCTCCTGCGGCGCCCCTAAAAGGAGCGCCAAATTCGCACTCCTTTTAGAAGTCAGGGAAAGTGCGCCCTAAACGCGTCGGGCGCATTTTCCCTGACTCTTCTGCCGCAGCGCGTGAGGACGCTGTGGCGGGAGGTTGCCCCCGAAGCGCCGGCCATGCGGAGGGCCAGCAGCTCCGAGCAACCTCAGGAAGAGGAAGGGGTGCTGCTCATGCGGCTGCCCCTCCTCTTCCAGGCCTCGGAGACGACTCTATTAGTCGTCTGCCGAGGCCCTTAGTCCACACTTAGTAGCATTACTAAATGAAATTTTGTTGAAGGGAAAAGTGCTAAATAGTTGGAAAACCTCTAGAATTGTACCAATCCCTAAAACTAATGAATTGTCACCACTTGTGCATTTCTTTTGGCTGATTGCATTAATCAATCAAGATACCAAATTGCTCTCTTCTATTTTAGCTGCCAGATTGAATGATTTCATCACTGACTATATCCACCTGAACCAAATTGGGTTTGGGTATATTTATGCTGTTTTATTGTTGTAAGCTGCCCCAATTGCATTAGCAGAGGGGCAGGATATAAATACATTATTATTATTATTATTATTATTATTAATGCCTAGGTGTAAACTATCAGATGCCATTAGAAGAACACTAGACATCACACATTATGCCTCAAGGGAAGATACACAACTCGCACTTGTCTCACTCGATGCCCTCAAGGCATTTGATATGGTTGAATGGCCCTATCTGTTTGCCTTACTTAGGGAATCTAATTTTGGGATTTCCTTTATGAATGTGCTTAAAGTCCTTTATTGGGGATCCCGAGCAATGATATATGTAAATAAGGAGGACTCGGCACCCATCCTCTTGCAAAGAGGCACTAAGCAAGGTTGCCCCTTGTCCCCGCTCCTTTTTGCATTAGCGTTACAACCTCTTGCAACATTGATTAGAGATAACAACAGGGTAGAAGGGATAGAAATTAATAAGACCATGCACAAAATTGGGCTATATGCAGACGATGTAATGCTTTACATTAAAATCTTATGTGATTCCTTTCAGGAGATTGATAAAGTACTGAAACAATTTGGCAGGGTCTCTGGGTTTCAAATAAATTACAAAAAATCCAGGATGTTTTGCCTTAATGCAACTCCTGAAACCCAGCATTATTGGGAGGGATTAACACACATACAAAGCAACCCCTCATATCTAAAGTACCTAGGGGTCATCATCATGAGAGATATCTCTCAGTTTATCCCTCACATTTATAATCCAACTGTTAAATGGATTAAATCAAAACTGGTCCATTGGAGGTCACTTCATTTCTCTCTTTTAGGCAATGTTGCTTTAGTTAAATCTTTCATATTGCCAAAACTACTGTTTCTTTTTCAAACGGTTTCCTTGAGACCATTGAACTCATACTTTAAATCAGGGGTAGGCAACCTTTCCCCTTTAATAGCCGAGGGACTTCAGCTCCCAGAAGCCTCAGCCATGTTGGCCAATAGTTCCATGTTGGCCAATAACTCCTGGGATTAGGTCTATTGCCATCAATGTGAACACTGTTAAATTGGTCCACCAATGCTATCTTACCCCAGTTAAACTGGCTCATATGTCTTCCAATGCCAATCCAAATTGTTGGAGGGGTTGTGACAGTAGGGGAGCTTTTGTACATATCTGGTTGGATTGTTCCTTATTGCATAAATACTGGACAGAAATTTTACAGTTAATCTCCAAGATCACCAAGCAAAGCATGCAATCATCACCACTCCTGATCCTGTTTTTTTTTTTAATGGATGAGAGCAAAGCCCTGCAGCACAAAGAACTTATCAGTCTCCTTCTGGCTGTCGCTAGGCTTGAGATAGCCAAGAACTGGAAAACTGGAAAACTGAATATTGCCGGATGGTGGACTAGACTTTGGGACTTGTGGTTAATGGAGAAAATTGCAGATGGAAACAGCAGAGCGAGAGGCTTACACTCTGAATTGACTTTTCATGAGATTTGGCAGCCAATTGTTCAATACGTCCAGCAACATTTGGTTTTCAGACACCCTCCAGTCTTGGCCAAGTTTTTATGGAAAGATGTCTTTCGTGATCTTTGAATGCACTTCTTGTCTATAGTTTTTAGGGAATTATTTGGGTTATTGTTTAATTTCTATTTTTTTCTGTGAAATAACCACATTGTTTTTAATTGTTATAACTATTTTAACTGTGTACATTTCAAATGATTTCTTTCTGGAATGTTGGTGGAGGGTTGTGATACGTAATTGATGACATATTCTGTATGTATTCTATCTTTTTTTATTGTAACCTGCTTTTCCTTGCTCCCACGTCCAACCCACTTCCAAGGTTCTATTCAGGAAGAACTCTATGGCATCCCAGGAATAAGTAGATGGCAGAGCTGTGTACTCTCTTTTTATTTCGTACATTTTAGCTATGTTTTAAATGTACCAATAATTTTTTTTTAAAAAAGGAAGCATCACCACTGTTAGTACTTGAGTCCATGTATTACTGTTACTATTAAACACAGGAAACCTTTTGCATGTGTGGCTTTCTGTACCCCAAACTGTGAAAAGCAGGGAGTTTGTTTCAGAGGTCAATGAGATCAATTGCATATTTGTCAGGAACCCAAGAAAAGCAAGGGGCTGACAGCAATCAGTTTCCTGGGAAGAAGATCAGAGGCAGGAGAAAAGAATTCTCAGTTTGCAAGCCCTACATCTTTCCTCTTAATGGAGGGAGTCATGCTCAGGTCTTCACACATTCTGGAACCAATCATGGTTTAAAGGGGTCACAATAGTTATTGGTTCAAAGCACATTGCAGAAATAATCCAGTTTGAGACTACTTTACTTGCCCTGCTCAATGCTAGGGAATCTTGTGAGGCATTTAGCCTTCTCTGTTAGAAGGCTCGGTGCCACAACAAACTATTCAACTGTTCTCAAATTCATCCAAATCTTACCCTCTTCTCTACATTCACAATCTAAAGTGAGTCTTCGACTCTCTCCAATGAATCTGAAAGGCAAAATGGGTTGGAAAACTGGTCCTCAAGAGTCCTAACACAAAGGATTACAGGATTACAGCACTGGATCTTGAAGGCACACATACTCAGGAATTTTTCTCTCTTCCATCTTTGAAATTAATAAGGAACTCAAGTTTTCCAAGATCCATTTCATAGACCACACAGAAGGAAAACCAGATTTACTTTCACAAATACACTTCATTACCTCCTTCTTAGTAGAAGGAGCTGGTGGACGGTGGTCTGTCTAAGACTGATTGCTGATTATTTATTGTATATGCCACTTTCCTCCTGAATGGGACTCAAGACAGCTCACAACATGAATTAAAAACAAGGTACATGAATTAAAAATTAGTAATAAAAAGTAAAAATAAACCACACAATCAAATAAGCTACCATATTAAAACATCAATACTCTAAAACAATATAACATCATTTAAAACTATGAAAACAATAAAAAATGCAGCACCCCCATTAATTACCCTTTTTGCATAAGCAGTCATCAAATCCTTCTTCAAATAAAAAGGTCTTTTCTTGGCAGCAGAGGGGGCAAGCCTAGTCTCCTGTGGTAGAGAGTTCCACAGCCTGGGAGCAGACACCAAGAAAAGTCTTTCCAATGTCTTCACCAAACATATCTGTGAAGCTGGTGGGACTGAGAGAAAACCCTTCTTTGGAGATCTTAAAACTTTGGCAGCCTCATATAGGGAGATAAATTCGAATTTATGTCAGAAGCCAGATCTGACTCCAGAACGTCGAGATTCCTAGACCACCTTTCCCTTCTTCCTTAAAACAGACCATCGGCACCATCAAAATGAGGGACTGCCAAGGTCTAAGGGTGCATCTACACTGTAGAAATAATACAGTTTGACACCATTGTAAGTGCTATAGCTTCATCCTGGGATTTGTAGCTTTACAAGGTGATTAGCCTTCACTGCTAAAATGTGTTGGTGCCTCACAAAGCTACAAATTCAGGGATTCTATAGGATGGAGTCATGGCAGTTAGGTGATGTCAAACTGCATTATTT
The DNA here is from genome assembly GCA_020142125.1 of Phrynosoma platyrhinos. Lineage (NCBI taxonomy): Eukaryota > Metazoa > Chordata > Lepidosauria > Squamata > Phrynosomatidae > Phrynosoma > Phrynosoma platyrhinos. Next base: position 110,376,030 of record JAIPUX010001880.1, on the reverse strand, counting down.
CTACATTGCAGCTGCACCCTAAGTTGCTTGAAATCAGGTGGTGTGTTTTCATATTTGAATGCTCATCACTCAGTGATTACAGCTTCAAGTGATGGCTTGCATGTGTGTAATAATCAAACACTGCTAACAGAGTTTTCATGTCATTGTACTTCGGATCAAGGGATTTTCAATGGATGCAGTTGGCCGTATCAGTTAGAAGCTTTTCCAATGACAGTTGTTAATTAATGTGTTATTGAGTTATAATTATTTTTTCTTCCTTTCCACTTCACATCTTTCCTCCAAGAAAAACTCTCATTCACCATCCTCATGAAGGTTTGAACCCAGATCTCCTTAGTTAGCTCAACACTCTATCTACTACACTACAGTATACATGCTGTAAATTTCTTCTAATTGTGAGGTACTTCCAGAAAAGCTGTTATCGTGTATCTTCAAGTCATTTCCAACCTATAGAGATTCTAAGGCAAACCTATCAGGGTTTTGTTGGCAAGATTTGTTCAGAGGGGAGTTTGCCAAAGCCTCCTTCTGAGGTTCAAAAAGTGTGACTTGCCTAAAGTCAGCCAGCGGGTTTCCATGGCAAAGCAGGAATTTGAAACTTCCAGAGTTGTCTATCGTTCAAACCATTACAACATGCTGGCTGTTCCAGAATAGTATCTTCTCCCAAATGGAACTACAGTTGGCCCTCCATTTCCATGGATTCTGTATCCATGGATTCAGCCATCCATGACTGGAAAATATTCCAGATAAAATTGAATAAAAATTAAAAAATCTAAAAAGCAAACCTTGATTTTGCCATTTTATATAAGGGACACCATTTTGCTACTGAGTTGTACATAATGAGACTTCAGGATCTGCAGATATTGGTGTCCATAGGGGGTCCTGGAACCGAATTCCAGTGGCTACCAAGGGCCCACTGTATGACATAAGGACAAGTTCATGGATTCACCACTCTTTCTTACTGCAACTTAAACTTAAAAAGAACCAAGGCTTATAAAAAATCAGCACTGGGACCTGAGCTTAAGTTACATGCCAGAATATATAAAGCATTAACAAAATACCTTGAATACATGCAGAGTAACATTCCTTCATTATTATATATCCCCAAGCTAGTGCAACACATTTTGAACTAATGAGCTTCCAAAACCAAGGACATAAATGGACTTGAGAAAAAGGTACCTCTCAGGGTCATGATGGGACAGGACTACCTTGCTGTCCAAAGCCAGCATCCTAAAAATTAGCAATTCCCAACCACTCTGCCTTTCATTGCTTTGCCATTAGAGCTTCCCCATCCTCCCAGAGAAGATGCTAGAATCAGCCAAAACAGGATTATCCTTATCCCGCTCGCCTCACTTACCCTCTGAAGGTTCAAGGTTACCATTGTAGGAAATTATTATTGTTCTACCATTAAAAAAAATATGAACAATAAAAGCATACTACCTGAGAAGCCTCTGTGCAGGCCATTTTTATACTTGAACCTTCTATCGTTTTTTGCATGACCTTTCCCATATCTGAAATTGCGGCGCCAAACTTACATTTTACTAGAATTTACAAACAAGGTTAAAATAAATAGTATTACTACTACTACTACTACTATTACAACTACTATAATTTATTTTTTTTGCAGACGAAGAAGTGTTCTTGATGTCCTTGTGAAAAACATGCATGCACTCTACTACACAACATGTGCACTCCATAATGCTGAAGATGATGTCCAGTTTTAGGGAGACACTTTTAAAAGAGGACAGAAGCAGAGAGAGAGAGGGAAAGAGAGAGAGTAGGGAATAAAGAGGGGATGGGATGAGATTTACCAGTGTTTGGAAGGGTTAGGCAAGTTCAATCTTCTTGGTGATTTCTCCCTTTCGTTGGGTGCGGCTTGCATTGGTGTAACATATTCTGGCATCGAAGCAAGGCTGGGAATGGGCTCACGATGGAACCCATTAAAGTAACACCTGTATTACTCTAGAAAGGCTGTTCCCAAATGGGCATTCTCTCTCCTTTACCCTAGGTGCTGATCATCTTGCCTTTTGAATGAGTGAACCTGGAGCCACGTGTCAGTTGTTGGGAGGCAGCGTAGCATGCAGCAATCACACAGTGCATGGGGATGACCTTGCCTCTTGATTGGTTTTCAGATTTTTCACTTTGGGCCAGTTGCCAAGCAAAACCTTAAAAAGCCAGATTAATCCATTGCTTTGCAAGAGGTTCCCATGCCATTTGTTAGTTAGGTCACTGCTGTTGGAAGGCAAAGCAGAGACAGCAATGATGTTCCTTCTCTGGGACCTGAGAACTCATTTGGGTGGCAAGTTAAGAAAGTTTCTATGCCAACCAAAGTGTCACAAAAGTTAGCAGAGTCAAAATATAGTCAAAATTGTGTAAATAATACTCAAAGGTGAGTGTATGAAAATATCCCACTGTTTGTTTTCTGTAACACAGTCAGATACCATGCCACATTTTATAGGTGAGAATTTCAAAAATGGAGAAACTTTAATGGAGCCAGTATACTGGACAAAAGATGCTAGGTGCTGTTACTGAAGCTAGCTAATGTGCTCTGAAAAGTGTAAGCAATAAAATGACTTAATTGGATGCCTGATGCAGACAGAGAATTGGAGGAGCAGGACTACAACAAAAGAACAACCTCAGTTGTAAGGTGGATTATTTCTTCTCACTTGTAAGGTAGCTTATATCAGTTTATGATAAGATGAAAATACCTTATGTAAAGCTCTTATATCTACCTTGCTGTACACAGCAAGGATAGAGATAGCAAGGACATGGAAGAGCTTACAAGATTTGTCCTTTCATTCCTGTTTAGACAGAGTTTGGACTCTCGTATTTTTAGAGAAACTGACACTCAAACTCCACCTTGTCAGAGGCAAAATAGCTGAAGACAATTTTAAGATACCATGGTATCCATTTATAACATATATGACACCTGGATCTGAGGAAGTACACCAAGTCTACTGAAGCTTATGCTACAACTTTTTTCACACAGTTAATCTGAAAGGTGCTACAAGATCTCTTTCCATTCTAATATCCTAGACTAACAGTCATGTTTCTCAGTTCTACTAATATATAACATATGCAAATCTTAGATATGGCTCACTGTTGAACCACATGATATTTTGGAACTTATCATGCCAAGCCATTTTTGATGAGCAATTTTTGAATATTGATTGTGCTCCATTGTTGTTTGTCTTTGATAGTAATTGTCAGATCACCTTTTGAATAATGAAATGATGTTTGTGGTGAGGGAGCATGGGTAGGAGATAATTTACTATTCTACAGTGAAAACTCTTAAAATACAGTAAAAAAAAAAAAAAAAGGAACAGTCTCATTTACCTGGTGGCTTATATCCCATCTTGATTGCCAAGGCAAAAGGCGGGGTATAAGAAATAATAATAATAATAATAATAATAATAATAATAATAATAATAATAATAATAATCTTACTTATTTATTCAATGGGTAACTTGTTTTTTTGGTTTTTTTTAGAGTAGTACCAATACTTCAGTTATTATCAGCCATTGCTGCACACATATCTGTAACCGAGTCCAAGCCTGGGGCTTCTTGAACTTCATATTCCCCTAACTTTCATCACTAGTAGACTGATGTAAACTTGGCACAGGACACAATAAATGATGAGTTTTTCAGGCCTCTCACTCATTCGGTGTAAGCTAGAGAGCAACTGTGTTCTCTAAAACAAAGTTCTCTGCCTTTGTAGATGACCTTGCTGCAAAACATCAAAGCATTCCATATGTCATATGATTTCTCTTGTCAAGCAAACCAAATAGGTTTTGTTTTCAAAACACAACAAATTTGGTGATAGTTCTTTTTGATGTGTATTCCTCTCATGACCATTCTCCAAAGCAGAAGCTATATTATTATTATTATTATTATTATTATTATTATTATTATTATTATTATATAGCAAACATTAAAGGAACATTTCCTATCAAGCATGCCTGTAGAAGTTTACAAGCTAAACTTTAAACTTAATCTCAACCTGTTTTGTGAGGAAGTAAATCCTATTGAACCCAATATAGCTTACTTCTGAATGAACACGCAAAGGATCAGGCATGAATCCTACTAAACTTGGTGGAAGTTACTTCTGAATCAGTATGTTTACTATGAGTCTGTTGCTTGTCACACCAGACCACTGCTGACACCAAATACAAATCAAATGGCTTTATTTGTATGACAGTAAAAGAACATGTATTGTTATCCATCAAAAACATTGGGAAGACTATGGAAAACTTTAGCACCCAAAACTCTTACAGTCAGGAGATGAGATGTATTTCTCCATACTTCTCAGTTCATACCTTTTAAAGAGAAGGTGCTTGAAAAGTGCCTCAGATAATGAACTCTAATATCAAACACTGATCTTGCAGTCTTTTCTGAGATACTGGCATAATATATCAACTAAAAACAAAACAGGTCAGCAGGAACTTCATTATTGGCTTTCAGCTATTGCTTGGAATTTTCTTCCATTCATTCTCCAGTATGCAATAAAGCTTTCATCTTTTCTTACAAGCTCTTTAGTATTCTGAGGATGTTTTGACTAACTGACACCAAGTCCAACCTTTTTGGTCTTCCCAGATTCACAGACCACAATGCACTTTAGTTAAACCAGGCCATTTTAATTTTAACTAGCAGTAAACCTTATAATACCCAGTGCCGAAACATTATTACTTTAATCTTGTTAGCCTTTAGTTTCGGATCATAAATGCTACATGCAGCTAATTTCATTTTTGATACAAGGGAGTATAACAAGTCATGAAAGAGCAGTTCAAATTATTTGCCTTTAAAAAAATGCCTTCGGTTTGGATACTTAACTAACAAACCGCTGACCTTCTCTATACAATTTTTGTCATCTTAAGGATTATTTCTTCCAAAATATGCTTATTACTGAGAGCTCTGTATGATTCAATAAGATGACATTCCTAGACACAATTGTGGCATTCCTTCTCTCTGTCTCCTCTACACATTCTGATCTCTCGTACATTTCAATATGTCCTGCTCTATTAGACAATCTTTAATTGATCAGGTTACCTTAGCAACTGTGGTCGAGCTGTTCCCAATATGGAGATTTCAAACTGGAGCTGGTAGAATAAGATTTTCCTCCTTTTAATCTACATATTTCTGTAGTTTTCACCTTTGGGGAGAAATCAAGTTATATCTGCATGTGGGAGGTTTTCAAAAAGTCTTCATATTCAGTTGTTAGAATGAATTTGTGCCTTCCCCTCACCATTCCAAAGATGTTTTTCTCTCTGAAGAATTGTTTCTATAGCAAGAGGGGGAAAATAGCAAAGTGGGGGGTGAGGGAAGATGTTCGAGAATTTTCTTAAAAGGAAAAGCAGTGTCAATCCATTGAGAGATAAGACACTCCATCAAAACAAGAAAGTCTACCAAAGACAAGCTTTCCTCTGCCAAACTTTGTTTGATGAAGCTCCCAGTTATTGCCACATTTTTGAAAACTCCACTTGCCTTCTGTTGTGTTTACATCTCTTCGGTTGGCTGAGCCTTTCACATGTTTCACAGACATTCTGGTAACTCCCTTGAACAGGGAAGAAATGCTGGACTCACACACTGCCACAAAGCTGAGTCCTTGTCCCTGTCTTAGGCTCCTTTTGCCAGATTCATTCCTTCACCCGCTACTTGGCAAAACTGGGCAGAAGTGACAGGCACTGAGGGGAAAGCTGTGTGCCAGGGTTTCAAACAGTGACTGGCATCTTTCAGAAAAGATTGAGGTGAGAACTCCAAATACCACATCCAAGAAAGGTTTCCTCTTGTAAAGATTTTGAGAAAAATTTCAATGCCTCCATTCTCTCTCCAGGAATAGAAAACATGAGAGGAAACAACACAGTCTTCATTCACAGAAAACACCAAGGTTGTTGCAGTGCCACGAAGAGAGCAGATGCTTTCCCTAAGCACACGGAGTTCCTCTTGAATCCTGGATGGAAAGAGTGGTTTTTCGACTGTCCCCCCCCCACTTTCTCCCCAGTCACCTCCACCTAGACCACTTTGTCCTTGTGTGGTATTCGTCTGCCTTTTCTTCTCCACTGAATCAGAGAATGCTCCAGAGGATTCCCACTTCAGTTCTGTCTAAATCTCTCCTCAGTTTCCACTTGATCATTCCTTTCCATGGCAAAACAATAAGGAGCTGCCCTTGATGGTGGGAGGGAAGTGTGTTTCTCTCAGGCTTGGCTTGTATTTCCTTCTCCCTCCTCCTCCTTTAAAATGTTATGGTCTCATGAATTAAGGAGATACAGTATGTCTGGATCGTACACCAGTCAGTCTCTCTGATTCATCTAGGGGTCTCCTTGGTAACTAGCTGTTTCTCGCCAACGATTTGTGTTACACACACACACACACACATACACACACTTCCTCAATTTAAAGATCAAATAGACTGAGAAGGGCATGCTAGGTACAATTTACCTAGTGATCCAATATGCCTTTATGCTGTCCAGCTTCATGGAAACGCTCATTTTAGGCTCTGTTATTTGTTGAAGGCAGACAGGGAAAAGATCACAGAGGGAACTGTATAGTCCACTTTCCATTTACTTGCTAGAAATCATGTTTACAAAAAGCTTGTGGACTTGCACTCTTGTTGTTGAAGGCAGTTAAGTCGACTTTGACCTGTGGCAATCCTATGAATGAGAGACCTCCAAGTCACCCTACTGCTGTGTCAATAAAAGGAAGAGAAAAGTATGTGATTTTGTAGGTACTTAACGGTATGCAGCAACAAGACATTTTGATGTGGGTCTTGAGCCAGACTGACAGCAGGCTGCAAAGGTTGAGACACATGGCCACATCCCAGGGGAATAACAATTGGGTTAGTTGATGCTGCTTAGTAACCTGTTTCCTGGGCAATTAGAAAGCCAGCTGACCTCTCCTTTGTGTGCGTATAATCACAGTCTCTTAAACCAGCTTTTCTCTTGGCTGCATGTTTGATTTGTTAAAGGCTGTCATTGCCTGGGAGAAGTTGCATTCTCACAAAAACAGGTAGGTCAAAAAAGAGAGAAAGGTTCAACACTCTCTGGTTTCAAGGAGGTGACATTAGTGTTAGAAATCAAAGCCTTTATTTGGGAGAGAAGAGCATCCTTGACCAGCCTAGGTAGCACTCCTGTGTCTTTAAGAGATGTCTAGCAGGGAGGGTAGGGAGTGGAGCAAATCTTAGGAAGGAAAAAGCCAGCCACTCTGAACTTCTCCATGATGTAGCAGTTCACTAGCATTGCAGTTATTTATTAGCCAGAGGCCATTCCCTCTTCTCCACTTCTCAGTGTGTTAACTGATTTATTTTTCTTTTCATTCTTTCTTTTTAAAGGAAGTGGAAGACTTGAAATCTGTTTAATGAGATCCTGCTAATTAATATAATGAAAAAAGTTTTTGAAAAGGTAGCCTTTTGCTCCATTGCTCAAAACATCTCTCAACTCCCCGCATAAATGTATAACATCCCCTTTAGAACACATCTCAAAGATAAAACATGATGAAAAAAACCTCTATCTTTTTGTGTATCCATACATTATAAGTACTGCTGATTAATGCCAGGTCAGTGCCTGGGAAGAGCTATGTGATCCAGAACTTAATCCCGAACAAGCAAGCTGGCCTGCATTTATAACTGAAACTTGGTTAACTGAAGAAGTGACTATCAACTTGACCCAGTTATGCTCACCAGGTTTCTGGGTGCAGCAGCAGGCAAGATCTGATGGACAGGGAGGAGGAGTCACAGTGATCTATCCTGAGTCCATACCTCTATTGAGGTACTCCATCTGACAAACTCCATTTATTAATAGAGCTATGAGTCTGGATGGCGATCCTGTTGATATTTTGTCCATCCCACTGCTCAATTGTGTCCCTGCCAGAGCTTCTGGAGGTGATCTTGGAAGTGGTGTTAATCCCTCCCAAGCCTATTACTTTGGAGGTTTTTAACATCCATGCCAAGGCACTCCCATAAGGGCCACCTCAGGATTTCATGGCTACCATGACAACCATAGGCCTATCTGAATTAATATGTGGTCTTTTTGATCTGTTTTTTTTTTTTTGTAGTGAGGCTGATGGGAATCGGGGAGGGGGGGTAGTGAGTTTGAAAAAAATAACACCAGTTGTCATGGACAGATCACTACCTGATAGGGTTTAGATTTACTGGGACTCTTAACCTTTGAAGGTGCAGTAAACCCATTAAAATGGTATGCCCCACAGAGACTAATGGATCCAAAAGGATTCATGAATGCTCTGGTGGCTTTTCCAGATGGTAGAAATGGTGGTTCTGTTGATGGCCTGGTTGATCTGTGAAACAGGGAGATGACCTAGGCAATTGATCCAGTTGCTTCCCTGGGTGCAGAGCATAGGTTCCTTGGTTTTCTGAGGAGGTCAGGGCAATGAAGCACTTGTGTAACAACTAGAGCAACGGTGGAGAAAGACTCAGCATGAATATGATTAAGCATGGGTTAAGGCCCATTTTAGAACCTACTTTGTAGCAGTGAGGACTGTAAAGAAATGATTCTTTGCTGCCTCTATTACACCAGGTTAATCTTGTCCAGTGCAGCTATTCCAGGTAGTTAAAGGACTATTACATCCTAGATCTCAGACTGCTGGGGAGAAAAGTGCTATGACGAATTTGCTAAATACATTGTGGAGAAAATTCATTCTCAGATTCATTCTGACTCCACATTGAAGGCAGAGTCTAGGGAGGTAATTGAGATATGTATTTGTCTGGTTTTGATGGATGAGTTTCAGATTGTTAAACAGAATGACATGGACAATTTGCTTGGAGAGGTGAGACCAACCACTTGTCTGTAGACCCATATTCATCCTGACTAATTAAAGTTGCCAGAGAAGAACTGACCAATTGGGTGGTGGAGGCTGTAAATGCTCTTTGAAAGAGGGCTATGTTGCAACCTCTAAAAGAAGAATGGTAAGAACTTTGTTGAAAAAAACTCAATTGGAGCCCACCTCCTTAGGGAAATCTGTAATCTCCTCTTTCTAAGTAAGGTCCTAGAGTGAGTAGTGGCAACACAGCTCCAGGCTTTTGTGGATGAAATGTTCTATCTGGACCCATTCCATTCTGGGGCAGAACAGCTTTAATCACCTTGGTGGATGACTTACATTGAGAGTTGGCCAGAGGATGTGAGTTCCTATTGGTTCTCCTGGAACTTTCAACAGCATTTGATACCATCAGCTATGGGTCATTTGGCTGATATGGGACTTGGGGGCATAGCACTGCAGTGGTTCTGGCCTTTCTTATCTGTATGTTCCCAAAACAAACATTCAGTTGCAGGACTGTTGTTCAGCATTTTGGCCATTAGCCTGTGGGGTTCCATAGAGATCAAGTCTATTCTCTATGCTTTTCAACATTTACATGAAGCCGCTGGGAGAAATCAGCTGGAGCTTTGGGCTTGGGTGTCATCAGTATGCTTTATCTCCCCTTTGCTACTTATACCAAGGAGGTTGTGGTAGCACTGAATTGTCTGGATGCAGTAAAGGAATGGATGTGGGTGAACAAACTGAAGCTTAATTGAGACAAGATGGAAGTGCTGCCTCTTTGAAGGAAAACCAACCTGATCACAGCCTGTTCTAGACAAAGTTGCTCTTCTTCTGAAGATCAGGTTTGTAATTTGGGGGTGTTCTTAGGCCCAGCACTGCTCCTGGAAGCCAGGTTGCTGCAATGGCCAGGAGTGTCTTTTCCCAGCTTCAGCTGTTGTGCCAGCTGCATCATTTCTTAGGACGTTATCACACGGGGGAAATCTGTTGGTTAATCCACACAAATCCCAAACAAAAACTGAATTTGCACCTCACGATTTCACACGACATCGCACAGAAACTGGTCAGAAACTGGACAGATACTGGTATTATCCGAGATCTTTTTAATTTTGGGAGTTTAGAGGAAATGCATTTGCGAAATTACAGTAATTTCACATTTACTGTAATGTGAAAAGCAAATACGCACGGACAATTCTCTTTTAAAACCTGGAGGAGGGCCAAGAGGAGGAGGAGGAGGGGCCTCCAGGGAGGGAGAGTCCTGGGCTCCTGCCATGCAGGGAAGGGAAGGGAAGGCAAGGCAAAGAGAGGGAAGTTTGGGATGGAGTAGAAGTTTGGCATTTGGGATGGAGGGAAAAGGAGGGGAAAGAA
>JAIPUX010001880.1:110332814-110344147 GCA_020142125.1 Phrynosoma platyrhinos | reverse complement strand
ACTGCAGAAATAATCCAGTTTGACACTGCTTCAACTGCCATGGCTCAAGGCTATGGAATTCTGGGATTATAGTTTTGTGAGACATTTAGCCTTCTCTGTCAGAATGCTCTGCTGCCAAAACAAACTACAATCCCCAGAATTCCATTGCCTTGAGCCATGGCAGTTAAAGTGCTATCAAACTGGATTATTTCTGCAGTGTGGATGCAGCCATAGTCTTTCATTTTCCTCACAACCAATGGCTCACAAAAAGTAGATTTTTTGTCCAATGGTATCTATAGTGGTCATGATGAAATACTGAAATCATGAGGATCATGTATAAAAAGACTTTGAAAGGACTACGCAGAATGCAAGAGCAGCTCTTCTACAAAGTTTTGCCTAGCTAAAAACACACCCTTAGCTACCACTATTTTCTGGATCTAATTCCCTTACTTGCCAATGAAGCCCATAGTAGGGGAAAACGCATTTCACTAGGTCATGCATTTCTTTTTTGCCCCACTGTGAATTTGATTTACTGATAGAAATTAATTTGTTCACATCAAAAGAAGTCATTTCTGTTCCCAGCAGCATATAGAACCAGTGAGCTTGTGAGAAATACTGTCATGGGTCTTTTAAAAATCTCTCCCTTGGTCTCTCTCCTGAGATCTTAAATGGCCTGAGTTGGTCTCCCAGTGAGTTAGGAGTTCAGTGTATACACATTTTTACAGAGCTTTGGAAAGTTACTTTTTAAAACTATAGCCCACAGAATCCCCCAGCCAGCATGGACACTGGGAGCTGCAGTCCACACAGCTAACTTCCTGAAACCTTTTCAAAGCAGCTACTGCTGATTTTGATGAAAGCAGCAGCATGGAGGCAACCCTAAGATAAACTGAGCCCCTTGTCCTTGTACTGCTTTCCAGATAAAAACCACAGATTCAGGTTGCATCTGCATGACACAAATAACTCAGCTTGACACCTCTTTAACTGCCATGGCTCAATGCTATAGGATTCTGAGATTTGTAGTTTGTTGTGGCACCAGAGAAGGCTAAATTGCCCAGAAAACTACAAATCCTAGGATTCAGTAGCATCGAGCCATTGCCGTTAAAGCAGTATCAAACTGCATGATTTCTGCAGTGGAAATGCAACTTCACAAGAAAGAGAGGCATGAAAAAGTTAAATGCCCCACCCCTACTGTGGGGTTCATTGGCAAGTAATGGGATTAGATCCAGAAAATAGTGGTAGCTAGTGGCTTCCACATCAGCGGGGCAATGAATATGCTCTGAGTTCAAAATATAAAGTTGCTATCCCAAAGCACTGAATGTTTTAGAGATCTGTGGCAGCTACTCTAAAATTCAGGTTAAAATGCTGAGCAGATTGCCTGCCCCACTGACATGGAAGCCATTTCGTTGATGGGACCTGCCAGTAGAGATACAACAGCTGAAAATGCTGACCACTTTTAAAACAGCATTAAAGACATACCTCTTCATGACTTTTGAACTGTATATATACTCTTATGAGTGTATTTTAAGGGTTCTATAGTATTGCATTTTAACTGTGTGTTATACATTATTAATTGTGTTTTGTATTTTGACATCTGTACCCCATCTCAAGTTGAGGAGAGGTGGGAAAGAAATAAAATCTATTGTTGTTGTTGTTGATGATGATGATGATTATATTGCTGCCTTGATTTGATGGCCTGGCCCAGGAGGGCATGGAACAAGTTTGCTCCTGTAGGATCTACTGAAGTCACTGATGGCCTATAACTAGGTCACAATGTCATTTCTCCATAAAATAAATACAATAAATCGGCACTCAGCAAATGCAAAGGGAAAACCAACCAGGGTCAGGGGCTTCCCAGCAGACAACAGCAGACAATCTCCTTGATTGCATATCCTCACCTGGAAGCCATGCCATTTACAACAGAACAACACCTATTCAACACAGAACAATACACAGTTTACATGGGAATAGCAGACAATATCCTGGATTGCATAGCCTGAAGCTATGCCATTAACACAGTACAATACCTATTCAACATAGACAACACACAGTTCACCTGGGAACCACTCCTCCCTATCCAGGGTCTCACAGTATATATACACCCAGGCCTTTCCATTTCAGTTTTCTCTGAAGATGCTAGTCATAGATGCTGGCGAAACGACAGAAAGAAACTCTTCTAGAACATGGCCACACAGCCCGAAAAAACCCACAAAAAACCTATAAATACAATTACTTATGTATGATTGGTTGTTGTTGTGTGCCTTTAAGTTGTTTCTGACTTATGATGACCCTAAGGTGAACCTATTATGGGGTTTTCTTGGCAAGAATTGTTCAGTGGGGGGTTGCTATTGCCATCCCCTGAGGCTGAGAGATTGTGGCTTGCCCAAGGTCACCCAGTGACTTTCCATGGCTGAGTGGGGAATCAAACTCTGGTCTCTGGAATCATTGTCCAATGCTCAAACTGCTACACCCTGCTGGCTCTTATGTATGATACTGGCTGCATATTTATTGCTCCAAGCTAAGCATTTGATTAAAATTATTTCCCTTTATCCTTTCCCACCCATTGTACATTATAAATATAGCAATTCACTACATGACATCTGTTTTACAAAAACAGAAATATATGATTACTAAAATGGAAATTTCATTTGATGCTACATTACCTCCATCTCCCACAAAACAAAAGGAATTACTGCTATTATTTACATGGCTGCTCTGCCTGCATAGCTCCTGGGCAATATGTGCTTAGGCAAAGGTATAGGCAATGGTTTTTAAGTTGAAGTGAAAAATGGAAGGATTAAATGGGATTCTGATAATATCTGAATTTCTAATCCAGAGCTCCATACTTCTTATAAGAACATATTAAGAGCAATGCCTGATGAGACCAAAGCCTATCTAGTTCACCATTATATTCCCTCAGTGGCCAACCCAGACACCTTTGGGAAACCCCCAAAAGACATGAGGACAGAGAAGACCTTTGCAGATGATCTAGAAAATGAACAAAATGTATTTAAATAGGGATAAGTGTAAGGCACTACAGCTGGGCAGGAAAAATGAAATGCAAAAATATAGAATGAATGACATCTGGTTTGAAAGCAGTACGTGTGAAAAGGATCCAGGGGCCTTTGAATCAGAGAATCACAGAGTTGGAAGAGACCTCAAGGGCCATCCAGTCCAACCCCTGCCATGCAGGTACTCACAATCAAAGCACTTCTGACAGATGGCCATCCAGCCACACTCTAGGCAGCAGATTTGTTACCCAAATTGCAAGGTCCCCAGGACGGCACCCATAATCAATATTTATTATGGGAATTTTATTAGCTCAATTACAGCAGCTGAGAGGGCTTGGGTGCCTTAAAAAAAAGCATAAACTTTTCCTGGATGATCCAAATGAGAGCATAAACAACTTATTAAACATAATTTGGTGATCTCTCAGGGCTCAAAATAAATAAGTCTAAGAGCAGTCTGTTGATGAAAAACTTGATAAAATGAAGAAAAACTAGGTAAAAAAAATGAATTTCAAAATAGAAAATAAAGTAAAATACCTTGGATTAATAATATGAAAACAGGGTTCATAATTATATGATAACAATTATCAATAGATCTGGAATAGAATTTTAAAAGATCTTAATAAATGGACCAATTTAAATTTATCATTGATGGGATGAGTTTCAACAGTTCAAATGAACGTGCTGCCAAGAATGCTCTACCTCTTCCAGAACTTGCCAATAATTACCAATGACAAGCCATTTTTTCAATGGAACAAGGAAATATCTAAATTCTTGTGGCAAGAGAAGACCAGAATTAAACTCAAAGTATTACAAGGTAAGAAAGAAAGAGGAGGCATGGGATTACCTAACATGGGACGTTAGCACACATGGGCCATAAAGCGACAATAAACTGGAAATGACAAATTCCGAAAATAAACCGAAAATAAACCTTGATTCCGCAAATGGTTTTCACACGTAATTACCTTAATTGCGCAATTAAGGGAAGCTCCCACTGAAACCGCATTTAACGTTCACACACACATGAGAAAATCCCGTACATGTACTAGAAATGATCTTCTAGCACATGTGCACTATGCTCGCTGCGGCTGTCACTGGCTGCGGCTGTCACTCGCTGCGGCTGTCACCCCTTCCCCAGGTCGTTCTCAGAGCAGCCGGCCCTCCGCATGGCTGGCGCTCTGAGGAGGACCTCCTTGGAGCGCTGGCCGTGTGGAGGGTCGGCGCTCCGAGGAGGTCCTCCTTGGAGGGTTGGGGCTCCGAGGAGGTCCTCCTTGGAGCCCCAGCCAGGCGCAGGGTCAGGGCTTGGAGGAGGTCCTCCTTGGAGCGCCGGCTGGGTGCGGGGTCGGGGCTCCGAGGAGGTCCTCCTTGGAGCACCAGCCAGGCACGGGGTCGGGACTCCGAGGACGACCTGGGGTAGGGGTTGGGGCGCCGATCGTGTGGCTGCCCCTCCCCTTCCCTGCCCCCAAAACGGCTCATTTAGCTGTCTGCTGAGGGGGAAGGAGACGCTTACGCTGCCTCCAGGACCCCACGGAACCATGGGAAAATGCGGAGAAATGCTTCCAAATGCGCATTTGCTTTCCACATTACGGCGAATTTATCTTAATTGCGAATTTGCATTTCCTCCAAACAACCGAATTTCAAAAGATCTTGGTTAACACCAATTTCTGTCCACTTTCTGCCCAGTTTCTGTGCGACGTCGTGTGAAAACACGGGGCACTAATCCAGTTTCTGTTTGGGTTTTGTGTGGATTAACTAGCAGATTTTCCCCCGTGTGATAACGTCCATGAAAATATATTCTCAAACTTGTGTCTTGGGTAAAAGAATGGATAATGTTAGATAACGAAACACTACTGCAATTAGAAAGTTTCAATATAACCTTGGATATTCCTATGCTATAATAAATTGAAACTGAATAAAGAATTTGGAAATCACTATGTAAAGGGATCCTTACATATCTAAGGGATGATTAGATATGGATGAAATATAAAAAACACTTGTGCCCAAAAATACCACTCTGAACTTCCCTACATGAAGCATTTCATAAAAAAGAAAATCTACATAGAGACAATTGGTTAGCCTACAAAGTATTACTAAAATAAAAAGAATGAAAACGAATGAAGAGCTAAACCAAAAAGATGTTATATACCACTGGTTCCTATACAGCCAACTAAAAGAAGGATTTAAGGGAGATGAGAAACTTGAAGGCATAGAGACAAACAAAACAGAATTAGATCAATTACTTGAGTCAGAAAATAAACAATCTACATTTTTTTTTATAATTTTTAATGTCATATGAGATGGAATAATAGTAATACTACTACTACTACTACTACTACTACTACTACTAATAAATTTATATCCTGCCCCTTTGAGATCAATCGGGACAGCTAACAACAATAAAATATTACATAGGACAAACAAATCAAATTCCCTCCCCCCTTAAAACGTTATTAAATCAGTCCAAGTTAAAACTACGACATAAAATACAACAATAATTAAAAAGAAGAAAAAGAAGAAGAAATGATCAAGAAAAATATGGTAAGATGGGCACAGAATGTTGGCCATCTGATACATTTAGAACAATGGACTACCCTCTTGGAGATTAACCAACCAGTTCACCAAAAGACCTAAGAGAAAATTATTATAAGCTGTTCTGTAGATGGCATCTAACACCAACGAATATAGCCAAAATGTATAACAAACCGAAAAATAATTGTTGGAAATATGAGCAAACAAATGGTACCTTCTAACATACGGTATGTGGTGGAAGTGTGATAAGGCTAAAGCATACTGGAAGGAAATACACAAAGGAATAACAGAAACACTAAAAAATTAATTTCCCTCTAACCCCAGAAACTTATCTATTAAATATGCTAACCATTTTAGGAAATCAGACAGAGAAAGCACTTGGACTTATACTCCTATGCAGTAACAGCTGCTAGATTGGTCTACACTAAAGAAGTGGAAAGATCAACAAATCCCGAATATAGATGATTGGATCTTAAAACTAGTGGAAATGGCACAAATGGACAAATTAAAAATGTACCTGAGCAATAAAACACTACAAACCTATGAAGATGAATGGAGAAAAATAGCCAATATATGGAAAACAAAGATAAGAAACAACAATAACAGAATAACAGCATTTTAAGTACTTTACAGATGTATAGAGGTGTATATCAAAGAAAACATAACAAGAGATTATATAAGATTTAATAGCAGATGTTAATATAACTGTATAACTGTAGATATATGATATGGTTGAACTTTGTTTTGTTGTTGATGTCTTAAATAAATAATAAAAAAGGAACAGAATGGAGGGCCCAGGAGTGCTTCCTTCTGAGCACACCCAGTATGCCCAATGTGACAAGATGTGGCCAGAGGGCAATGGTATAAAGTGAAATGGATCTGCAAGTAATCAGAGGAGAGAAAATAAAATGCCATGTGCCTGGTTTCTACAGGGAAAATACTGTACAAGGGAACTGAAAGAGAGAAAAACTGCCACCTTACTGCTAAACCAACCAAATTCACCCATCACACAAGACTGGATGGGAGGGATGCAACACACTACAATGCATCCATCCTAGTCCCCCTTCTGTGCTCAGGAGAACAGCCTCAAACACCACTTTCCAACTTGCCCAAACAGGCCAACTTCACCAGTCACACCAAAGGAGATGGGTCTGTCAGAACGGAACCACAAAAACCTGCCTTGTGGACTGATTTTCATTCAGTCCTGGGGTAAAAGTGGAGGGTTTAGTGGGCTCAAGAAGGGTATTAAGAGAACAATGACAGTGTAAAACCAGAGAGGTTTCTTTCTAAACCTTTCTTGTTCTGGATATTGTTTCCAGAAGTGTCAAAGTTTGGGGCATCCATTTTTGTTACCAAGAGCCTCTTTTAAGACCTCCCAAAGGAAGTCGGATAGTTTAGGGGAGAAAAGCAGGAACAGAAACTAACTTCTCCTCAATTCCTATTGTCATAAAAAGGTCTCTCCTGGGGCTAACATGACACAAGAAGATCTGAAAATGTGGTGGAAATGCTCCCCATGTCCTCTAGAGGACATTTGGAGGCATTTTTTTTTTAAAAAAATCTTTTTTATGTGGGGGAGCAGTCCTGAACTGGAGAAAAGGTGAGATATAAATAAATTAAACAGCAGCAGCAACAACAGGATAGCAAGCAAGCAAGCATGCCTGCATGTCATGAACAGCATGCTAGCTGTCTCATGACAAACCTCCATTCAAACCCAGATCTCTTCATGCAAAGTCTGGCACATTACAACAACAACAACAACAACAACAACAACAATTTTATTTCTTTCCCGCCTCTCTTCAAGGCTCGAGGCAGGGTACAAGGGGCCCTGGTGGTGCAGTGGTTAAATGCTGGTACTGCAGCCACAAGGTTGTGAGTTCGATCCCAGGGCTCCAAGGTTGACTCAGCCTTCCATCCTTTCGTTGGTTAGTAAAATGAGTACCCAGCTTGTTGGGGGCAATTGGTTACAGATTGTAATCTGCTTAGAGAGTGTTGAGTTCACTGATAAGCAGTGTAGAAATGTAAATGCTAATGCTATTGCCTCAACATGACAAAACAATATGTATTTATCATCAAAATTTCACTATATCTGAGTGTTAATACTGGCTCCTTACATGACTATAGGCTGTACAGACTTGCACTTTGAGCTGGCGTAGGGGCAGAGTAGGGGTGTGGTGACTGCATGCTGCATGCTCAAATGTGCCGCAATGTCGGCATCACACTGCTGACCCAACCAGATAGCGGGTGGTGTCATGCCGCATCTTCAGTGCAGTGTTTAGGTGCACTGTGCTGAAAAATCAGTGATAAGCTGCTGCCGCTGTGTCAAAAGAAGTGGCATTTTTCTGGTTCTTTTTAGAGTGGCAAACTGCCAGATCGGGTCCATGGCATGCAGTTGCTGCAAGCACAATCTGGCGAGGAAAGGGCGGCCAGAGGCTGCTCTATCGGGTCCTTATGTCCAGCCCCTATGTTAACAATCCAGTGAATGATGCCCAGAGGCAGTGTGTATATTTGTGTGTGGATGAGAGCAGTGTGAGAAGCCTTTTGTTCCTCCAGAGCTGCCACATTCTCATCAGATGTATGGTTCTATTTGCATTTTAGATAGTTAGTCCAAACAATGTCTTTGGGGTTTTGAAATGCTGACAGAAATTAAACATCCTGCCCTTGTTATCCTGCTGAACTTCTGTGCAATTGAGATTCCAGTCAATCTACTTGGCTTGTCTTTTCATGTTTGCAAATCCATACAGAAAAGGACACTTCATTTCCACAGAGACAGAGATAAACTTTCTGGTAAAGCAACAGGTTTGTCAAGCCTGATTGTGATGAGGGTTCCTATAAAGGCACAGCACTACATGTTGCCACTGACAGGGCTCTTTCTGTGGGATTTCCACTGCAGTTTCTAAGAGTCTAGATGTTTTGCTGTGGCTGTCTACAGCAATAAGAAGTAACTGCATTTTTTTTTTACCTCCTACTGAGCTTCAGGTTTTATAGAATAGCTTTACTGGAAACATAGGGCCTTTGCAGACTGCCAGAAATAGTGCAAATTGAGTCCAGTTTAACTGCCCTGACTCAGTGCTAGGGAATCATGGGAACTTAGTTTATTGTGGCACCAGAGCTCTCTGACAGAGAAGTCTCAATGTCTCAGGAAAAAATACAGTTCCCATGATTCCCTAGCACTAAACCAGGGCATTAAAGTGGACTCAATTTGCACTATTTCTGGCAGTCTGCAAAGGCAAATAGTCTATGGAAGGGCAAAGTGTTTCTTTGATAAATGGATCTCAAGGTATCTAATAAATATTTAGGCACCTTTGCCATGTTGCTTTGCATTTGGATGTATTTACAATACTTATGAGCCAAATTTTAATGTGAAAGGATCATTGCCAATTCAATAAAGATGCTAAAAGAAAGAAATGACACAACATGCAGAGTCAGCTGTATCTCCTTCAAAGTAGTCAGTGCCTTGCTCAGGAAGATTATTGTTTATGGAGAAAGGTTCTTAACCTGCCTTGAATCCCATTGTGGGAGAAAGGTGGGATATAAATCTTTGCAATAAATAAATAAATTAATAAAAATAAAAATAACAAGTGGCAGAAGTGGGCATAGAGATGATGATGATGATATTTATTTATATCCTGCCTCTCTGTAAAAACAACCGAGGTGGTTTACAAGATAAAACAAATAATCCCTCCCCCCATGATATCAGCATCATGTAGGGGGGCCACCCCTGAAAAAGCTCTGCTGCATGTTCCACTGGGCCAGTGAATTGCCTCAATCGGATTCCTTTTGAACTGGTATGTAGATTATAGGGTTGCTCTAAACATTGTTCACAGTATGGGAAAAGTTAGTTTTTTGGACTACAGCTATCAGAACCCTCAAATGGCATTGTGGTGAATATGTTGTCTGGGGGGATTCTGATTGTTATTGAAGCCCAAACAGTAATTTTTCCAAGATCCAATCAAGAGAATAGTTCATTTTCCACATGAAATACAAAAGTTTGTTGTTCTGTATGCTATGAATAAAATACTTTCTATATCTATTTGGAAGGAAATACAGATAGTGGCTGACATTCTCTAACGCAGTTGCAGATTCTTAACCTGGAATTATGGAATCATACCTGCTCTGTATTTATTAACATTGTGTATTTAGAATAGTAGCAATCATGGCATGGTCCTAAATGCAAACCTGCCTTAGCAGACAGCAGCTGCTTAGAAGGATAGAGGTATGTTCTGCTGGTGTTCACAGTGCAAGGAGGAGGATATTTACAGCCATCTCCCACCAACAAGTGAGGCTGCAATGAGGAATTGACTATTGCAGCCTCGCTAGTTGATAGTAGGGGAAAAGTTACGGTATCATGCTACATCCTTATCATGAGCAGAACAGATCTCCATTGCTTGGAGTGTTACTGGCTGTTAAGAAGAGTTGCAGGGGTTGATTCAGGAGATGTTACATAGGCCATGTCTGTATGGAAGAAAAGAACTGTTCTTGCCCCATTCCTATACTGACCTGTTTACATGATGCATGGGGCCAAAATGGGTGAAACAAGGTCCAATCTGTGCTCCAGGGTGATTCTTCAGCATGAAAAGTCCCTGTTTGTTCTAAATCAGTCTGGAAACTTCAAAGAATCCCCTGGGTGTGCAGACTGGTGCAGGGATGGAGGGAGGAAGATCAGTGGGTGGGCAGAAGAGATCAGGGAGACAGGTTGGACTCAATGGTCCTTGTAGTTGCTTCCAACTTTATGATTCTATGAATCTGAGGTAATTTTATATGTCTAATGTTGATGTGGAGATGGCTAGATGTGGTAGCAGACCATAAGAAAACCACTTGTGTGACAATTTAGCTCTGCATCAAAAGTGGGGAATTCGAGATGCATTTTTCTCAAGTACGTCAAATGTGAACAATGGAGGGAAACATGAATACTGATTTCCATCTGTCTAAATGGTATTGTTTTTGCCATAATGTCTGTATTTGTGAGAGTGTAGTTCCATTCATTATCACAGAAGAAAAAAAAAAAAAAAGAAAAACAGAAAAAAGGGGGAAAAGACACTTCCCTCATAGATCAATTGCTAAATTGCAGTGCATTGTGGTTTCAGGATCAGGTAAAAGCAATAGCCCTAGGCAGATATTCAGGTTGCACATGTGAACATTTAAAGGAGTGGGGGGTATGTACACTAGCATTGCAATATTCATGACAAACAAGAAATAGCTATTAACAAGTTTATGTGCCAACAAGATTCTAAATGAAAGTATTGATTTGGTTAACCTAGTCATGTATTTCTCTGTAAAATTAACATATTCTCTACATTCATAAACTACATGATAACACTTTTCTGATGTACTGAAGTATTATACACAGAATTCTGATGTACTTTGGATTAAGCTGAGAGTGAGTTTGAGCAAAAATGTACAACTCTTGTATTTCCTCACTTAGATTAAAATACTAAAGTCTCTCCATGGAAAAAAGTTCATCTCCCTCCCAATGGGGCTGACCTCCTGGTGACCAACCAGAACATGACCATTATATTTTGCTTCATCTTCCTTCACCCACAAATATCATAGACCAGTTTTTGCCCCAATATGTTACAATAGCTAGGACAAAAAAAATATTCTAAGGACAAAAACCAATAGATTTGTTTGGATTTGGGTTTTTGGGAGTTATGCTTACTTGGCTAAAATCAGAGTATGTTGCTTGTAAGTGTCAGTGTCCCAGAATGCATGAGACAACTGTTAGGACTTTGGGGTCTACAGATCTCCTCCCAGGAGACCTTGGAGGGCCACATCACCTGAACATTTTCAAGGTCCCCCCATGTGCCTTAAGACGTTATCACA
>JAIPUX010001880.1:110281765-110292092 GCA_020142125.1 Phrynosoma platyrhinos | reverse complement strand
CCTGTGATAGGATCACCTGAGGGTTGCCATAAATCGGACACAACTTAAAGGCAATCAATTGTTGCTGGTGGTTTCTATGGCAGTGGGAAAGTGAATCTGCTCTGGAATTTGTTCTGAACTTTAAAAAGAAGGTGCCCAAAGTGCTGAATTTATATTGGGAAGAGTATACTCCCCTTTGGATAGCTTCTATAAAGTTTGCCTCTAAACTCAAAGGGGACTCACTGTCCCCGGATAGCTGGAGTGTACTCTTGGATTCAACCCAGAGCCTAGAAACTCATTTTCAGCAGTGGGAGAGCATTTGGACAGTTAAGGCTTGTGTGCCTATTCCAAGAGAAGTCATATCTGGGCACAGTGGGACATACATTACTGTGGCACATATCATTTGCATTACTGTAATATGTTCTATGTAGGACTACCATTGAAGAGTATTTGGAAACTTAAGCTGGTCCAAAGAATTACAGCCAGATTGTTAACCAGGGCCAACTACAGGGAGCACAGAACCTCCTGTTTCCAATAGCTCCACTGTCTGCTGGTCTGTTTCCAGGCCCAATTCAAAATATTATATGAAAAGCCACATTCTTCCATATGAGTCTGCCACTGTTTTGAGATCGTCTGGGGAAAGCCTACTTTCTGACCCACCACCCTCACTGTTACATCTGGTGGGTTTATCAGTCTGGGTAGCCACATTAGCCAGGTATAGCCATTTGATACCACTTTAACTGATGTGGTTCTATCCCATGAATTCCTGTAATTTTCAATTTCATAAAGTAATTACCACTCACTGATCAAGGGCATGCACCAGAAAATTCTAGGTACCTCAACAAGCTACAAAAACCAGAAATCTGTAAAACAGAGCCATGCCAGTTAAAGTGGTATCGCCTTGCTATGTTTGCATAACATTGATACTATTACCATTTTTCATCAAATATGTATTTTTAAGCCTTAAAATCTTTGCATCTCACATGTGTATTTTCCAAATTTTGGCATTTTCCCCCAAAACAAACAAAGAATATTTTTGCCCATTTTCATTGGATAAATTCAATAGAAACAGCTGCTCTTACCATGGAGATTACTATGTTAGCGAGGGGAAGCATTACAGAATGGATGATGATGATGATGATGATGATAAATAGCCAAAATTCTACATCATGGGTTTTGTAATTTTATGAATCCATGGCTGTGTTGCAGAAATGCAACAAAACACTGTTATGATCAGTGAACACTTGTCATGTTCATTGGGCATTTGTGATACACATTGGACCCTTGTAATGTGCATTGGACATTTCTGATGCTCACTGGGCTCTTCTGATCGACATCTGACACTTTTGAAACACACTGAAGACCCCTGTTGCACTTGGCACTTCCCAGCCAGTGTCTGGATATGCATTGGGAATGACTCGATGCACATCAGAGCCCATTTTACTTTGGGCCATGGTGCATCAGTAACTCCGTTGGCTACTATTTCATAATGGACACCCATACATTTTAACATTATGACAGCTTCTAAGTGAATGTCATTACAAAGCTATTCAATTCTATTTCCCGCACATGCTGAATTCCAGCCAATAATAATAATTCTACTGTTACCGCTGCTTAATTTGGACAGCCAACATAATCTTGGAAGGGCATCCAATGTCTTCCAGGTTCTCATCTGGTCTTCATTTAGTTTTTCCACATAGACTATAAACCAATAGAAACATTTGGGTTTAATACTATTGAAGCCTATGTTAGATAGTAGTCATTCAGTGATTCAAGAAAAAAATTATCATCACCCAATATAACTACATCATAAATGTCAGTAAACTCTGCCAAATATTGAATGATAAAGTCTCATTTAGTGCCTAAATTATGTGTCAATGCAATTTACTCTAATGCCATTTACACTGCCAAAAATGGATCCATAAAACCCATTAATAGCATTACATTGCCATTAAACAAACCCACTTCTGGAGATATAATTGCATGCGCCTCCCTTCCTGATCATTCACATAGCTAAGTGGTCATCATACTGTGTCTCCCTTCTGATGAACACTAACACTGTGGAGCCAACTGCATATCTGAACATGTTTGCACTTTCTGCAATTCTAGTGGATCAAGCAGATGTGTAGTTATACACATTCAAGATTGTAGAACTGCATGTACAGCAGTTATACTTGTGGAACTCCACTTATACAACTGTAAACTGAATTACCCACATGCATAAGAGAGCTTATGTGCCTGTAAAACATCAACAGGGTCCTAATCCTTATCTTTAAAGTACAATGGAATTATTTCTTTTTCATTCCTGATAGAAGCTTAATCAAGAGATTCACTCATCAATATTTTTTAAAAGTAGGAACGTTTGTGCGTAGCCATTTTTTTTATTTGCATATCTTTAATGTGGCATGCTGTTACAGATCTAAGGCTATTGCTTTGCATGCTGTTCCCCCCACTGGGCCATGGACACAGATTTGCAAATACTAGTTGAATGAACACAGGCATGAGCCCTGAAAATTTGAGGTGCAAGTCCAGTGGCCCAGAGAGTCACAAAGGACAGCAACTAGTCATGCAATTTATTTATGGGGTTATGCTTGACTGCTACAAAGACTCATACCATAATAAAGTGTCATATAAAACCAACACTAATCAGAAGAAGCAAATAAAATGTAGAGACCAGTGTTTCACAAAAGCTGGCTAGAGAGAAAAGATGGATGGCACTGATGAGTGGAAACTGCAAACCTCTTTCTGCTAGAGAAGAAAGGGCATCTCTTCCAGAACAGAAGAACAGAATTCATTCTGAGTTAGGAGAGGTGACACCCTAAGAGTTTGCCCATTAATCTTTCTTAGATGTGCTCTTAGATGGCTAAAGAATCAGATTAGGTCTGGGGAGAGAGCTGTGTCACATAGTGGCTAAAGAATCAGATTAGGTCTGGGGAGAATGAATACAAAGCCCTGTTCAGATGCAATGTTGACTGAGGGATCAGGCTGGTCTACCTCACAGGGCTGTTGTACAGAGATAAAATGGGAGTGAGCATGTTCAACGATGAGGAGAAGCTGTACATATTACTGGGGCCTAACAGTCCAGAAGGAGGGCCAGAATTTGGCTATATTGTGTATGTTTTTATCTTTCCCATTATTACCATCATTTATTTATTGTATTTTACATTGAAACATTGGTGAAATTGGTAATTTCAAAGAAAATAATAATGCTATACAAAATTCTATATTTAGTTGCATCATTAGGGTTGGTACCAAGCAATGTGGTAACTGTGTCACTTCTACACACAGACAAAATACAGAATCCTTAGTAATTTTTTTGAACTAATGTTACTTGTAAATCGTAATTCCCATATATTACTGAATGTAATAGCAACAGTTGTGACATAAACAATTAGCAAAATTAAAATTATACCTTTAAATTACAATATCATACACCCCAAATGTATTTATATGTACATAGTTTCATGTGGTTAAAGTGAAAATTTGGTAAGATGTTATGTTTTTAAACAACATTTTAAAAGAATATTTTTAAAATTAAAATAAAGAATAAAATAAAAAAACGCTAAGGCTCTCTTTTCTCTTCCCACTGAGCCCCACCCAACTCCCACCATCTTTTCTGCTATGCTCCAGCATTTTAAAGGATTGCACCACAGCCTGTCTCTATCAAGAGGCAAACATTTGGGGAGCAGTGGTGTCACCCCACTTAGGGTGTCACCTGGTGTGGTCCATACTTTCTGCACCTCCTAGTGACACCACCTTCTGTAATCACAAAACATGAAAAATTTTTAACTAGTCTGACCTTGTTGCAAGAAAGAGCAGGCTCAAATGAGGAAAAAGAAGCCTCAGGTGATCAAAAGGATGCAGTAGTGCCAGCAAGTGGGAAGAAGGGAACCAGAGGGATGGTAGGGTGCATGAAATTCCCAGGTGAAATGCAAGACCTTCAGCAATAGTGGCTGTGGATGGAAAAAAAGGCCTGGAGACAACCCACTGACACTGGTCTCAGCTGCCCAGAAAAGGAGCAGGAGGAGGAAGTCCTCTACCTCCACAGTTTTGTGCCCAAGCAGTTCTCCTAAGCCCTTGCCAATATCCCTGATTCTGAGAGCATCTCCCAAACATCTCCTGGGTGGTCTGGATTGTCCTCTGAGGAGTGCAAAGGATGGGAGGGGCAGCCCCTGGATGGGAATCAAACAGTAAAGTCAGGCAAATGACTATAAGCTTTAGGACCAGGCTGTGTGAAATATCTTATCTCCCTGTGTGAGTCTACTCAAGTTTTGATATTTTCACAGAAGGGCTCTCTCTCGGTCCTACCACCACTACAGGCTTGTCTGGTGATGCCCTGGGAGAGAGACTTCTTGGGATTTTCTTCTTCTTCTTTTCATACACATACAAACAGAAAATATGCCATAAATTCCATATCTTCATTGCAGATATATTTAAATGTGAATCTTTTGGTCGCATAATAAATCTTATGATTGATAAGAGAGAGACAAGAGAAAAAGAAAAAGAAAAAGAAAAAAAGAGTTAAATTATATAAATACATATATATCTTATCCATGAATTTTCAATACTATTGTTATAGTTTACTTGATTTAGTTCTTATCTTATCTAATTTTATTTCTGTTTCTGACTTCTATATAACAATGCCCATTGCTTATTATACTTGTGATAAGATTTCCCTGCGATGTACATCGACAAACAGTCCATTATAGCTAGTTCATTTACTTTAATTTTCCAATTATTTAAAGAAGGTATTGTCTCTAATTTCCAGAACTTAGCATAAAGCAGTCTATCAGCTGTAATCATATATAATATAACACTTTTGCAGTCATGACTTAATTTGGTATCAATCACATATAAAATGTTTAATAAAAATAATTCAGGTTTTAAAGGAATGTTGATCTGCATGATTTTACCTATTGCCTTCTGAATTTATAACCAACATTTTGAAGCTTTCTCACAAGACCACCACATATGAAATAAATTCCCCTCGTCTTTTTTACATTTTCAGCATTTATTATTTTTTAAAATATTCATTTTTGCTAACCTGGAGGGAGTAAAATACCATCTATGAAAAATCTTAAAATAATTCTTTTTCAGTGTATTACACTTAGAGAATTTGCTGCAATTTTTCCAAGCATTTTCCCATGATTGCATTGAAATTGGGTTGCTGATGTCTTGCATCCACTTAACCATGCTGGTTTTAACAACTTCTCTTTCTGTTTCCAATTCTAATAATAAATTATATAACTTCCTTATCCCATGCTGATCTTTTTCTTCTACAATTTTATCAAAGCTAGAGATTCCTATTTCGAAATCATACACTTCCTTATCTTTCTTGCAGTCTTCTTTGATTTGTAAATATTTTAACCAATTAATTTCTATACCTTCCTGAAATAATTCTTCTCTTGTTTTTAATCTAAGACTTCCTTTAAATCTGATTAAGAGTTTCCCATATGTCAGTTTCATTTCTGAGATAGATGCATCATTATTATGATGTGCATTTTGTGGGCATGTCCAACTAGGTAATTTTGTAAACCAATTTTTTTTATATTTTTCCCAAATTCGAAAAATAGCTTTCCTAATCCCATGTGAGTTAAACTTTTTATCTGTTCTGGTGTACAAAGATAATAATGCCACCCTTTCTCCATGTTAATTTCTTCCAATACGAGTAATTTTGAGTTTTGAAGTGAAATCCAATCCATTAACCAAAGAAGTGCACATGCGTTGTAATATAGTTCAAGATTAGGGAGGCCTAGTCCGCTTCTCTCTTTCTTGTCTTCCAACATAGATAATTTTATTCTAGCTTTCCTTCCGTGCCAAATAAACTCTGTAAATGTCTTTTTTCCAACTAATAAATGTTTTTTTATCTTTTAATACGGGTAGCGCTTGGAATAGATATAACATTTTAGGGATTTTTTTCTGAGTGAGGCTCAGTTGGCTTCTTCTGTGATCTTTTTTTGCCAGTAGGCAAAGGTCTTCCTATTTAAACATGCCCCCAGCTTTTAACTGGTTGGAGTAATGCAATGGGTGAGCATGTTTTAATATACAAGGTGATTCGAAAAGAATAACACAAAGTAAAGGTGTTCTTATTCAGTTTTGCAGTATTCTTTTTTGAATCACCCTGTATAATAGATTTTAATGTGTTTTTATTCTGTTCTTAATTAATGGTTTTATATTCAGACCACTGTGGTTATTTTGTTTTAACATATGGCATAAGATGCTTTGGGTCAATATGGGAGGTTATAAATAGATAAAATAAATAAATAAGGCTGGTGGTGGTGATGAGGTGTTGGTTGTTGTTGTCAATGATTGTGTGTTCCCTACCCACAAAGGCTCAAAAGACTTTCAAAGGAACAACAAAATCTCCAGATCCCAAACATTTTTTCCTGTAGAGTTCAAACCCCTCTTAGTGGCCCTGGGAGAGAGAGAGAACTTTGTGCATAAGTGCCCTGCATAAATTGGGACCAGCATAAATTTGATTTTCAGGAGGGACATTTTCAGCAGGAGGAGATAACTTCACTTGTTTCTTCTTCCATTGATTTGTCCCTGTAGCTTTTACCACCTATTAGCAGCTACAGACACAGGTTTCATCATGAATAGTTAGGTGGAAGATTGTGCTAACTGTATTTAAAGATGCTAATTTGAAAGCACACCCTCCTGAAATCAATGCAAAGTAAATTAGGGATGGACAAACCAGTTTATATTAAGTCCATGTCAGATTTACATTACTCTATTTCCATATCAGTTTAATGTTTTTTTAAATATGAAAATACATACTTACTTTGTATACAGTAATTTTGGGAAGGTGTATCTTAAATGAACAAATAAGATTCACAAACTTTAGAAAAGACCTGTTCCAGATGGACATGAGTAGTGCTGGAAGTTGATTTGGATCAATACAGCTGCCCACATAGTTTGTATTCTCCTTTTAGATACAGTTATGGGGGTCTGTTGTGAGGAATATCTGCAATTCAGTAGGTATCACTATGGGCCTAAGCAGACTGCCAGAAATAGTGCACATTAAATTGAGGCACTGCCCTGGCTCAGTGCTAGGGAATCATGGGAACTGTAATTTATTGTGGCACCAGAGCTCTCTGACAGAGAAGGCTCAATGTCTCAAAAAAAATAAAAATAAAAAATAAAATACAGTTCCCATGACTCCACTGAGCCAGGGCAGTGCCTCAATTTAATGTGCACTATTTCTGGCAGTCTGCTTAGGCCTTATGTTACAGTCAAGTTCTATTTTTGCAAATGTTTGCATATTTGGCTACCAATTATTCTTTTTTAATACTTCAGTTAAAGGAGAAAGGGATAGAATTGGATGATGAAAAGGTTTTGGGATAATTTGCAACTGTAGAGCAGTAATATTTGCAATAGATATTGAACCAGGTAGAGTACCACAGCACCTTTCCCTGAACATCATTTGACTAGTAATTGTATTTCATTGTATAGCCACATCTCAGGACCATTAATTCTACTGACACCATCACATAATTACCTTTTACATGGGCACCAACCTGAACCAGGTGATAAGGATCAGACATCAGGGAATCAGTTGTAAGCATTGGAAAGCACAATGGACACACTGTGATAATGTTCTTATATTGAAATGCTCGGTGCTTTTTGTCCAGAAAGCCAACAAAGAGGGTTCTGTTGACATATTGGCTTTTCGATTGCAATTTCTCCATAGTTCTCTGATGGGGTTGAAAGAATAGGTTGCTGGGATCTGAGAAAGACATCTGGAATGGAGTCAAGTCAATTCTGAAGCAAGGAACTGAACTGAGATAAGGATTGTATCTTTTTTTTTTTTTTTTTTGTCAAGCTGTGGCCAGATGAAGCTGCAGGGGTCTGATGGAAGGGAGAGGGGGAGTACAGAAATATATTTTTCAGTCTTATTCCCTAGAACCCCTGTAGGATGCCTTTGAGACACCTTAGACCTCCATAGCATTAAAAAAAATGCTCTTTTGATTATGCCAGTGATGTGGCAAGGCCCACAGTGCAACACAGACTTCAGTGTGCTGAGTTGATGGGTTTAAATTTCATTTTAATTCACTATCCAAGATCATTCATCATACTGCAGAAGTATAATTCTTCACTAGCATACTTACTGGAGACAGTAGATGCTGCCTGACTGCTTCTTTCAGTGTGCAGTGACATCCAGGGAGTTCCCAGACTCAGCTCCATTTCCCTGGCCTCTGAGTGGGCATCCCAGCAAGTCTTCAGCACTATCCTCATCACCAGCCTCAGACTTCTTCTTCTTCCCTCCATTCCCAAGAGCAGTCAGAGTACCTCCACAGCTGAGTCCATGTAGTCAGTGACTGGGGAGCAGAAACTGCTCCCTGTCAGTCTTCTTGACTCTTGGTGCATGAATACCTTCTTCCATAAAGTCCAGAAAAGTAGGTGCTATCCCATGCCTGTAGTCTAAAGTTAGTGGAACCATAAATCTACTCTTGAGTTTCAGTCCTGATTTTATGGTGCTGAAATTAGGTTGGGGTTCAGTTCCTTGGGAAGTTCATAGTGGAATACACTGCTTGGGAGTGTGATGGAGTCTTCTCCTTTGGAGATTTTAAAGCAGAGGCTGAATGAGAGTGCATTGATTGTTTCTACCTGCCTGGGAGAGTGTTGGACTGGATGGCCCTAGTGGTATTTTCCAACTCTTATGATTCTACATAGTCTATGATTCTGTGAAATTTGAACTAGAATCTGGAGTGGATTCAGCACTCCACTGACATTGGAGCATCAGTTGCCATTGCAGGTGAGCAGTACCACCTAATTTTTCCTGATTGTTCACTCCAGCTCTCCCTGAGGCTTTTGTGTTCAGTATTTTTATTAGTGACATTTATATCCCCACCCCCACTTTCCTCCATTGAGCTTCAATATACATAATTCTCTTTGATCCCTATTTCCTTATATTACCCCAGCAGGATAGGTCAGAACTAAGAAACTATGGGTCAAACAGACTGGTGGCTTGGAGCGGCCTCTAGCTGCTCCAGTTCCAGCCAAGATCTGAGTGGTGCGGACTGCGGCAACCAGATGCTGTGGTCCCAAGGCCAGCTACTGCCATTGTCCAGAATAGATCACTGGCAAGGAGTGTTTCCCCCCTGCTTCTTTTGTGGCTAAATTTGGGCCACATTTTCCAGCCTTGGCGCAGCTTCTGGCTGATCTTGGGGCATGTGTCATCTGCATGCCATGTCCCTGGATCATCCCAAAGATGGCACTTTTTGCCTGTCTATTTCAGGCCTCAGATTGGTCCAGGACCACACAGTGAATTTCATGAACCAAAGGGGACTAAAATCTGGATCTCCAAAGTCCTAGTATGACATTTTCAATATACTACGACTGAACTAACTTTTAAACAGGAGAGGTATAAGAAATGGAAAAGGGGCAAAATCATTATAGAGGAATTCAAAGAAATAGCTAGCACATGTAGGGGTAAAGTCAAGAAAGCCAAAGCACAGAAT
This sequence comes from Phrynosoma platyrhinos, assembly GCA_020142125.1. Classification (NCBI taxonomy): domain Eukaryota; kingdom Metazoa; phylum Chordata; class Lepidosauria; order Squamata; family Phrynosomatidae; genus Phrynosoma; species Phrynosoma platyrhinos. Next base: position 110,282,652 of record JAIPUX010001880.1, on the reverse strand, counting down.
TAGCTCAGGCTTGCTAGAGGGGTTAAGAACAATAAAAAGGGATTTTTTGGGTATGTCTGTAGCAAAAGAAAAAGGAAATGGTAGGGCCACTGCACAGAGAAGATGGAGAAATTCTAACAGGGAACAGAGAAAAGACAGAACTACCCAACACCTTCTTTGCCTCAGTCTTCACACAAAAGGAAAATGGTGCTCAACCTGAGGAAAACTGAGCAAAGGACACAATAGGGGAAATGCAGTACAGAATAAATAAAGAGGTAGTACAGGAATACCTGGTTAAGCTAAGTGAATTTAAACCTCCAGGACCAGATGAACTACATCCAAGGATATTAAAGAACTGGCAAATGTAATCTCAGAGCCACTGGCAATAATCTTTGAGAACTCCTGGAGAACAGGAGAAGTCCCAGCAGACTTGAGGAGGGCAAACATTGTCCCCATCTTCAAAAGGGGAAAAAGAGGATCCCAACAACTATTGTTCAGTTAGTCTGACTTCAATACCAGAGATTAAACAGAGTCTGTGAACATCTACAAGACAATGCCATAATCACAAAAAGTCAACATGGGTTTCTCAAAAACAAGTCATGCCAGGCTAATCTGATCACTTTCTTTGATAAAATTATCAGCTTGCTAGATGAAGGGAATGCAGTAGACATAGCATATCTTGATTTCAGTGAGGCTTTTGACAAGGTTTTCCATGATATTCTTGCAAACAAGATAGTAAAGTGTGGGCTAAACAACACAACTGTTAGGTGGATTAGTAACTGGTTGACTGACCGAACCCAAAGGGTGCTCAGCAATGACTCCTCTTCTTGATCCTGGAGAGAAGTGGCCAGAGGAGTGCTACAGGGTTCTTTCCCAGGCCCAGTGCTATTCAACATCTTTATCAATGA
>JAIPUX010001880.1:110262193-110280223 GCA_020142125.1 Phrynosoma platyrhinos | reverse complement strand
TGAGATACCATGCTGACATGCCAACCACATACCAAAATCTCTTATCTGTAAAAGAACTGGTGTATACCAGGCAGGAGGCCCCTTTGCACAGACAGAGTAGCTGCCAATACATTATTATGGCTGCCATGGCCCACTCTGGCTCCTAATGAAGGTCTTTAATGCATTAGGTTCCTCAGAAGGTCAAGCTGTATCTAAATAACCCTCTGGCATTTCTTTCCTTCTCTTTTAAACTCTCCCAGAATCCTCTCTGTATGTGGCCAAATGGACATCTATTACTACATTTCTAACACAATTGGCTAAAATATATTGATTATTAAAACTCTTCTGCCTCATTCTCACCTTTCCTCACATCTGTGTTTCAAATCTCTTGATTTTTCTTCAATTGTTTTTTGTGGTTTTTTTTGGGCTGTGTGGCCATGTTCTAGAAGAGTTTCTTTCTGACGTTTCGCCAGCATCTGTGGCTGGCATCTTCAGAGAAAACTGGAATGGAAGAGAATTGGTCTATATATACTGTGAGACCCTGGGTAGGGAAGAGTGGTTCCCAGGTGAATGGTGTGTTGTTCTGTGTTGAATAGGTATCGTTCTGTTGTTAATGGCATGGCTCCAGGGTGGGAGGAAATGCACTCAAGGTTATTATCTGCTAATCCCATGTAAACTGTGTATTGCTCTGTGTTGAATAGGTATTGCTCTGTTGTTAATGGCATGGCTTCCAGGTGTGGATATGCAATCAAGGAGATTGTCTGCTATTGTCTGCTGGGAAAGCCCAGACCCTGGTTGGTTTCCCATTTGCATTTGCTGAGTGCTGATTTTCTTATCTTGTAGGACTGGTAGCCATATCTTGTTTACTTTAAGGGTTTCTTCTTTCCTGTTGAAGTTGTCCAAGTGTTTGTGGATTTCGATGAATTTGGATTTTCTTCAATTGTTTTTTCTATATAGACTGTTTTCCTATGACCTCTTTTGGTATGGATATAAACTTTAACTGAACATTAATGTAATAATCATTGAGCTGCCTGCTCTGTAGCATTAGGCCCATTAAAAACATTGTCAATACCAAATGGTGATGCTGCCTTGCAGTTAAAATAATCTGAGAAGAAAATAGCAGAATAATCCTTTTAAAAATGTAGCAAAAATATTCTGTTCTGGACAGATTGTAGGGAAGCACTGAAGGGGGTGTGCACTGTTGCCAAGAATTTCTCCCCAGGCTCTTATCTGTACTTATTTTGACTGGGATAGATATTCATAATAATTGATTTTTCAGCTTTGTAAGGTGTTCTCTGAATACACATTATGTATTCCTTTTGGCCCACTCTTATATATGATTCCATCTCCAGGGAGTCAAGTTAACTGGAGAGCTTGCTCTTGATATGCACCAAAATGCTTTGACTTCTGAGTATCTCAGAGCAATCAGAAGAGAAGGCCTTAAAAAATTAGGGCAGATTTCACTTTAAAGGAGAATGTCTTCTGAAAGAATTGCCCAGAACAGTAGTTAATTTGGAGTACTTCTGAAAAAGTGGATTTCTGCTTAGTACTTGAATTATGGCTTAATGGAATCTACAGACTCTTCCTTCTGACATCTCCAGCTTTTGCCAAGTCCCTCAAGAATGTTAATTGATAATAAGAAAGAATGTTTTACCAAAATATAAATAGATTGACCTCCTCCTGCCCTTCCTGTGATTAACTATAGTATTATCCTGGCCCTCAAAATAGTGTTCTTTCAGGGTCAGGGTTAGGTAAATTACAGGAGATATGTTGATATGCATAAGACTAAGACACGGAAGAGCAGCTATGAAGATCCTCAAATTAAAAGATATGTCATAAAATGCCAATAGTATGATATTTCTGAGCAATGTATGTACTGTAATTTTATGAATCCCACAGACTGCCAAAATGGCAAATAAGGAATCTTAGAGCAAATCAAACCTGAGCTCTCAATAACAGCCAGGATAACTAAACTGAGACTGTCATAATTTGGACATATCATGGAAGACCATGGTCCATTGAAAAAAGATGATAATGTTGGGAAAAGTTGAAGGCAAGAGGAAAAGTGCATGACAGAGAGATTATAGCAATAAAGGAGGCCATGGTCCCGAGTCTGCCAGACCTTATCAGGGCTGTTAGTAATAGTAGCTCTTGGAGGTCTTCCATGCTTAGGGTCATCTAAAAAATTGACTTGATGGCACATAATTTCTGGCACTCTATTAGTGATATACAGTGAGTTAGTTGTGCTACTCATGCAGGGCATATTATTTCATATTGCTCAATCAAATAATTTGCCATGCTCCACTGTCATGCTCCAGTGACAGTGGTAGAAGCAAAGTTGCACATGCAGTGACATTGCCTATGGGGATGCATAAAAGATATATTGCACAAAGTCAATGCACAATGGGGCCCATTCAAAGACATTTGTTGTACACTTCAGCTATTTTGTATGGGGTCTGCAAAATACAAGTGTAGTATAGTTCTAGTGAATATTTGTGCTATGCTGAATGGCTGTAGGATTGTGGCACAGAGAACCAACAATACCAACACCACCACAACAACGGTGACATAGGAATTAAAAAGCCTAAGTGATTGTTAGAAGAGATGACTCATCTAGACTGATGCTTTGGTTTAGTGGAAGGGGTCCCAAGGTATCTGTGTGTGGGTGAAAAATACCTCAGTAGACATGCAATTTGTGTCAGAAACCTGGGTTTGAGGCTTTGAAAAGTTAATGCATTTTAGTGTGAGTGTCACTCTGGAGATCTGATATGGTAAGCCATGAACTTTCACTGTTGGAATGTTTCAGCTGTGGGACTCTGCTTATGTTTGCCCTAAATAATTGTAAGTAAACACAATGTTACAAATGTTGTATTTTGTGGCAACTTAAAAGACTATGGTTGCATTCCTATACACATTTACTTGGGAGCAAATCCCATATGAAATCAATGGAGATTATGTCTGAATAAGCAAAAACAAGATTGCACAGTCATGTTTTATTTGGCGTAAGCTTTCATGGACAAGGCTCACTGTATCAGAGGCAGCAGATAGGTGTTGAGATATGCCACAAGTCACATCCAGCTTTGGACCTGTTGTTGTGTGCACTCACATTGACCTCAACTTATGGTGACTCTATCATAGGGCTTGCTAAAAAGCATTCATTCAGAGGAGGTATGCCATTGGCTTCCTCTAAGGCTGAGAGAGTGTGATTTGCCCAAGGTCACCCAGTGGGTTTCTGTGGCGGAGTGGGGATGGACCCACACTTTCCTAGAGTCCTAGTCTATTGCTCAAAGTAATCTATCACACTGGTTCTCAGCATTTTGTGTACAGATTGTTTATCAAAATTGTGTAGCAATGTGGATATGGATTGGGACAATCTTGTGTGAAACTGACACAGGTTGGAAAGAGTCTGAGCCATCCATTCCTAGCTGCTGAAGGAGGTGTGGTGATGGCTCTATTACTTTCAGGTGGTGAATCTATGCTGATCTCCATGGTTTTAAACTTTACAGTCACCCCTCCATTCTTGCAGACTTGAATTCCACAGTTTTGCATATTCAGGGAGGGCTACTTTCATTAAAATCAATAGGAGGTGTGCCCCATTCAATCTATGGGACTTGAATATTTGTGAATCTCCATTTTCACAGGGGGGGGGGTCCAGAACAGATCCCCTTTGAAAAGGGAGGGCCAACTGTATTCCCAAAAGAAATTCAGCACCATGGATACTTCCAAAGTGGCTTCACTGGCCCAAAGGGAAAAACGGGGGATAAATCATCTGTTGACTGCCACTTTTCTCAACATAACAGAGACAGCTCTTAGCTGGGGTTCTCTTTTCCTTGCAATTTGCTATCCCTACTTCTTTATTTTGGGTTACCCTACTAAAATGCTGCAATTGCGAGCCTTGCCATTCTCCCAGTCTTTTAGTTGGGAATTGATGAAGTTATGATTATGTATTTTTGTATACATATGTGAAAGTCAAAGATGGGCATCTGCCAGGAGTTGTGGGGAAGTTTAATCTATTTCCTCCCCCCAGCCCTGGGGGAAAGATCTTCCTTCTTATTAAAGTGATTGATGATAGGGCCTATGAAATGGCCCCTCCCAACTGTAACTGCTGGAGGTTTCTGGCCATGTGACTGACCATTTTTAGGCTAATTCTCCCCTTCCATGCTATTGTTAAGCTTGTTATGCACTTGGGATCAGTGGAAGATGTGTAAAAACATCCCCTTAGCTTGCATCATTCTCTTCCAAATAGACTTACTGGTCATGTTGGCTGGGATATTATGGGAGCTGTAGTCCATCATTCAGGGCTTTGGGAAGTTAAGTTTTGGACTACAGTTCCCAGAATATCCCAGCCAGCATGGCCAGTGGGTCTATTTGTAAGTGTTTTGAAAGTATATCTTTAAATGAAGGACACAAATTTCTTTCAATAGTTAAAGATTTCCATCCCTTGGATTAATCAATGATTAGAATGGAGATTGCAGTCAAGAAATCAGGAGACGATTAGGAATGGGAAGGGCAGCCATGCAAGAACTAGATAATTGTATCACCATTTATGTGCCAGCTGGACAGTGAAGAAAGCTGATAGAAATAAAAATCAACTCATTTGAGATGTGGTGATGGAGGAGAGTATTAAGGATATTGTGGATGGCCAAGAGGACAAATAAATGGATCCTTGAACAGATCAAGCCTGAGTTCTCTTTGGAAGCCAATATGATTAAGCTGAAGCTGCTGTACTTTGGCCATGACATGAGAAGACATGACTCACTAGAAAAGACAACAATGCTAGGAAAGGTGGAGAGCAGTAGAAAGACCACATACCAGATGGATAGACTCCATCAAGAAAGTCATGATCCTAGGCCTGCAGAATAAGAGCAGAGTGGCTGAGAATAGGGCGTCTGAAGAGATGTCTCATTCATGGGGTCACCATGTTGCAGTAGATTCAAAGGCAGTCAAAAACAACAAACTAATTCTTTGTTTTCGAAATAGGCAGTGGGGACTGGTAACTTCCATACCAGTGGGATAGTGAATCCATTCTGGACTTTAGTCCAGATTTTAAAGGAGTCATATAAAATGCTGGACCTATTTAACTGCCCCATCCTTTGTTCTTGTTTTTTGTTATATCAAGTCATTTCCAACTTAGGGCAACGCTAAGCTGAACATATAACTGTTTTCTTGGCAAGATTTTTTCAGAGGGGATATGTCGCTGCCTTTCTCTGAGACTGAGAGTATGACATTTCCAAAATCACCCAGTGGGTTTCCATGGCTGAGTGGAAATTCAGACAGATTCCTAGTCCAACACTCAAACTACTATCCCATTCTGTCTCTTTCTCATACATTATATGAACCAGTCCACCTCAGATATGTGTACCTTTGATGAAAACAAAAGAGACAAGGGTCAAATAGAGTGCAAAGTTTTGAAAATAACAACTGTATATGTATCAGCTCAGATAAAAGAGTGGGAACATTTTATGGTGTCAGCTGAACCCATTAACTTAATTGCAAGATTGAGTACATGGAGACAAAAGAAAACAGAATGTGTTTTTCAGCAGATGGGGGGAAATATTGTGAAAGTTTTACTGATAAGTGGCAATTAACAACCAAGAAATTCCTGGAATGGTGACTTTTTAATCAAACCTATCTATTTTTCTCCAACCAACTGTAATCTTTCTACCACTTGCCAGACAAGTGTTTTCTGTGTCTCTTTTTAATAAATAGAAAAACACATGATAAAGGACAGAAAACAGTGACCTAAAGAGTGTGACAAACATAACTAGCAATCAAAGGAAGCAGATCCAGTAACTTGCAAAATCCAAGAAATTCCAAGTAGAAAATCAGTGGGCGCAAACATACAGGTAATTCATAGTGCTGTTTACTCTGTGTGTGTATATGTGAGAAAGAGAGAAAGAGAAAGAGAGAGAGAGAGAGAGAAAAAGGGGGGTAGGATGAAGCACCCCTGTTTTAGAGATCTTTGCTTAGTTGTTGCTGTTGTGTGCCTTCAAGTCATTTCTAAAGTGAAGCTATCACAGGGTTGTGTGGGGCTGAGAGTGTGTGACTCAGCCAAGGTCATCCAATGGGTTTTCATGGCCCAGTGGAGAATTGAACATTGATCTCCAGAGTTGTCATCCAATGCTCAAACCACTACACCATGTTGGCTTTGGTACTTTGCTAAGTACCAAAAGCCAATACATACAATAGAAACATTACAATAGACATGTTACAAATGAGCAGGCCACTCACATAACAAAGGAATAGGGTTGTGCTGGTTGCTCTACCTCCAAAGCCATGAGCCTATCTAACCCTGCCCCAGCATCTCTACACAGAAGAGCTTGAAAGCAATGCATTACAAGTCATGGCATTACCTACAACACATTATGTTTGGGTGCAGTGAGGGCATAATAACGTTATTGTTACTGGCAGCTCCAAGACCAGAAATTGCTCCTCAATGGAAAAATGTTTCTGAATTATCTCTATAACAATGGATGGGCAGGATGTGGAAGCTTGTATTTTCAGAAAAACATATGCATCCACTGAGTACAGACATGGCATCTGTTTATCAGTTATGCATATAATTTATTCCAATTTCCTTGATCCCAATTTTTGTTTTGTGAAAGGTAATTTCAAGGATTTTAATCTTGATTTATAGAATCATAGAGTTGGAAGAGACCGCAAGAGCCATTCAATCTAATCCCCTTCCATTTAGGAACGTTCAAGCAAAGCATTCCCAACAGATGGCCATCCAGCCCCTGTGTAAAGACCTCCAAAGAAGACTCCACCACTCTCTGAGGGAGTGTGTTCTACTATCAAACAGCCCTTACTATCATGGTGCCTCCTAATGCTGAGGTGGAATCTCTTTTCCTGTGGTTTGCATCCATTGTTCTGGGTCCTGTTCTCTGGAGCAGCAGAAAACAAGCCTGCTCCCTCTTCAATATGACACCCCTTCAAATACTTAAACAGGGATATCATATTACCTTTTAACCATCTCTTCTCCAGGCTAAGCACACCCAGTTCCCTAAGTTGTTCCTCATAGGGCATGGTTTCCAGACCCTTCACCATTTTAGTTGCCCTCCTTTGGACACACTCCAGTTTTTCAGCATCCTTTTTGAATTTTGGTGCCCAGAACTGGACACAGTATTCCAAGTGAGATCTAACCAAAGCAGAATAGAGTGGCACTATTACTTCCCTTGATCTAGACACTATATTTCTATTGAGGCAGGCTAAAATTACATTGGCCTTTTTAGCTGCTGCATAACACTGTTGACTCATGTTCAATTTGTGGTCTACTAGGACTCCTAGATCCCTTTCACATGTAGTCATATTAAGCCAGGTATCCCCCATTCTATATTTATGCATTTCATTTTTCCACCCTAAATGCAGAACTTTATATTTCTCTGTGCTGAAATTCATTTTGTTAGCTTTGGCCTAGCTTTCTAATCTATTAAGGTCATTTTGAATTTTCACCCTGTCCTCTGGGGTATTAGCCAATCCTCCTAACTTGGTGTTGACTCTGTTTTAAAAACTCCATGTTTTGTGTGCCAGTTTCTGTGAGTGATGTTGATGCATTTGGTGCATTTCAAAAAACATTGTTATGAAGTAATGAGTATTTTTTAAATAACATCATTACATGTGGGTGTAACAACAAATATTTGCTTGTTAATTCTACAGTGTTTTGGAGGTCATGGGGGGAATTTGGGGCTTGTTGGGGCCATTTTCCTGTTTCAGAATGTTATCACTCCCTGCTCATCCAAGTTATAGAGAATCATAGATTTTGGAGTATTTAGCTGACATTAACAATAGATAATTATTGGATGAATGTTTCCATTATCTGTATATCCACTCACAAAGTGAATACCATGGTACCTGCCAAGTTCTGGGTTAGGCAGAATTCTGTGGGAAACTTAAGTATATTAAGCCAATCAATATTAATAAACTATATTAATTTAGAAAGTCAAAACAGTGGACTAGAATTATGTATGCATGCCCCCAGTCTTCATTCATGAAACCCAAAGGAGTTGATATGAAGTTCCCAGTCACTTTGTCTTTCTTACTCTATGGGCTGAATTGAATAAAACCTGCTTAGTTTTAATGACTTAACAGCATCATGTACCCATGTGGAAAAAAAGCCAGAACTCTGAAACTGTCTTTGTTCACTTGGCTTTCTTGTTTCCACAGAGCTCAGTAGGAATTGCCAATGTTTAAAATGATACCATAAAATACTATAACAACATTGCTGGAATGCCTCCCATTTCTCACCTCTGTATTTACATGCAGCCTTTCCAGACATTAAAATTTAGTTTCTGCTGATCCGGTTATGAACTGTGCACTTGATGAACCATCCTTTCCTGTCTTAACAACCTCATTATAGTTGATTCACTGAAGTAGAGTTTTATGGCTACTGGGTTAAGGCAATGCCAAAAAAATCTCCAAACAAAATACAATATTTGTTCAGTTGTCGGGATTAAAAGGGTGATGATGGCTTTAAGTGCCAGATAAATTATTAGGGTATCTCTTTTTAATTGGGTTGTGTGGGGTTTACATTTGCATAGCAAATATTTTAAAAGCCCTGCCTGGTTGCAAATGGATTCCAGTTAAACATGCAGCTCAGAGGACTTATTTTCTCCTTGGGAACATAGGTCAGAATTCTGGCCTATGCTTAGATGACTCCTGCTTACACCAGTACAAGCACTTTCAAAGATGTTGAGAAAGGAGGTATCCTGGACTTCCTTGTGCAATACCTTTGCACCAAATGAAAGCAGCCAAAAGGTCCAAATCACAGTTCCGCCCTGGTGGTCCTTGCTTGGCCACTGAGACATGCCCAGGACTTGTCTACCTGTCCTACCTATTCGTGTACACCCAGGAACAAATAAGCAACTTCAGTCCTTGTCTGGAGGATTAGGACTGCTTTTTCTCCTCTATGGGTCCACAAGAGAAGCTGAACTGTTCCCAGAACACTCCTGCAGCTAACCAGGTAGAGGTGCAAGCATTCCTGTGAGACTCCAGCTGTCTTTGTGCACCCAGGAAAGAAGAAGAATCAATTGCTCACCCAACCACTGCCATAGCTGCATTGGCAGAGAGTTCTATGCTACTATAATGATTGGATCTCCTCCATAGCCTCTTTTTTCTTCTTGAAATAAATGCTTTTGAAGATAAACTGGTCCCTGTTTTTGCACCTAGGCTGCTGCCACACTGCAGAATTAATGCAATTTGACACTGTTTTAACTGTAATAGCTCCATCCTATGTAATCTTGGGATGTGTAGTTTGCTGTGGCACCAGAGCTTTCTGACAGAGAAGGCTAAATATCTCACAAATCCCAGAATCCCATAGTATTGAGCCATGACAGTTAAAATAATAATAATAATAATAATAATAATAATAATAATAATAATAATAAAATTTATTTATATCCCGCCCTTTGGAGGCCCAATCAGGGCGGCTTACAACAATAAAAACAATACAAAAACAGTGTCAAACTGCATTAATTCTGTAGGGTAGAGGCAGCCTTAATATTGTTCTGGGTGTTAGGATCCTCAGCATAACTGTAGGCACTAGTGTGACCACAGACACCTTCCTTTGTTCCTGCTACCTCCTCTATTGATGTTTTTTTTTTAATTGGGTAAGATAAAATAAAATAAGACTGGCATACTGCAAATTGAAGTGCCAGCCTCTAGAAGCATTTTCATTTCCAAGGATGCCTCTGGGTTAGAAGGGAAGTTGGGCGTGAGCGGTGTGTTTTGCTTACTTTTCTTTCATTTGTGCATTTTATTTTATTTCTGCACACTACTTTGTTTGTTTTGGTATGGTGTGGAGATGTAGTTATTTCCCCCCTCACATGAATAATTATGATAGTTTTCTCCCTACTTCAGGAGAAAATAGCATTTCTACAGTATTCACCCTGTATTTGAACATCCTGATATGTTGCAGAGGAATTATTCTGTTGAGAAATACATTGTTTATTTGTGAACACAGGAAACCCATTGAATGTGCAGAAAACAGATGTTTTTTGTACACAAAACCATCATGTGATTTTCTGTGCAGAATAATTCTACTGCAACACTTTGGGACATCTGAGTACTGGGGCTTTTTCACACTACATAATTATAATGTTAGGATTCCATTTTTAATTGCCATGGCTGCATTCTATGAAATCCTAGGGCATGTAGCTTGGTGAGAGACTAGAGCTATGTAACTGACCACTCTAAATATCCTTTCATAAACCATCAACCACAAGATTCCACAGTTAAAGAGGGAGCATAGTGCTATAACTTGGAAGCAGCATGTTACATATACTAACAACTGTGAAACAACCCCTGGAAAAAATGTGCAAAATTCTTGCTGGTCTATTAAGCTTCCTGATGGGGTTTTCTAGCCATCAGTAAGCGCATTGTTTAACCTGGAAATGAATAATTACAAATATTCTTTCTAGCACATGCATGGTGTTTTTCGCAAGGCTTTTTTTGGGGTGTGTGTGTGTTATATAGATGAATGCTTTGCAGGGGAGACTATGGTATAATGAAGGATATTAGGGATTCTCAACATAATGTTACCTTATAAGGTGGGGAGACATTGGAGTTCCCACCAGCAGTGTCAGCTTCTCCTTGAAATACTGGGGAAATTATAGCTCAAAAGGAGTCCTGTGAGAGGAGGGCAACTTCTGCCATCCTTTCACCTGTGTATATGATTACTAACTGCAGAAAGACTCTGGTTTTAATGGACAAGAGAGTTTTATTTAGAAATGTGCAAAGGTGCATGCAAACACACAAAACCTATGCAACTTTAGGAAAATACAATACAAGGCTATCTGAAAGAAAGCTGTGGTGGGAATTAGGAGAGTAGAGAGGGTGATAATTGCCAGTGCTGAAGAGAGGTCCATGGAAAATGGAGAGTGGCTCAGACAGTGTCTAAGGGCTGTATAGAGAGAGTGAATTGTATTCTCTGTGCTCACATGTGGCTGGAGGTGGGGTAGAGATTTATATCTTATTTTATACCTTCAAGGAATGCTTAATGTTACCAAATGGTGTAACAAAGGCTTTGATACTTTCCTGATGGAATTGACAAAAGGAATCCAGAACGGCTGATAGCTTTAACTCTGGAGTGATAAAATATTGATTAGATTTGAGACAATCCCTGAATAATCACTGGAAGGGTGAACAGGAAGACAGCATGAAGTGGGGTGGAAGGTGTGGTCTTTGACTGCTTTTGTGATGGGACTCACTTTTTCTGCATTACAAGAGAAAATGTGAAAAGCCTCTGGAGGGGATGGATGGAGTGATCAGCAAACCCATTTAGAGTTTATTTTAGTACCATCTAGGTCTCTCACATATCTTTAGATAAGTGTGACTCCTTACATATGTAACTTCCTAGTCTCCACAGGTCACTGTGACCTCTCAAAACATGCTTAATGCTAGATATTAATTATGAAACCCATATCCAGCGAGGGGAGTATAGGGTATGCTAATAATATGGACTCACAATCTGTAGTTTCTGTTGTTGTCTTCTGTTTCTGAGAGCTAGAGATGGTCTGCCAAAATCTTGGAAGCAGCATGTTACATATACTAACACCATTTGTAACTCATTACTTTATGAAGTAATGAGATCATAAGAATGTCACTTTGGTGTCTGCAGGGGATCCATTCTGCTGCCCCCCTGAGCATACAAAAAATGTGGACCTCAAGTCCTGTTGACTCTAATGATAGTGTGACATGCATGCACCTGTTAGCATGGCTGTGTGCACATGCTGCCATTGGGGACAATGGAGCTTGCCACCCACAGATGCTTAAATCTGCAGATGGCAAGCCCACAGATAATGAGGCCTCATTGTATACTGATGTAGTGTTGTCACCTCTTTAGTTTAATAAGTACCATTTAGTTATTACCTCTATAGTGATGATTCCAGGGAGTCATTTCGGTGGGATTTGGGGAGATTTTTTTTTTTTAGCTCATGGTGTAAACAAGATAACCTTTTAGTAGAATTTCATTAACATTCCACTCTTTATATAATCAGTGACAATAATGTTGTTTTTTTAAGCAAATGGCAAGTAACATTTAAAAAATATTCTAAACACTTTTCTAAACACTGACCAAAATTAATGTCAGCATATAGACCATAACTGACAGATAGCAGTGGGGATTTTCAGCTATGGGGGTGAGGAGATTTTAAGTGAGTGAGGAGAATGCTCTTAAAACACACTGTTTTAAATAATTTAATCTTGTTGTCCCCCCCCCAGTGCACTTTCAGAAATAATTACCAATATTAAATTGCAATGTAGGTGGGGATATGAGAGCAGAGAACAGTGTGTTTTAAGAATGTTTTCTTGTGAATACTTTGCAAAGACAACAGATAGTGAGCTTGAAGACTAAGAACATGGAAATGCATGAGAAAGGGCAGTAAATATTGGACTAAATCCTATTGTTACTTCCGATTAGAGTAGACCCAGTGAATCAACAGAGTATATCTAGGTGTTGATTCACCATTCAACAATTGACTCAATGGGTCTCTATTTGGCATTAACCAACAGGATTCCAGTCACTTTATAAACTTCATTTTCCAGGGGATTGTAATCCAAAACATGAGGAGCCCTGAAAGGTTCCCCATCTCTGACTAAAAGGCTGATTCACCCACTGTTTATGCATTGCCCATCCCAGTTTGGTTACTGCCCTTTCTGAGATTACTTCCACTGTGCTCATGGTACTACTTACAATTCTCACTAACACAGCTGGGATGGGTCATGTGTACACATACCATGATTTTCAACACACACCTCTGAGAAGACAGTGTCACTGGTGTGGTACAAGCTTTCCTAAGCATGTGAGTAGGTGATGAGGATACTTATTGGGACCAATGGGGGTGCAATCACTGGGGGGGGTGCAGGGTGTGTGGACCACACTGGGTGACACCCCAGAGAGGGGTGACACCTAGTCAGCCCCCTGCCCCCATCTCTCCCTGTCACGGTCCTGTTCTCCTTAGGAGAACGGGCTGGTTGCAATGAGCCAGGTTGAGTGCATGTGCACTTCTCCCAGCGCCCCTCAGCACCACCCCTTTCTCCTCTCAGGAGAGGACTGCTGAGAGGCATGTGTGTGCTTATTCTGGTTTCTTGCCGCCACTTCCTTTTCCTCTCAGGAGGAGGTGGCGGCAATCATGGAGGCCATGGAAGGGGGAGTGTGGGCGCATGCTTGGCCTGCCTGAGCATGTGCCCATGCCTCCTTGCAGAAGCCCCACCCCTTCCGCCTCTCAAGCCCCCTCCCACACTGGGTGACACCAGCGGCAGGGACGCCACTGGCAGGAACCACATCAAAATCTTTCTCATAAAAACACATCTGTGTAAGCACTTTTATCCTGCCCTTTATTATGGGATCTCAATACAATAAAAAAACATTTTAAATGCATCCAGATTGACATTGTAAAATGAAAATAAAATTAAGCCATATTTAAAAAGCAACTGTTAATACCACTTTAAAAGCTAAAACAAGTTTGAAATAAATTTTGAAATAAATTAGTCCTTGAAGGCTTTAACAAAGAAACCAATGTTGATGCAACTCATATCTCCAAGGGGAAGGTATTTAACAATGAGAAAGAGCTCTCCCATTTTGCATTGCCCCCATTGGTGAGACACCAGGAAGGGCCTCTCCTGCAAACTTTGGCTGAGACCTGGCATCACAAGCTGCAATTACTAACATTACAATGATCGAGTTATGTTGCTGACTTGCTACACCAGGGGTAGGCAACCTTTCCCCTTTAAGGGCCGAGGGACTTCAGCTCCCAGAAGCCTCAGCCATGTTGGCCAATAGTCCCATGTTGGCCAATAGCTCCTGGGATTCTGGGAGTTGAAGTCCCTCGGCCCTTAAAGGGGAAAGGTTGCCTACCCCTGTGCTACACAGCCATGTTATTGAATTACATTGATATGCAGTGGGGCACTTCACAAGATGTTCTGTTGTGCCACAGGGCTCCCATTGCACAATGCGGCACAACAAAAATGGGGTCATTTCTCCATCCAGGCATCCATAACATTGCATTACCCTGTTTTGCATTACTCATGCCATGGGGCTATGTTAGGGGCTGTTGATCCTGTTCTCCTTGCCTTGGAGGACTGCCTCTCCCACAAAGTGCTGCAATGTTGTGCATGATGACCATTCCACAATGGCCGTGCTGGCAATACTTATGACAACACTCTCCTCCTGGGAAGACAATCATTTGACAATGCCACAATTCTAAACCATGCAATCATAAGTTGGTTTATGATATTATAAACCAATTGAGTGCTAGCCCTCAGTTTTGGACAGGTACATAGAGATCAAGGGTGGGGAGCTTTTTCTGTCTGAAGGCCAATTTCACTTTCAGATAAATTCTCAGGAGCTGCATCCCAGCAGTAGAGGGGGGCAATGGCAAATGGGTAGGACCCAAAATGCCAAAATAACTGAGATATGTTATTCATTTATTTATTTTATTGCATTTATTTCATTTATATGATGCCTTTCTCCCAGTGTGGGGCTCACAGCTATAAAAGTAAAACAAAGTAATAAAGTGAAAACATAGTTAAAATATCACCATTTAAAAAACTGTACATTAAACAATATTACTACCAGTACTAAAGCCTTAAGAGAGGCCCATCATTCATTTAGAACTGGAGGGAGGAATCATCATCATCATCATCATCATCATCATCATCATCTCACCCTTTTCTCAGGACTGGGACTCAGGGCAGTTTACAACATTAAAAAAAATGCAATTAAAACATACAAAATTAGTACATTAAAACAGAATTAAATTAGTACAATAATTAAAAACAAATTACATGCTAAAATATAAAATACTTTAAGAAGATAAAAATGTTTAAAATATATTAAAACAATATAGCACCCCATATCATTCTTTAAAGGCTTTCTGTTTTGAATGCCTGTCTGAAGAGGAAGGTTTTCTCTTGTTGGCTGAAGTCCATCAAGGAAGGGGCCATTCTGGTCTCCCTAGGCAGGGAGTTCTAGAGTCAGGGGGCAGCCACAGAAAAGGCCCTTCTCGTGTCCACATCAACCATGCTTGTGATGGTGGCAGGATGGAGATAAGGAACTCTACAAAATTGGAAGTCATCATTTATGATATGCAAAGGAATCTTGTAGCACCTTTGAGACAAACTGTGTGAAAGAAGTCGTAGCATAAGCTTTTGTAGACTTGGTCTACTTCCTGAAATGATGACTCTGCATCTGAGGAAGCACCCTAAGTGTACGAAAGCTTATGCTTCAATTTCTTTTGCATAGTTAGTCTCAAAAGTGCTATAAGATACCTTTGCATACCGATATTCCAGGCTAATACAGCTATGTCTCTGCATTTTACTGTCATTTATAGCAGGGGTAGGCAACCTAAGGCCTGGGGCTGGATGCGGCCCCTCGAGGCATTTGGACCAGCCCCAGGCCGGTCCTGCCACCACCACCGCCCACCATGATGATATTAATTATTGTTGTTATTACTTGTTCTTGGGGTTTTCTTGGCAAAATCTTCACAGGGGCTTTGCCATGGCTTTTCTGGGGCTGAGAGAGTGCGTATGCATTTTAATTTTTTTTAAAAATTATTTATTTATTTATTTACTTATTTATTTTTGGTGCTTCGGCCCCTCAATTGTCTGAGGGACAGCAACCTGCCCCCCAGTTCAAAAAGGTTGCCTACCCCTGATTTATAGTGTCATAGAAAGAGGGCCATGGCCATCTGGGGGAATCCAGAAAGTTAAATTGGGTTTCTGTGGGGCCAGATTCAGCCGCAGAGCCTGAGATTTCCCATACTAAATATAGATGAAGCCTCACTACCAGTCATACCAATTAGAATCCCCATTTTTATCAATAACCAGGCTCAAAAAGGATGGGGGAAAAAATCAATATCTTAACCATGTTTTAATTAAGGAGATTGAGCAGGTAGAACTAATCCACACTAAGCAGTTCTGAATATGCATAAAGCAAACTTATTACTTAAAGCCCTTTGGCACCCTTCGGTCTCTGATTAGCCCTTGAATCGTTTAATCAAATCAAAGCTAAATGAATTCCATCAGCCATCAGCACAACTTGACTGTCATTTCAGCTGGCCTTTGTGGGGTATTTGAAGTCACACAACTTTAAGCAAGTTCTTATTTGCAAATACCACAATGCCAATGAGAGTCAAGTGTCCTCCGTCTTCTTGATTTACAGCTTTGTTGTTATTAACTTATTTATTCATTGTGACAGCTGGAAGTTGCACTCTATAAAACTTAAGTGGCAGTTCTCCGAACCTAATTACTGCATGCAAGTCAATGTTTCTGAACTTTGAGGAAATTTGCCACAGGTACACCCTCACAAATAAGAGAATAATGTGTTCTTTAAAAAAGTCACTGAGAAAAATTATCAGTGCTATTTGTCTCATGTCACCATTTGATTTTTTCAAAGTGATGGATGTCTTCAATCCTGCTTCCTCATTTACATTCATCAAAATGCTGATGAAGTATTTTTAAAAAACAAATTGAAGGTGCCATATCTATGATACTGTTATTAATTAATCTTCCAGGAACTAGTGCGTGAAATGGATTTTTACACATCGATCTAGGATACTTCAAGGTATCTTTTCACTTCTAGCAAGAGAACTATCAATTCTGCCCAAGGGGGGGACAGGGCAGCATTTGTTTATTTAAAGTTGATTCATTTAAAATATTCCTGTGTCGCCTTCTGAGGTTATCAACACATAAAAGCCAGTTAAAACAATACAAAGACAAAAACAAATTTAAAACAAATTAAAATACTCTTTAAAAACTCCTAAAAGGAGTCCAAAAATAATCCTAGAATCTGGTTTTAAAACAGTTGAAACAGCAATTTCAAACACAGAATGCCATGTGGAACAGCACTATTTTGTGCCTGCTAGACACTTGAAAGAAATGGCCCAGCCTAACTTCTTTGGGTAGAGAGTTTCACAGTTAAGGTGCTGCTACAGAGAAAGCCCCTGTGGCTTTGAGATCTTGCAGCATCTGCCTTATTCTCCTGACTTCGCACCAATGACTTTTTCTTCTTCCCAGAAATCAAAAACCCATTGTGAGGTTGCCAATTTGACAATACAAATGAGGTCATTCATGAAGTGGAAGAGTGGTTTAAGGCACAATCTGCCAACCTCTACAATAAAGGTATTCAGAGGGTCAAGAAAGGCTGAGAAAAATGTGTAAATCTGGATGGTGACTATGTAGAGAAAAGTTAACAACTACAAATCAAAACAAACTTTCTGTCAAATTTTTTTAAAGGTGATAATTAAAACGTTACGGTACCCCCTCATACTTTGGAAAAAGAGCCCTGGTGGCTCACTTGTTAAATGCCGGTACTGCAGCCACTCACTCACAAGCCACAAGGTTGTGAGTTCAATCCCAGCCAGGGGCTCAGGGTCGACCCAACCTGGTATCCTTCCAAGGTTGCTAAAATGAGTACCCAGCTTGTTGGAGCCAATTAGCTTACAGTTGTAAACTGCTTAGAGACTGCTTAGTGCAGTATGAAGTGGTATATAAATGAAGCTGCTATTGCTATTTGGGTAGACATGTGGAAACAGCCACTTACTGTTCCTTCCTTATCTCCCTCTCTGCCCCCAAATTGCTCTAAATCACCTAATTTACCAACCTTCATGTGTGCAGAGAAACATACCTTCCTTCTCTAAACTCCTTCTTACACCAACCCAGGCTGCTCAGGTGCCCACACTGTGCCACTTTTTGGAGCAGCCAGCCCGGTAAGGCAGCCCTCTCCTCACCAACCCACCATGCACTCACATTGACTCTCTCCTTCAGTTTCTGTTAAATTCAGCAGTCTCCTTTATTTGGAAAGAATGGAGGAAGGCAGAAATGGCAGAGGAATGTTTTAAACATTTTGTAAAGCTTTTAAGATAACCTAGCGCTGTTCATGTTTACAGTGTGTCTCCTCTCCTTGTTGCTGGTTCCTCTACTCCTCAGTTGCAGTTACTCCACCCCACAAAGAAATAGTATGTGTCAGACAACCATATGACACTTCCTCTTCCTCCTCACACTGCTCATACTAAGGACGTTATCACATGGGGGAAATCTGCTGGTTAATCCACACAA
>JAIPUX010001880.1:110226765-110246891 GCA_020142125.1 Phrynosoma platyrhinos | reverse complement strand
GTGACCCGCCCTGATTGGGTTTCCCAAAGGGCAGGATACAAATAAATTATTTATTATTATTATTATTATTTCTCACCAAAGTAAACACTTAGTAGGCAACTTGAATCTATGTCCCTGTTAGTAAAAGTCCTCCATTTTTCATATATATTTTGACTATGCAGAATCCCCTATGACCCCAGCCTGACCCCTGGGAGATAGAAGCCATAATCCCCTAGATGTGAAGTCATGTAAGCAAGTAAAGTTACAAAAGACCACCAAAACAGGCAGGTTATGGGAGTTGCCCTGGGGAATATCCCATTATGTTGGAAAAGATACCTAATGGTGTTTGTTTGTCTTAGTCTCACACTTGATGAGACAGTGATTAGGTTTGATGGCACCCCTTTTCTCTAGCTTCCTTTCCATGATTGCTTTGATACCACATGCATTGTTTAGACTATGCCCAGACTTAAGTAAACAATGAAAAGCCCATCACACCTTTGTCTAGCTATTGTCCGGCCCATGGCTAGAAGGCAGAATCTCCCTATGAGAACCCCTGGATTTTAGCAGACCATGTGCTACCTTGGAAATGCATGTTGAAACTCTGTCGGTCTGTGCTCTGAGATAGTTCCCATGACCCCCCTCTTGCCAGTCATGCCCCTTCCACTGAACTCTTCTTCAGTCACCACCAAAGCCCAGAGGAGTCGCTTGGGTGTAAGTATATCCTCTGTCCTGGTCTTTCTCTCTTTGCCTTCCCTGCTCTTGCTCTTCCCCTGCTTATTCTTCTAGTGTGTGTGTGTGCTGCATTTGGATGGTTGCTTATTTTTGTCAAATAAATACTTTAATTGGAGCTTGGTCCGTTTCAGTGTCTTCCCTAGCCAGAATTCTTACGTCTCCCGTAGGCAATTGGATAAGGTCCTAGAAGCGAAGTTGGGCGCTTCCCTCTCTCATTTGAGATAATTATAAATTCCCCCAAATTAGGTTTTGGCTTCCCAACATCCCATATTACTACACAATATCATTATGAATTACTACTTTGATTTATGCCCATTTGTTTATTTGTGTTTTCCATCCTCAGATTTTGTTAGCCTGCTTTTTCTCCAGATCATTATATCAAAAGTATGAGAAGTGTCACAAAGTTTGCTAATAGCTGCCTTCAATCTCATTCCACAAGAAAGGCAGGGTATAAATTCAATAAATAAATAAATCTTCAAAATTAGGAGCTGGAAGTGGTGGCTCACAATGCTTAACTTGTATTCCATTTTTGTTCATTTTTGGTTGAAATCATATTTTTCCTCAGGCATTCACTATATAACTAAACTAATGAAGGGAAACTAAGGGCCTTTGCAGACTGCTAGAAATAATGCAAATTGAGTCCACTTTAAGGGTTAGGGTTAGAGTTAGGGAATCATGGGAACTGTATTTTATTGTAGCACCAGAGCTCTCTGACAGAGAAGGCTCAATGTCTCAGAAAAAAAAAACAATTCCCATGATTCCCTAGCACTAACCCTAACCCTTAAAGTGGACTCAATTTGCACTATTTCTGGCAGTCTGCAAAGGCCCTAACTCCATCCTTACTTTAGGCTCAGAGAATGGTGGTCCAAAGAGAATCTACATCAAGACTTTCCATGAGATCTGGAACATTGATCCTGAGGTGCCCCATTCAATCCAGAACCTCTTCCCTTCAGATTATTGTTCTCCATGTCAGGAGAGCACCAAGACAGGAGGGCTGCTCCCTCTTCTCAAGTGTCCATTTTAACCACACAATTAATGCAAGAATGGAGCTCATACTGAATTCAAATAATGATAAGTTCTCTTGTTTGGAGATGTTTGACCAACAGTTTTAATTAGTCATGAAGAAAAGGCTTTCTGGATTCTGGATTGGAGTCTGGTTCCTTACACTATTACTGCTGAAAGCCATGGTACTATAACACCAATACTTTACCACTCTCTGTTGGAATGTCCAGTGTGATTAATGTGGATATGTGAGGAGGAGAAGCAGGCTAGACCAAGAACTTTTGTTCTCCTCAATTAGCTCAGTTCTATATAACTTCTTTCATAGAGGATGCCTTGAAAAAGGGTGCCTTTTTACCACAGCTGGCATAACTATAATCTTGTAGGAAGGGGTGGCAGCATCAGAAATGGCACAGTGGCACAGATAAAGGAATTGTGGGTACCTTGACAACAGGGTGAAAAGTTTATTTTAGTTAGGAAGGGAAGTTAGGAAGGCATAGTGAAAAGCTTATTTTTGTTGGGCAGGGAAGCTGCCTTGCTGGTTCCTAAGTTTCTTAGGAGCTAATAGGACAGCTTTTTCCCTTGGAAGAGATATATTTTCTCTGCAGTTCCCTTGCCACTGCTTGAAAAAGTACCTTACTTGGTAGAACAGACTGTTATGCCAGTATAAATCATGAAGAAGATTCTGCTCCCTGTACACAGTTTGCAATGTTTGCAATGTGCCCCATGTGCACAGTTTACAATGTAATCTCATTGTTGCTTTGCTCTTTAGGTGTGATAGACCTCTTCTTTTTCCTCAACTTAGTTCTTTCTGTTAGGGATGAGGTCCATGTTTTAATGCAAAGAGATATTATTTGCACTTCCTAGACTAGTATAAAGGTCAGAACTCAGTTGTCACTCTGACTGAGCACATCTGCAGAGATTGCAATACACTTCTCATCTCAAATGTTGAATATAAAAATCTTAGGGAAAGTTTTGTACCCAAATACATATGTTAGGGAAATTTGCATGCAGAATGTATTTGTACAGGCTAAGCTGAGTGAAAACTTTCTTGGACAAATGAGTGCTGAAAGAGAACAGCTAGCAGTTGTTCATCCCTGGCATGGTGAGATAAATAAGGAAGAATGACAAGAAATGAAAAAAGCTTTCATGATTTGATGGTCTATGTTAATATAAGTCCCTTGCCAGTGCTAGAATCTAGCAGCTGAGAGGTGGCCATCCATCTTCTATGTAAGGATCACCTGCAACGTATAGTCTACCTCCTCCACTCCCATGCAACTTACTGTATTGTCAAACAGCTCTTAGCACAAGAAAGTTCTTCCTAATGCTTAGCTGGAATCTAATTTTTTTTTTATAAAATTTGAATATATTACTTTGGTCCTTCCACTATAGAAGCAGTAAACAAACTTGCTCCACTTTCCATATAGCAGCCTTTCAGTTTTAAGTGTGGCTACAATACCATGTCTCAGCCTTTTCTTCTCCAAGCTGTAAACACTCAGCTCCTTCAAATATTCATCATGGGGTTTGATTTCCTGACCCTTGACATTTGTTCATCATCTGCTGGCATGTTTCAGCTTGCTGATTTCCTTTTTAAAGCTGTGGTACCAGAACTGGACACCATACTGCAGCTTAAGCAAAACACAATAGAGTGCTAACATTACTTCCTTTCATCCAAATATTATAGTTCTCTTGATGCAGCCTAGAATTCCATTGACTTTTTTTTAGTTGCAGCAACATTCTATTGTTTAGCTTATGGTCTACAAAGAACCTCAGATGCTTTTCATATGCACTTCTGTCAAGACCGGTGACATCTATTCTATATTTGTGAACCTTTTCTCCACTTAAATGTAGCATCTTATACTTATCACTGCTTAAATTAATATAATATAAAACAATTGGTCACTGGATATAATATAAAAACAATTGGTCACTGGAATATCATGCACTAGTACATTTTATAAGTAAGTACAGAATTTGTCAGTGTCTTGTGATAATGCCATCCCAATGGGTATAATTTGCATGGGAAAATCTTGACATTTTGAGAGCGTAACCAAAAGGTTGAGAGACCAGAAAGATTTCTCTCTCTTTACATATTGAAACTTTTGAGTTGGGACAAGGATGAACTTCTGTTTTATCTAGACTACAGATGCTGAGCCAACTGCCCCCCAGATGCTTTTGGACCACATTCTCCATTGTTCACTACCTTTGGCTAAATTTGCAAGGGCTGATGGGAGTTCCAGTACAACAAATTTTTGGAGGGAGCCACCCTCTCCACCCCTGTTCAAAACCAACAACTGTCATCCTAACCCATCTTATATTTTTTTCTGATTTGAGGAGTCTCAGATTTTGGTATAATGGGGCAATGGATGCAACCCTATGAATACTTAGCATAAAGTCAGTTCTACTGAATTTAGTAGATCTTAATTCAAAGTAGTACTATTTAGATTAGATTGAAAATCAATAAAGAACAAATGTTTAGAGACTGTACAAATGTTATAAATATAAAACCAGACAGCTGCTGGCTTCCACTCAGAACATAGGACACAAGATGGCAAAACAATGAATGACAGAGGAAGCTGCCTTACACCCGATCAAAATACTTGGCCATCTAACCCAGTTTGCTATTCTAAGACAGTGGCTTGACATAGTCTTAGGCAAAGGTTTGCTCCTGTATCACTTGCTACCTGATCCTTTTTATATTGGAAAGGTGAAGGATTTTAATACAGGATCTCAGACTGTGGGAGTAACAAATCAAAATTAATGAATTTTGGACTTTTTAGGTTGTGATGATACAAGCTTATATTTCAGAAGTAACTTAATAAGTGAGAATGAAACTATTTTATTGATATTACGACTAATATTTTCTAAAAAAACAACAACATTCAGATGTAGCTGTATTGGCTATTTAGCAAACTCAAACAAAAATCCATCAGTGATACCTTTATTGGCTAACCAAAAATGCACAATATACTTGTTGCAAGCTTCCAAAGCTCCATGGGCTTCTTCATCAGGCAAGATGTTACAAACAAAACAGGAGAAAAACAATTGGGGATGCTAATCAGATGCCTACATGTTGTTTCAGTCTTTAGTTAAGATGGTATATGGTGGGAAGAATATCTTTTGCAGGCAGGCTCCTCCTCCTCCTGGCCATGTGGCTATAGGGAGATTTCCCAAGTCCAGGAAACTTGGACTTGGAAAATCTCTCTATAGCCACATGGCCAGAAGGAGGAGGAGCCTGCCTGCAAAAGATGTCCTCCCCACCATATACCATCTTAACTAATATTTTCTAGTTACTTTTAAAATGTACCTTTTTGAGAGCATTTTTAGAGATATTTTAACAGATAGTTTCAGGTTTTATGGCATTCTCATATGAATCCTAAAGACTTAAGATAAAAGTAATGGAAAACAATAAACACAGCAATACTGTCAAGTAATAGTTTTGCCCTTGGGTCGCCATAAGTCAGAAATGACTTGAATGCACACAGCAACAACAAATGTAAGAAGTCAGCACTGCAATACACAAAGTCAGAATTATTTGACAAAAAATATAATGATTAACAAGAATTACTTTAATCTAGAAAGTAACTTTCTTAATTTGGAGGGATCTTATGCATGCAAAACCCCAACACATAGTCCCATATTCCATGGAGATCTGATGTTATCAATAAACACTACATGAGGAGAAGCAATAAAGAATACTTAGCATGCATAATTTGAACTTCTTTGTCCAATCAAATGTGCATCTGATACCAGTTTGATGTCACTTCAACTGTCATCACTCTACCCTATCAAATACTGGGATTTAGAGTTGGGTGAAGGACTTGGAATATTATGATGTGGTTCAACAGAGTGGACTACAGCTCCCTCACAAGTACCTTATCAAACTGAAAATCCCAGGATTCTGTAAAATGAAGCAAGGATATGTAAAGTTGTATCAAACAGCTTGCTTTAACTATTTACACTTAAATGACATCAGTTGAGATAGAATCTTGCATCTGCCATCACAACAGCTTAGCCTTCTTGGGGGGACACCAGGGCTAAAATTTGATAAGTATAAGGAAGGCTGTTCTGATGAGAAATCTTAAAATATGAGGTGGTTCACTTCATATCTGGGCTTGCAAACAACAACAAGAGGCAGAGCAGGAATACAAAAGTGCTGGCAGGAATGTTGATTACCTCAGCTGCTGGAAATTTCAGTTAGGCTTCACTGGCAACAGACATCTGCTGCCAGGACATTGGACTCTGTGAAATGAAAGCTGAAACCAACGGCCCATGGATGAACAAGTTCTGGAGATAATAGGCTGTGCCATCTTGTCTCCCTTTGGAAAGTTACTGCTAAAATGAAAATAGACTGCCAGTGAAGGGCACATCATAATTTGGGCATTTACTGCATTCAGGTGTTTGAAAAACCTTTTCTAAGTTCTGAATGTGATTTTTTGAAAATCTCAAGGGTGTAGGTGTAAATGATTGAGCACTACACTGGCCTAGCTGTCCTTATTACTTTGGTCAAATGCATTCATGGTATTAAAAGATGCCTATAGATAATCTCAACCATAATCATTGATAAATGTAAATTCATTGTTATCCAACCTAAGCACTACTACTTTTGACTGTATAATGCTTTGACTAGATAAAGCCAGGCATAAGGGCTAATTTTTATGCTGCCAAAAAAAAAAAAAAAAAAAACAACAAAAAACCAAAAAACCATTCTAATCACAAGGTTGTGACTTGAAGACCAGCAGGTCCAAACACTGTGGAGAAATTATAAGAATGACATAGAGGCCCTGCCTTTTTCTTGGCAAGCAGCAAGGGGGTTGCTTTTCCTTCTTTGTTAGTCAGGGCAGCTATCTTTCCTCCTCAATAACATGCCTGGGAACAGTTCTTTATAATTAAAAATTAAGACAGAAGACATTTTGATTGACTGGTGAATCAAGAGGCCTGTGCTACTATAGATGGCACAAATATCCCTCCTGAAATCTCAGATTCATAGCTTGCATGCAATCTTCAGTACTGATCCTAAATGCAGTGCCCAGATAAGCATCTGCACATTTAAATTTAGTGCACCTGGATATGAACATAGTGACACATTGCCTTAATTACATCCCACTTGCATTATGATAATACAGGTATTTATTGCATTGTCATAAAATCTGACTTCTCCCCAATGGGATACAGTCGGTTGCAGGTTGCTACTGGGTATTATTAAACACAAGTTGCCACTGGGCTAGTGCAACCAGGCTGCATCCTGGGTCCCAGGCGTTCTTTGGAGGCCACTTTTCCAAGCCGGGAGCTTGCCGTTTTGGAAAAGCAGCCTCCAAAGCATGCCTGGAACCTGGGGTGCAGCAAGGTTGCATTCACCTGGCGTCAACGGTGGCAACATATATGCAATTAATACCCAGTAGCAACCCGCAACCCAACTGTATCCCATTGGGGAGCAGTCAAATTTTATGCTAATGTGATAAAGTCCATAATCTCTACATGGAGACCCTTTGGAAAGTGTTCAACAAGTTGAGGTCAGATTGTTGTGACTGGGGTCAGTTGTGGGGAAAATATAATTGACCTGTTAGAACAGCTTCACTAGCTACCTGTCCATTTCTAGGCACAATTCAAAGTGCTGCTTATAAAGCATCTCTGCCATATTAGCTAGTTAGCCTGGCTTTACTCAAATTCTGGACTCATTTTCACAGATTTTCATGCCTTTTTGCACACTGATCTGACCCAGAAGCAATTCTAACCTGCCTTTGAACCTCACCCCTCACCAAAATGACATTGCATGGATCTTTCCCCTGCTTTTTAGGGAAGAGAATACTGGGAATCATATAATGAATAAGTTGTGCCTCTTCAGCTGCTGGACTGTGAATCCCATCACCCACAGCCATCATAACAGACAGTTAGAAATGATGAGAACTGTAGTCCAGCTGCACTTGGAGGGCCAGACCTGTTCTATGTGGATTATTTCAGAGTGTTTGTTAAAAGCCAGAAAAGTAAGTATTACGTTCTCTGTCATGTGACTCTTTAGGAGCTGGATGGACTATTTTTCACTAAAAATGAAAAAGAAAAGAAAGAAAGGAAAAGCTTGAGATAGTTGAAATAAACTTCTAGTTTTTGGAAAAAATGTGTATTTTCTAATCTAAACAGTATTAATTGAAAAGGTGTATTGGAGACATCCAAAAAAGACATTTGTCTTTCTTTTTCTGGTCAGGGCAAAGCACACTCTATACCCTTCAACATTTCAGAGATGAAAACTGGGGCATGTCTGGCCTTGCAACATCAGAGTATGCTCAAAATGGGGAAAGTTATTAATGAGGAATAAGAGAGAAACTAGGAGAGACTGGAGCAGTTTACTTTTGCCTGAGCCTACAGGGAGGGCATGATTCTCACCTCTCCTCTCCTATTCCTTCCTGCTTAGTTAACAGAGTGCAAACTGTTTTTGCACTTTGAACTCAGCAATGAAAGTAAGCTGAGGACAAAGGGGGAAGTGGGAGCAGAGACAAATTAGGACATTTTAAAAGGTTCTGAAAAAAAGTGGGATGACAAAAGATCAATCAGGACTGTCCCTGCCATATTGGGATAATTGGAGGCTATGGGAAACTTGGTGAGGTCTAATGGTGTACAGTGGGCCCTTGTTATCCACTAGGGTTGGTTCCAGGTCCCCTGTGGATATCAAAATCAGTGGGTGCACAAGTTCTATTATATACAATGTGGTAGTAAAATGGTATCCCTTATATAAAATGGCAAAATCAAGGTTGGCTTTTTTATTTTATTTTTTTAAAAATATTTTCTGGCCATGAATAGTTGAATCTATGGATGCAGAATCTGTGGATATGAAGGGCCAACTGTAGTGATTTGTGTGCTGAACTAGGACTCTGTGAGACCAGGAGTCTCATACAGCCATGAAAACCTACCAGATGCTCATGGGCAAGACACACTCTCTCAGGCTCAGAGAAAGGCAAATCCCCACTTAACTATTCTTGCCAAGAAAACCCCATGATAGCTTTGCCTTGGGTTGCCATAAGTCAGAAATGACTTGAAGGTATACAACAACAAAACACTGTGAAATTGAATTGGGAGGGGGCACATGAAGCTCCAGGAATACACTTTGTTTACCTCTGATCTAGTAGTTCAATAAATAGTTAAATGTGGTAAAAGCCCATCACAGCAAAGCAAGATAAGGTGGAGCAACCTTGCATAACCTCTATTTACCCTTTCTTTTCCTCTCTGCTTGTTATAATAGGCAAAGCCAATAACCTTAAATAAGAAACAATCCCTGTGCATCACTTTCTAAGCTTGCTTGCATCTAGCCTAATAACCATATAATTTGTCTGCCAGAGCAATTGGTGGTTAGCCTGCCTTTAAACTTACCCCTTCACAGCTGCTGGCTATATGTAGATGGCCTACAAAACAATGACTGCTCCAGAGTGATCATTTCATGGATCAAGTTACGATGCATGCATTCTAAAGGGATGCATAAGAATGAAGTATAGTGAGTGCTACTTTGCTTCTAGACCCATGCAGTTGAGAGTGGCATTTTAGAAACCCCTCTATAGTCACAGTTTAGCTAAGCCTTCCTTTGGACTTCACCTCCCAACAATTCCTGATCATTCCTGACCATTAGTGAGGAATGGCAGGAGATTGCCATTCCAGATTCCACTATAGCACTATGAACAATCTGTAGGCAGAGGATTAAAAATGAGGATCTTTGCACTGCTATACTAGAAACCCATGGAGAAGTTCTTCCCTTAGAAAATTCCAAGGGCTGTAGAGGAACCAAATCACAAGGGAACAACATTTTTAGCATCGGCAACAAACTATAATTCTTAGGATTTTTCCCCAGGTTGGTTTTGGGGGTTAAATTGGGATATAACTGTTACCAGTTTGTACTGCAGCATGTATCCCAAAATATATCAAGAGAAAATTTATTTCTCCTTGAGAAGAAGAGAATTCTTGCCCTGCAGCCACAAGTTGGTTTGTCTCTAGAGCGCAAGAGAACTGAATTTGTAATAAGAAGATTCTTGGACAAAATCAAAATACTTCTTTATACCCTTTGTTTACACTTACAGTTCACTACTCAGGGTTTGGAAGGGGTCATTGTCTTCATTGATTCTGCAGAAAGAAAACAATAAATGTTAAGTGACTAGTCCTTATGATTGTCTCAATTAGGTCCAGAGAACTTGGGCCCCAAAGACCTGGGTTCAAACTTCAGTTCATTCATGTTGTGAAGATTAACAAAATAGAGTGTAAGGCAGCTTTGCTTTAGAAATAGATTTAACAGATATATTTGTAGTTCTCAAAAATGGGATCAGTGTTCATAAGGCAATCATTCTTTGACCAGTCAGCTAGCCAATGTTCCTTTGAAGAAGTCATTCAGATCCACATGCCAAGGCTGCCAAATTACAAAATGTGAAGCATAGTGTGAAGGATGAACACTCTGGGTTTTAGAATTTCAGCACCTTGGATAGCTTTCTAATGCTGCCCTATTTTCACTTCAAGGGAGGGTGATAACTGCACATCACTTTGGCATTTTAAATTGAACTTGCATCTATTTTATTTATTTATTTATTTATTTTCTATCCCGCTGTCAGAACCGAAAAGGGTTTGGCTTCTGCCCATATGTATGAAGTTGGGAAATATATACATAAATCCTGTGTTGGTTTGTGCTGTATGTATCTGTATTAGACACATTTAAATGTTGACGCCAATTTCAAAGAACAGTTAGGAGGAATTTTTTTGCAGTTGCTGAGCAGAAATCAAAATATTACATCACAGTTACTAGGAAGAAAAACAAAGATTGTAGTACAGTAACTAGGTAGAAATCAAGTGGTTACATAGATGTCATTGGGTAGAAATAAAAAGTAACATTGCAGTTACCAGGCAGAAGACAAATTGTTACATTGCAGACAGGTGGGGCTAGGTAACTCCAGCCTATATATAGTGACAGGAAGGCAGAGAAGGGCAGTATTAACCTAAACACTGACTGATCATTGTTGTCCTTGGTCTGCATCAAAGTATTTTTGTTCTTTCAAAACTATTGTCGGAGTCCTTGGAACAGAGCTGATTGGTACATGATACTCACCTTTCTCCCAAAAAGGGACCCAAGGTAGCTCACATATTCTATGTATATGGCATTCTTGTGGAAAATGTTCTAGATTTGCATGCTTTCCCTGAAATCTCAAGGTAAGGCTGGGAATGTCCCCAGCCTCAAATCCTGGAGAGGACTGGTCCACAGACAACACTGAGCTAGGTGGGCTGATGATCTAACAATTAGATTTTCTCTTCCTGTCATTCTCTTTTTGATTTTAAACATCCATTCCAATGTCATCTGGGGGAGAGATTCAGGCCCAGCTTCATCAGGCCTAGTCTAAGAGGAAGAACCCTTACTTTTTAAGGGACGGGTGGGTTTTGGGATTTTTAGGTTCTATTCACATTTTATTAACATATCTGTATAAAAATTTTAATGTTGTAAGCCGCCCTGATTGCTCTGCAGAGGGGCGGGATACAAATAATAATAATAATAATAATAATAATAATAATAATAATAATAATTAAAAAGAGAGGGAAAAGAGAAAAAAAGGGGAGGGGGAAATATAGCATATGAATAAGGGTTAGGCATATTAAATAAATATAAATTGAACATATTTCCAAAAACTTATTTTTTTGAAATTGACCTCTATAAAATATATTTAAACAGTAATATCTGGCTAATAGAGATTAGATTTTTTAGGGAGCTGGGGATGTTTAGCCTGGAGAAGAGAAGGCTGAGAGGTGATATGATAGCCGTGTTTAAATACTTGAAGGGATGTCATATCGAGGAGGGAACAAGCTTGTTTTCTGCTGCTCCAGAGACTAGGACCAGAAACAATGGATGCAAGCTGCAAGAAAAGAGATTCCACCTCAACATTAGGAGGAACTTCCTGACAGTAAGGGCAGTTCGACAGTGGAACACACTCCCTCGGAGAGTAGTGGAGTCTCCTTCCCTGGAGGTCTTTAAGCAGAGGCTGGATGGCCATCTGTCAGGGATGCTTTGATTGGGAATTCCTGCATGGCAGGGGGTTGGACTGGATGGCCCTTGTGGTCTCTT
Source organism: Phrynosoma platyrhinos (assembly GCA_020142125.1). NCBI lineage: Eukaryota > Metazoa > Chordata > Lepidosauria > Squamata > Phrynosomatidae > Phrynosoma > Phrynosoma platyrhinos. Next base: position 110,235,103 of record JAIPUX010001880.1, on the reverse strand, counting down.
CCAACTCTATGATTCTATGATTCTATGATTCTATGATTCTAGGAGTCAGCCCCCAAGTTAGGAAGAAGAGAGAGGGGGGAGAGAGAGAGAGAGAGAGAGACTGCAATCTGTTTTTGCTGCTCCAATCTCCGGTCCTCTTCTTCATATCAAAGAGGGAGAACATCAATGTGTGTGAGCTTTAGTCTGTAGTTCTTTAAACTTAGCTACACCCCACCAGCTCCTTTAGATTGGTCAGTGTGATAAATGGGAGTCCCTCCATTTATCAGGGCCTTCTCCCTAGCTAACAAAGGGTTGACTGTGAGAGGGGGTACTGTAATATATGAGGAGCGATATCACTGGTGGTGTGAGGGCAATTAGCCAATCAGATGGCAGTTAGAAAAGAACTTTCTAGATGACTGCTGGAGAGAGACTGTTAAGGCAGTTGAGGATGAGAAGGCCTGAGGGAAAGAAAATCCTCAGCTGTTGGCCCTTTATCTTAGTCAGGGATTCAGGTTTAGGTATGTTTGGCTGAAATGATTATTATTTTGTAATAGCAATAGCAGCTTCATTTATATCAGGGGTAGGCAACCTTTCCCCTTTAAGGGCCGAGGGACTTCAGCTCCCAGAAGCCTCAGCCATGTTGGCCAATAGTCCCATGTTGGTCAATAGCTCTTGGGATTCTGGGAGCTGAAGTCCCTCGGCCCTTAAAGGGGAAAGGTTGCCTACCCCTGATTTATATACTGCTTCATACTGCACCATGCAGTCTCTAAGTAGTAGTAGTAGTAGTAGAAATAATAATAATAATAATAATAATAATTTATTTATTTATAGCTCACCCAATCACAAGGAATCTGGGTGGGTCACAGGAATAAAAGTGCTTGGAATACAATAAAATTCAAAAATTTTATTATATTCCTTCCTAACATCAACTCCCATATAAAAAGATTTTTTAAAAAAGGGAGATAATTGGTGGATAGAGTGACATAGATCACCTTGTGCTGGAAGAGGAGTTAAGTTGGGATCCATCTTAAGAGCCTTTTTAAAGGCTGTAAGAGTAGAGATGAGATGGATCTCCTCCGGTAGGTCATTCCAGAACTTTGGAGCAGCGGTGGAGAAGGCTCTCTGGCTAACCGAAGTTAGCCTAGATTTTTTCGGCTGTAGTAGGTTCATCTCTGAGGATCTTAGTGTGTGGGACAGAGAATTATCTGTAATCAAACTGGCTGCCATATTTTGTACAAGCTGAAGTTTCCGAACTTGGCACAAGGGTAGCCCCATGTAGAGCGCATTACAGAAGTCTAAATGAGAGGTTACCAGTGTATGTATTACTGTTTCAAGGTCTCCCTGCTCCAGGAAGGGGCGCAGCTGTAAGTGGTTTACAACTGTAAGCTAATTGCCTCCAACAAGCTGGGTACTCATTTTAGCAATCTCAGAAGGATGCAAGCCTGAGTCAAGCCTGAGCCCTGACTGGTACTGAACTCACAACCTTGTGGTTTGTGAGTGAGTGGCTGCAGGACACTCATTTAACCACTCTGCCACCAGGGCTCCTATTTATTCTTTAAGTTTGTGCCTGGAGGACCAGTTGTCCTCCATATCTTACTCTTTAATGTTCTTTACTTAATAATAAAACTTTTTCTTCAGTACTCTGCCTCTTTCTTCATTCCTTTTAACCCCTTTTGCTTAGTCAGAGATTCAGGTTTAGGTATGTTTGGCTGAAATTATTATTATTTTGTAACTTATCCTTCAAATTTGTGCCTGGAGGACCAGTTGTTCAGTCCTTTTAACAGCCTTAGCTTGGCTAATGTTTGTTCTGATTTTCAGCTACCAGTAGAAGGCCCAGCAATATCCCAATGCATTGCTGGGGTGTGACAAGCTAATCCTTGGGTGGTGGCAGCAAGTTTTTTTTTATTTTATTAAGGTGTTCTCAAGGAGTCCTATCCAATTCAGCAGATTGGAGTGGCAGCAGTTTTCAGACCTGGGAGGTGTATGAGGCTTGAGTACAGCCAAGGAAAAGTATGTTGTCTCTATTCTTTTTCTCATGCTTTGCCTGCTCAGAGGCGGGACAGGGGAGAGTGTGTGTGCTTGCAGTGTGTGGTTTTTGTCCCTTCACTGTCAGTGGCTCAAAAGGGAAACTTTCTCTGAGCTAGCAAGATAAAGGTAGCGGGGTGGGGTCTGCCCACTTGGAACCTCTTTTAAGGTAGCAGTAGTTTTCCCTTTTCTCTTTCTCTCTTTCTCCTTGGTGGGGAGTGGTGGCAGTAGGCTGTGAAGAGGAAAGTTTTTTTCTTCTTCTTAAGACAAGTTAAGTGGCTAGCTGGCTGGACTGCCTGCTTTGCTACCTGATGGCTTGTGAGGAGAAGGGGGTAAGTAGTTCAGGATTTTTCTTGGCTCCATCCTATCAATCTACTTTCTTTTTCATGACAAAACAAAAGCAGCCTGTTCTGTTTCTAGTCATCTCAGCCAAAATGTTGCGTTTTTTTTTAATTTTCATAGCTCATGGGTGTTTTAGATTGTTAGGCTTCTTTAGTATATGTTCCTCAAGAGTGGCAAAGTATTGTCCATCATTTTTACAGCAGAAGTTGACATCAGATACCACAGCGATGAGGGAACATCACCTAAATCTACATCAACAGCTGGTCTGAGACCACAGGTGCTGCCTCAAGACTTATGGGCCCAGGTGCTAGTTACACTCAACATCTTTCAGCTATAGCTGAATGAGAAAGACAAAGAAATATGACATCTCCAGTCTCAAACTGTATCTGGGTAGGATAGAGGACAACTCTGCATCTCTCAGCCTTGCCGGTACCCCACTTACAAGGATGGCGATGACCTTGAAGATTTCACTGAAACTTTTCAAAGAGCTTGTATGTATCATGGGGTCCCTAGGGACCAGTACATGCTTGAACTTCACACACAACTCTCAGGAGTACTACCAGCAATGAAGTCCAGCATGACACGAAATGAAATTCTGGATTTTCAGCTCTTCTTGGAGAAAGCTCAACAATGACTTAGCCTTACCCCAGAGGTAGCAAGAAAACACTTCAGGGCAACAGCCAAGAAGCATAAATCTTACAGAGAACTAGCTTATGCTGTTTGACATGGGAGGGAGATTTGGTTTCAAGGGGCTAAGGTAACTTCACTGGAGGATGCCTGCTTTCGCGTTGGCCCAGAACAGTTTTTGGCACATGCCCCTTTGAATCTTGTCTGTTATGTTCTGGACAAAGAGCCAAAAACACTGGACGAGGCTGCAGCAGCAGCAGATTGTTATATGGAGATCTATGGAGAGCAACTTGCAGAACCAAATGCAGGACGTTCCCAAGAATAGCACTTTCCACACAAAGTTGACTTTCATTGCCAGGTGCAGAAAGATGATAATATTAAGCTGGCACAACTGCCATGTCCTGATCAACAGCAAACTTATAATCACCAGAACCAACCAAAGAACAAGATAATATGAAATGTTTTTTGTGTGGGGAATCTGGCCATCTTGAGGCCTAATGTAAGCAGAGACTTTAGTTGATCCAACTGGTGGTTGCATCCAATTCAGAAGCAACTAGGACTGTCCTGGCTGTTGATCTGGACCCTAGCATGGCTCCTGAGCACAGCAGACATGTGTTATTGGTTGGCAGCAAGGAAGTTGTTGTTTACAGAGACTCAGGTGCCCAATTTTCAGTTCTTCATCACTCCTATGTGGACTCTGGTGTCATTGATGACCACATCAGGATTATGGTGAGAGGCTTCAGGGCACCCCCAGCACAACTGCCAACTGCACGTGTCCCTATTCAGTACAAGGGATGGAAAGATTTCTGGACTTTTGCAGTGTACAGTGACTTTGAATGCCCTGCAATACTGGGTGATGATTTATTTTTTCATGTCTATCGAGCACTGGGGAAGACCAAATGTCAAGCCAGGCACAATCATAGCTGAAGTGAGTGTCAAGCAGCACTTCAGTCAGCAGGTCAGTCTCTACAGCAGCCAGGTGCAATTTATGTAACATTCCTGGGAGGAGGTGAAGAGGCAACAGTAAGCAATCAGGTGTTGAACCTTCTGGACACAGCAGTCAACATGGAGACCTCATGGATGGCACAGCAGTCACCCCGGATGGGGGATCAGACTCTGAGGAGAACTTCACTGATGTCTCCATGGCAGGGGATGACAGGGGATGTCCAGATACAATGGTTCACATCCAGGTGGAAACCCAGCCTGTTCTCCAGCATGTTCAGCAACAGACACTGCCTGATACAGAGAAGCCCAGGGGGGCAGAAGTATCCTCTAATGTCAGCAGAAGAGCCAACAATAGAGCTAATGTCCAGCGAGATGAGGGACTTGCATGTCCTGGCTCTCAGCCTGGTGCCAATCATGACTAGAGGGGCAGAAGCTGAGGGATCCTGCACTCAGGTCTCGGGGGAAGAGGATTCTGAGGAAGGCTCAGGAGCAGTTCTTTGGAGTCACAGCAGAGCTTTCAATCTACTCTTCTGTCTGCTCAACAGCTTACATCTGAAGCCTGGTGCACTGTACTCTTCCCACTTGACTCAGTGCAGTCCAAGGAGGTGGGAGAATCTGTTGTGGACAACAGTGAGAGCCAGGGGCAGGATGGACTTGCTGATCTGCAACAAGAGTCTAATACTGCAGAAGAGACACCAGCATTGCAAACTGCAGAAACCTCCTGGGAAGAACCAACAGTTCAATGCCCAGTGGTCACTTCAGTGCCAGCTTTGGCCAAGGGAGCAGAGACTGAGCAGAGGCTTGCTGAGCAGAGGCTTGCCCAGAAGAATAGAGGATAAACTTCAGACATCAGCAAGTACTTTTTCTGCGTTTAAGCAGATATAATCGTCTGCCAGAATGCAGCAGGACTCTCCAGCAAGCCCTTTGCATCAGGGGAAGGAGCATGTTCCAGTGGAACAACAGTGGTTCCAATACGAGCTGGAGGCGACCACAGTCTGCTAGATACATGGCAGATGAGTGCTGTTTATTTCTGTGTCAAAATCACAGTGGATAGTAAGGAGGAGATCTCAATCTTTAAGCTTCATGGACAGGGTCAACAAGATAGAGGCCCAATTTCCTAAACTGTGCAAGTGGTCTCGGTTTGTGTTAGACAGAGGCTGCTTGAACCACAAGGACTGGTTGAAAGGCTTCTCAATTCTGATGGATCAATCCAGTGAGCTTTGGTGGATGTCCTGGGGGCCTACCCTGAAAGACCACTGAGAAAGGTCACTGAATCAACTTGAGATTGTCTTCCAGTACTGCCGGGAGGACCAGTTGTTCATTCCTTTTAACAGCCTTAGCTCAGCTAATGTTTGTTCTGATTTTCAGTTACCAACAGAAGGCTCAGCAATATCCCAAATGCATTGCTGGGGTGTGACAAACTAATCATTGACTGGTAGCAGCAAGTTATTTATTAAGTTGTTCTCAAGGAGTCCCATCCAGCTCAGTGGAGTGGATTGGGACCACAGAGAACCTTCACAGTCAGGAGTAGAGTTTTAGCTTCTATGCTATCCAGCCCTCTGCTTACATTGAGAAACAGCTTGCACTGAGTATGGATTGCTCTGATGGTTTCTGATGCTATCTTTTCCTGTCCATTTAATAAGGAAGTAATTGCTTTTGCTGCAAAATCAGTTTGTCCTTCTACCTCATTCTCACTTGGAGTCATTCTGGTTAACTGTCCATTTTTAAAACCTTCAGCTTGTAAGGTTTTGCAAAATTAATGAATGGAGGAGCTCTCCCCCACCAGTAAAACAGGTGCACTGCTTTTAGAACTAGAAATGCATGGATTTTAATAATACAGAATTAATATGTTGTATCTTATCTAATTAGTAAGAGGCAATCACTGAATATGCTCTCATCATACACCACACAAGAAGCATTGTCTGCATTAAATTGCCAACTAATAATAATAATAATAATAATAATAATAATTTATTTATACCCCGACCTTCTGCCAAACAATCAGGGTGACTTACAACAGTTAAAATTACAAAAGAAATACAGACTAAAAAACCCCAAAACTGCCCCCTTCCCCATTAAAAAAGTATTAAACTACACATTCTTAAAAAAAATCATAATATAAAATATCAAATAAAATGAGGTAAATTGGAGTGACTATAAGCAAACAAGAGCAGTGGGTGAGCCAAAAAAACTGAAAGAGGTAGCTCCTGAGGCCAGGATCTAATCAGGAAAGGCCTGCTGAAAGAGATCTGTCTTCACAGCCTTTTTAAAGCTGCTTAAGCTCGTAATCTGACGGATCTCATCTGGCAGGCCGTTCCATAATCTGGGGGCGATTACCAAGAATGCCCTCTGGGAGGTTGCAGATAGCCTTGATTTTACTGACTGGAGCAAATTCCTTCCAGAGGACCGGAGTGTGCGAGGAGGATTGCATGGGAGGAGGTGGCCCTGAAGATATGTTGGACCCAAGACATTTAGGGATTTAAAGGTAATAACCAACACCTTATATTGGGCACAGAAACTGATAGGCAGCCAGTGGAGGGACTTTAATACTGGAGTTATATGGTCTCTCCTAGATGTTCCCGAGACCACTCTGGCTGCCATATTTTGTACTAATTAAAGTTTCCGGACCAAGCATGAGGGTAGCCCCATGTAGAGTGCATTACAGAAATCTAGATGGGAGGTTACCAGTGCATGCACCACAGTCTCAAGGTCTCTTACTTGCAGGAAAGGGTGCAGCTGGAGTATCAGCCGAAGCTGATAACACTCACTCCTGTCACATTTACCTGATTAGTCATCAGGAGTGACAAATCAAGGAGCACCCCCAGACTGTGAACACAGTCCTTCACAGAGAGTGTGACCCAGCCAAGGACTGGAGGTTACAACCCAATACCTGGTTTCAGAGCCGCTAATGTGAGCACCTCTGTTTTGTCTGGATTCACTCTCAATCTGTTTTTCCTCATCCAGCCCATTACTGCCTTAAGAAATTCATTGAGAGGACAGACACCATCGGGAGTCAAGGCCAACGATCGAGACATGGAGAAATAGATCTGGGTGTCATCTGTGTATTGATAACACCCAGCCCCATGGCTCCAAATGATCTCACCCAGCGGCTTCATATAGATGTTAAACAGCATCGGGGACAGAATAGCCCCTTGAGGGATGCTGGAAGTGATGCCTTTTTTGCGGAGCAACTGTCCCTGAGCAGCACCCTCTGGGACCTGTCTGAGAAGAAGGAACGGAACCACTGCAACGCAGTGCTTCTGATTCCTAACCCACTCAGGTGATCCAAGAGGATGCTATGATCTATTGTGTCAAAAGCTTCTGAGAGCTCTAAAACACCAACAGGGTCACACTACCCCTGTCGATGCTCAGACGTAGGTCATCAGCCAAGGCAACCATGGCAGTCTCAACTACAAATCCCATCCTAAAGCCAGTTTGAAATGGGTCCAGATAATCGGTTTCATCCAAGACAGCTTGGAGTTGAAGAGCAACCACCCTCTCGATTACCTTGCTAAAAAATGATAGCAAAGAGAATGGCCTATAGTTGTTCATATCCAGGGTGTCCAGGGAAGGTTTTTTCAGAAGCGGCCTAACAGTCGCTTCCTTCAAACAAGGTAGAATATGACCTTCCCTGAGGGATGCATTTATGATGCTCATGAGGAACATTGGATGGCCAGCCATGATGGGCAAGGATCAAGAGGGGAGGTCATTTTCGTCACTCTGCCAAGGAGCTTGTCCACATTATTGGTACTCACAGGTTGGAACTGATCCAGGAAAATTTTGTTAACAGAGTTGCTGGACAGCTTGTCAATTGTTTCTGTCAAAACACTGGCATCTAGGTCTGCTCTTATCTGAGAGATTTTATCTGCCAAAAAGTTGTTAAACATGTCACAGCAGGCCGTTGTCAGGTTAAGCAATGAGTTCTGCACAGGAGGAACCTGCGTCAGCTCCCCTACCACCCTAAATAGCTCTGCTGGACGGGACCCTCCAGATGCAATATGTGCAGAACAGAAGGATCTCTGTGCTGCATGTATTGCCTCTCGATAGGACCAAAGAAAGTTCCTATGACAAGTCTTTTCAGATAAGAGTCAAGTTTTCCACCAGGTGCACTCTAGTCGTTGTCCAACCCACTTCTATTTCCTAAACTTTGCTGTATACCATGGCTTCCGATTTGAAGTGGGTTGGAAAGGACGCTTGGGAGCAATCGTGTCGATAGCCTTGGTAAGATTGGTGTTCCAGGTATTAACCAAAGTTTCGATGGGGTAGCCGGCATTGCCAACCATTAAACCCTCCAAGACTTTCTGGAATCCCATTGGTTCCATTAGCCTTCAAGGGTGGACCATTCTAATGGGTCCACCACCGCAGGTGGGGCGGGTAGTGGCTCTTAGTTCAGTCTTGACCAGGAAATGATCCATCCATG
>JAIPUX010001880.1:110189172-110223085 GCA_020142125.1 Phrynosoma platyrhinos | reverse complement strand
GGGTCTTGGAGATGTCTCATCCATAGGGTCACCATGGGTTGAGATCGATTCGAGGGCAGTTAACAACAAACATATTCATATTAGATGAAAAAGAGGATGTCTTAAGTAGAAGATGTATTATGCATAGCAAAATGAGTCTAGCAGGGTTTTGGGGTTTTTATATATGTATGATGATTTTCAGTTTTTGAGATGTCCGATCTTAATGTACTGCTACATTAAATTTTGATGTTAGGTATAGATAGTTCTTCAAGAGTTTACACACATAACTAGTTCCCCCACTGAGAAAAAATTACTTTGAAACCAAAGGAGTGAATAGGAAAGGGTAGAGGTAGACACTTCCAATGAATATATCACCCCAGGCCTTGATTCTTAAACAGTGTCTGGTATGAGGCAGATGGAGCTTTGCTTTAGGCCAGTTCCAGTCTTAATGCAAAAAAATCTTGCAGGTTTTTATAGATGCAGGTAGTTCTGTAATGTCCCAAATTAGGCTCAGAAAGCTTTACTATTGGGCCATCTACAATGGGAATGGGCAACTTGTGGCCCTCTAGTAGAGTTACCAGAGTGAAAACTGGAGAGGACTCATGCCTTTGCAAAGAAAAAGGAATTTCAGCAGGTATTGCTTGTCATGCAACCAGATAAGAAACAGCACCAGCTGACATTCCCTTTTCTGTAACATACAGGAACTCTCTAGCAACTCTACTTTCCAGATTGCAACTCCCATCAGATCTAGCTGACTAGCCAGCAGCATAGCCAGTGGGGAGGGATGACTACTGCTATAATTCCCACTCAACAAAGTGAAAAATTGGCAAGGCAAGGTTGATACTCAGAAATAATTTATTACTGGACAGACCTAGAAGAGAAGCTGACAACTCCAAGTGGAAACCATCCAGATGTATCATCAATGACCTATACTTAATAGACAATGAGCCTTCTATTTCACCTGGATAATAGATCTGGGCTTGCTTACAATCATCCTTGTAGCATTCAAGAACTACTCTCTAGCAAAGACAGACACAAAACAATGATACAAATACAGTGCTACAAAGCAACAACAAAAAACACATCCCAGGTACCTACTCGATCTCTACATCTACTCTGGCAACACCAGTACAGAACCTAACAATATAACCCACAATATTAGGATTTCATTTAATTGACCCATTTCAGTGTGAAACATACTATCTTCTGACAGAAATGCTTTCCTGCATTCTACATAGGGTGGAGAAGTCAACCTCTATGTGAAAGAATATTGCACATCTATTTAACATGAGAAAGTCTTACAAGGGGAAATTATACAAATGTTGGCTTATCAACTTTCTATTGATTCAATGAGTTTTCCCTAGTTGGCCTCTGTGACCTTGTAACAACCACTGTGGGGTGAGAAAATTTAGTGGGAGATTAAAGTGAGAGACTGCTGTGTGACAATTCATTAGGAAGGCCCAGTTTATCACTAGAGGTTTAAAGTGGGATCATGTCTTCATTAGCTTACTTAGTACAAAGGTATCTGCATTATCAGAAGAAATTTGGCAAGCAGCCAGTATCAATGTAACGGGCACCATTCTTTCTGCATTATTGATTGATGCTTCTATGCCATCTTTCTCCCAGAAAGGGACCCAAGGCAACTCACAAATAAAACCATTTACAACTTTTACAAAAAGAATTAAAAAAAGAAACCAATTAAAATCTACTAACTAAAAACAGTATAAAATTCCATAAACATTGTCCACAGTTCCACTCCACACATACTATAAAATACCACCAACATCTCCTATCTTCCAACATTTCACATATGAAGACTGGGACATGTGTGGCCAAGCAACATTAGAGTGTCGTAAAGATGGCAAAAGTTATTAAGGAGGGAAAGCACACAGCCTAGGCAAGGCTGCAGCAGTTTGCTTTTGCTTAAACCTTCTGGGAAAGGAAAGACTCTACCTCCTCCTCTCCTCCCTGCTGAGTTAATGGGGTGTAAAATACTTTTACACTTTGAATTCATTTTACAGCAAGTGAAGTACAGTGAGGACAAAGGGGAGAAGTAGGAAGAGGAGAAAGAAACTGGGACATTTAAAAATGAGCTGAAAAAGTGGGGTAACAGAGGATTAATTGGGACTATCCCTACTAAATTGGGACAGTTGAAGAGTATACACAGATGAAAAACAGGACATTTGCGGGTAAGCAACATCAGAGTGGGTTCAAGCTAGGAGATACTGCAACAATTGGCTTTTGCCTGAACCTACTGGAGATTCCATTTCTCCTCTCCTATTCCTCTGCAGTGTGAGTACTTCTGTACTTTGAATTCAGCTTGCAGCAACTGGAGTAAACTGAGGATGAAAGAGGAAAGTGAGAGGGGAGAAACTGAGGCATTTTAAAAGCCTATGGAAATGTGGGTTGACAGAGAATTAACCAGGACAGTTTTTGCCAAATCTGGACACTTGAAGGGTATATTGTATACATGAAATTCTAGGTGGTACTTTATGCAGTTGAAGCACATGCTGTAATAAATGTATTAGCCTTTATGGATATTGAGGACTTTTTGTTATTTTATTATTCTTGGGGCAATATTCTTTTAACATAATGTATGTGGCAACAACATTACAAGGTGCCTACTTATTTGGACAAGCTCAAAGTCTGAATCAGTACTCCTTCCTCAAAGGTTACCATTTTCATGTTACTTTTATTCTTTGCACATTTGTACATTCTTGTGGCCAGTCCTGTCTTATAAAATAACTTAAAGAAAATCATTGCCTGCAACAACAAAGATCTCCATCCAGATGGCCTCTTGCATGATAACTGGTTTGTTCTCTTCTGACGCATTAAATGAATTTTTGAGTAGGAAGTGAAACCAATCCTATTGCCTGTATGCCCAGTATTCATCCTTGACATCCTATGTTCAGTATTCCTGTATAAGAGGTCTGTATGCATACAGCTTTATGCACAGGGATAAATACAGGCCCTGATGTAATGAAAGAACTTCACACACACATCATTGTATACAGTGTGTGGATTATGGGAGATGGAACTCTGTTCTTTGCACATGATCAGTTTACATGTTTGCATGTGTGAGTGAGGGCAACTGCTTTACATGTATACCCAAGCTATTTTGGGTCAAGGTGCACACTTGGAGTTCTGCACTTTCTGCTTGACTTGCACACTACACAATTATAGCACTAAGATTCTACTTGAAGTGCCATGGTTCTGTCCTATGGAGTCCTGGGATTTGTAGACTTATGTACTTCTAGAGCCCTCTGGCTAAAAATTCTAAATGTCCCTAAATTCCAGATCATAGTATTCCTTAGGATGTTTGCATGACATAGCACTATGATTGTTTAGTGTGAAAAGGTTCAGTATCAATTGTTTAGATATTGACAGCATGACAAAGGTAAATAAATTGTGGGTTAATCCTCATCCTGAATAACACTTGTTGTGAAAATCAGAGATTAGTTCACTTGGCTTTGGAAGATGCAAATCAGAACAGAGTAAATATCAGCATTTGTCAAGTAACCACTGGTATTAGAATTATTTTCTAATCTGTTAGGACAATAAATACAAATAATTTTTTGTTGAGCTGAAGAAGTGCAAGTTATTTTGTTTTTGTAGCACTGTGATAAATGGTGTAGTGGAGCCTGGGATCAAAGGGTTGAACCACCCAAGATTTCTTGATCAACAGGGGTAATGAAATTATTCTGTCTTTCTTTTTTCTCTGAGTTAAGCTGCATCACAATCAGCAGGGTAGTGATGTTCGGCTAATAAGTTTTCTCAACAAAAATACATTTTTGGATGGCTTAGGCTGGAACAGACAATGAAGATCTAGTAGCTGTACAAATGACCTGCTCCTGATGGAGATGAAGATAGCCTGAAGTGGTTTGTTGATATGCATTGACACAGCAGTCTGCAATTTTGAACTCACTTTGCAGGCATAGTTATGGGGACTGGATGAGTGCACTTGAAAACTTACCACTACACCAGAGGATTGTGAAATGATGGATGTGACAATGATTCTTCTATACAACCACTCAACACAAAAGGCCAGCTATTCCTTTACATATGTGACCTTTTTCACATTGAAAAAATCATACATGTTACAGGGATAATCTATTCCATGTGGACAAGCAAGGATTTCAAACAGTTAAAATATGAATGGTATTTTACATACCAACCTGACAAGAATCTGTCTACTTGTCTATCATAAGTATCAGCTATAGCTCAGATTCTGAAAATCATCAACAAGATGGGAAGCTGTTTCACTGTGGCTAGCATGAAATCTTGTTAATGAAAAAGTCACACCTCAAGATATGTAATATTACACTCTGCATCATCATCACCAAGGGGAAGAATTTTTGGAAGAAGATAACCTTATCATCTGATTCCAATCCCTTGTACATCTGCAGTTGCAATGATAAAAGTTATACATCATGTCATATAGTAAATAACCTTAGAATGTCAGATTATGGATTGAGATACACAGTGCAGTAAAGATTCCAATCTACAATGTAGAGGTGCAGCCTATACATCTAAATGTCAACCTGTGGGCCACATAAAATCATATCATGTATTTGATCAAAGAAAATAAAAAAGTTTTGCAGCGTAAAGTTCAGTGTTACAGCTGGTTTGTCAGCTATGCCCTCTTCCTTGATAAGCCATTCTATCCAGTATACACAATTCTATTCCATGTTCGGGGGTCCTTTCACACTACAAAATTACAAAATGGAGTTATGATTCCATTTTAACTGCAACATCCTAGGGAAAACTGAAATGTGTCATTTGATGAGACACTAGAGTGATCTTGCCAAGAATTCTAATTATAGTCAACCCTACATATCCACGGATTCTTTATCCATGGATTCAAGCACCCACAGCTTGAAAATATTAAAAAACATATAAATTTCAATAAGCAAATCTTGATTTTGTCATTTTATATAAAGGCAACCATTTTACTATGACACTGTATTTAATGAGAACTGAGCATTCATAGATTTCATGGGAGGGTGTGTGTCCCCTGAAATCCAATCCCAGCAGATACTAAGGGCCTACTGTAACCTTTTCTAAACTTCATATCCAAGGATACCATAAAATGGAGCCATGTCAGTTAAAGTGGAGTGATGGTGCCGTAACTGTGTAGTATGAAAGGACCTAACCTTCCCCTCCAACAGTCAACATCCTATGCCTACTAAACATATCTGGTCCTCATTGGCCATATTGATGTATTTTCCCCTTATGGTGCAAATAGAGAGATAGATAGATGATAGCAATAGCATGCATATTTCTATACCATTTATCAGTGAACTCAGCACTTCTAAGCAGTTTACAATCTGTAAGCCAATTGCCCCCAACAAGCTGGGTACTCATTTTACTGACCTAAGAAAGGATGGAAGTCTGAGTCAACCCTGGAGCCCTGGAATCAAACTCACAATCGTGTGGCTGCAATACCAGCATTTAAGTATTGTGCACCATCATATATCCCTTGATATATGATATAGATAGATTAGATAGATAGATAGATAGATAGATAGATAGATAGATAGATAGATAGATAGATAGATGCATTTCCCCAGACATGATTATTTGTGAGATTATTTGCAACTTTGGATACATTCAGGGACTCCAAGAATTACTTCATTTTTAGTATATTAAATATACCACCTCAACTGCATCATACAAAAGAGAGTAACTATGCATAACAAGGGCACATCCATAGGTCTGATGATGTAATGATAAATAATAAAAAATATTTATCCATACAATCCCTTGCAAACAACTCTCAAGGCTCCAGTTATCCTAGGACAAATACTGCACTGTTTTAACTTGTGTCTGCCCTCTAGTGAGAAAGGAAGTAAAGAAATGCACAATACCGTAGGACGACAGAGGGGAGTTCAACTAGATACAATGGAGGGAGGAGCAGGGCCTAAGCTTAATTTATAATTAGCAGTGAGAACATCTGCTTTCTCCTGCATTTGATGTTGTTAATTGCTGTCAATTTATGGTGACCAAATGAATGTGAGACCTCCCAATCAACCTGATATCAACAGGTCCTGCAAACTCAAGTCCATGGCTTCTTTGATTGAGTCTGCTCACCTGTAATGTGGTCTTTCACTTTTTACTTTCTGCTGTGTATTCAATTTCTCCCCCTTTTCTGCTAAAATTAACATTCAGCATCTGCAAAAATTTTTTAAAAATGTACCTATGCTGCAGAAATAAAGCAGTTTGATACCAATTTAACTGTCATGGCTTCATCCTGTGAAATCCTGGAATTTGTAGTTTGGTGAGGTATTCAGCCTGGCCTGTCAGAGCACTCTGGTGCTTCACCAAACTACAAATCCCAGGATTCTGTAGGATGGCAGTTAAAGTGATGTCAAACTGTATTATTTCTGCAGATTGCTCCAAATAAGGTTTTATTTTGCTTAACTGTCATTTGTTTTTGTTTTTTTTATAATAGAGCAATTTGTCAGCAAATTTTTTTTAAACAGACTTGTTCACTATAAAGCTTTTCCCCACTGCTGTTCCTCATTGCAAAATTAATTATTTGTCATATATATTTAGATCAAAAGCTTTTGAAAAAGAATCTTGAGTTGCATTGGCATTGTTCCTGATTTTTGTAAATCTACTTCTGAAGATGGTAGTGTTAATGGTAATATTACCTGTCTGTCTTTCAAAACCATTAGCCTAAAGCCCAGTGATGCAGCTGTCAGATTTTTCATCATCAGTTGATGCACAGTCTCTATACAGAAACCATTTTCATCTTGTTTATCTTCATCTTTTCCCCTTTATAGTTTATTAAGCCAGACTGCAGAAAGTTCTTGTTTGGCTTGACAAAAAAACCTAGAAGATTGATTGGTGTCCTTTAG
Source organism: Phrynosoma platyrhinos (assembly GCA_020142125.1). Lineage (NCBI taxonomy): Eukaryota > Metazoa > Chordata > Lepidosauria > Squamata > Phrynosomatidae > Phrynosoma > Phrynosoma platyrhinos. The sequence goes on along the minus strand of JAIPUX010001880.1, from coordinate 110,216,246 downwards.
CTTGATATATCTTTGTTTAACCTCCATATGTTTCTGGGCTGCCTGGTTTGTATTTATAGCCAGAAATGGCAGTATGGAGCATAGGTGCATATGAATTACACATGCTCCTATATACTGTGTATATGGGACCAGCACATGGGAAAGGTATTTTGGGGGACTACGGGCCTTTACAGACTGCCAGAAATAGTGCAAATTGAGTCCACTTTAAGGGTTAGGGTTAGTGCTAGGTAATCATGGGAATTTTTTTTCTGAGACATTGAGCCTTCTCTGTCAGAGAGCTCTTGTGCCACAATAAAATACAGTTCCCATGATTCCCCAAACCTAACCCTAACCCTTAAAGTGGACTCAATTTGCACTATTTCTAGCAGTCTGCAAAGGCCCTACAACTCCACAAGCTCACATGGCCAGGGATTGTGCTGGCTGGAGTTGTGCTCTTAAAAAGTAATTTCCCAAGCTTGTAGCATTATTGAGATCTTGTAGCATTGTTGAGAATAATTGTATGAAAGAAGCTGTAGCATAAGGTTTCATAGACTTGATCTACTTCCTCAAATGTGTGGAGGAAGTAGACCAAGTCTATGAAAGCTTATGCTACAACTTCTTTCACACAGTTTTAAAGATACTACAAGATCCCTTTACATACTGATATTCCAGACTAACATAGCTATGTCTCTGAATTCTTCTAAGTTCTGTTTTGAACCAACAAATGCTCCCCGTGGGATCAACTACAGGTCTCTCACCAGCAGAGCACAGTTTTCTCTCACTCAAAATGGCCCAATTGGCTGTCTGCTTAGCCCCTCAGTCACATTATGGCTAGAATCATGTTGGCTAGTTTCAGTTAGAGAAGACTCATTCAATGAGTTATTGAATTGTAAGTAAATACATATGTAAATCCCATTACATCAATCTGTCTTCTCTAGTCAGGCATAATAGGCCTACTTGAGAGCCAGCATGGCATAGGAGTTTGAGTGTTGGACTATGACTCTGGAGACTAGGGTTTGATTCCCAGCTTGTCCATGAAACCCACTGGGTGACCTTGGGCAAATCATACTGTCTCAGTCCCAGGCGAAGGCAATGGCAAACCTCCTCTGAAGAAATCTTGGCAAGAAAGCCTCATGATAGGTTCACCTTAGGCTCACCATAAGAACAAGAACAAGAAATGATTTAACTTCCAAGTTTCTAGAGAAGAGGAATGAATGGTCAAATTGACAATGTCTTTTAAAAACACAGGCTTGAACTGTATTGATTAGTCTTCCCTACAGTAGACTTATTAAATCAATTATTGAATGGCTAGTCAACGTGTAAGTAGATACATTTTTTAATGACTCTAGATGTAATTAACATTTGGATTCAGACCATAGTTAGCACCTCTCTCTCTCTCTCTCTGCTTACTCAAGAGCAAGCAAGGGACCATAATCTGGATTAGATCACTAGCACATGGTTTGAAACCTTTTCATCTCTGCTTCAGTCTTGATCTGAATCTGGATCCCCAAACAGACTTGCAGTTTCCACTGCCAAGGCTATATACTAAAACCAAGAGACTCATTTCTGACCATACAAATTACAGTTGTGTGGTGATGCTGGGGAGATGATCTGGCTGGTGACAGCCTCTCTTGTTTCCTTCTTGGTAAAATTAATATGTGTAATTTGGTCCTCACTGTTTCACGTTGCTTGTTCTTCTCAGAGGTTGAAAAAATATTTTCATTTGTCAGGATTTTATTGAATCAAACCACTCTTGCCATGTTCCATACTGTGACCAGTTTGAGAATATGGCCACCTGTGCAGTGAAGCAGCCTTGACTATATTGTACAAGCAGAAATCTCATTGTTCCCAATGGCCATCACTGTGTTCACATTGCTGAATATGGCAATCCAGCACTACTACCCCAGCTGGGCTTCTTCCAATCATAGTCCAAAAATGTAATTCTCCCAAGCTTTAATTTTTCTCCACCACTTGTATGTGTTTCTAATCTGCTCTAGAATATATCACACACTCTGGATAATAGCTACATATTACAGAGAAAGAGATATGATTGGGGTTCTTGACTACTTTTTTTTAAAAAAACCCTAGTTTTTTAAGGCATTTCTCCAGACAACATGAGAAAGTAAAGAAATGGCCTTACACCTACCCCTCACTCTGAGAACACAACTGATAAAGTACTGTATATAAGTCTAGAAATGTAGGTTAAAAAACCTGAGTTGACTTATCCATGTGTCAATGTAAGTACTGTACTTTAAATCACACACATACACGCACATACCCTTTCTATACGTGGGGGATCCATTCCAGAACCCCCTTGCATATTGGAAAATAGATTTTTATGGCAGTGCACTCCCATTTTGTCCTCCCGTGCTTGCCATATGTATAAACTCAAATCAGCATATGGCAAGCCCACGTATGGTGCAGGTGTGCTATATATATATATATATCTCATCTGGCAGGCCGTTCCATAGTCTGGGAGTGCCTACCGAAAAGGCCCTCTGGGAGGTTGCAGACAGTCTGGTGTTCATTGGCTGTAGCAAGTTCCTCCCAGAGGACTGCAGTGTGTGGGGAGGATTGTATGGGAGGAGACGGTACCGAAGATAGGTTGGACCCAAACCATTTAGGGCTTTAAAAGTCATAACCAACACCTTATACTGGTCCCGGAAACTAATAGGCAGCCAGTGAAGAGACTTTATTACCAGAGTTATGTGGTCTCTCCTAGATGTCCCCGAAACCACTATGGCTGTCATGTTCTGTACCAACTGAAGTTTCTGGACCAAGCACAAGGGTATTCCCATATAGAATGCATAACAGAAATCCAGACGAGAGGTTATCAGTGTGTGCACCACAGTCTCAAGATCCCTTACTTCCAGGAAAGGCTGCAGCTGGCATATCAGCTGAAGCTGATAACAGGTACTCCTGACTATTGCATTTACCTGATTAGTCATCAGGAGTGATGAATCCAGGAGCATCCCAAGACTGCAAACACAGTCCTTCATGGAGAGTGTGACCCCATCCAGGACTGGAGGTTGCAACCCAATTCCTAGTTTCTGGGCTGCTACTGTGAGCACCTCCGTTTTGTCTGGATTCAGTGTCAATCTGTTTTTCCTCATCCAGTCCATTACTGCCTTAAGACAGTCATTGAGAGGAGAGATGCCATCGGGAGCTGAGGCCGATGATGAAGACAAGGAGAAATAGATCTGGGTGTCATCAGCGTACTGATAACACCCAGCCCCATGTCTCCGAATGATCTCTCCTAGCGGCTTCATATAGATGTTAAACAACATCGGGGACAGAATGGCTCTTGAGGAACACCACAAGTAAGATCTTTTTTTGCAGAACAACTGTCCCTGAACAACATCCTCTGGGATCTGCCCGAGAGGAAGGAGCAGAACCACTGCAACGCAGTGCCCCCGTTTCCCAACCTCCTCAGGTGATCCAAGAGGATGCTGTGATCTTTCATATCAAAAGGCGCTGAGAGATCTAAAAACACCAACAGGGTCACACCACCCCTGTTGATGCTCGGATGAAGGTCATCGGTCAAGACAACCATGGCAGTCTCAACTTCAAATCCCGTACTAAAGCCCATTTGAAATGGATCTAGATAATCGGTTTCATCCAAGACAGCTTGGAGTTGAAGAGCAACCTGTTGGAAAATGTAACTTGTGTGTGTGGAAATGTACAGATGTGGGAATTGTAGTTTGAGTAAAAAATGACAATATGGGAAAATTTGCCTGCAGGTGGAATATGAAAACAATCACAAAGAGAAGATAGTCAAGGACAGTATGTGTCTGGGAACATGGATGGCAAGTATAAACATATTAGGTCATCATGTTTTGTGAGAACCATTGTCCATGTGACTATGAGTCACAAGGAGCGGCTGGACTTTGAGGATGTTTTGCAAGTGTCCACAAATGAATTAAGCCCTCAGCTTGGGGGAGTGGAGCTGTGTCTTTTTCTTCTGCTGATTAGCTCTGATGATTCTGTTGTTCCTGCCTGCTGATGTTTTGATCTACTTGTAAATAGTTACTTTGTATTTACTGCAACTGGAGAATAAAATGTGCCTCTTTAGAGTTATCTTCTGCTTCTGGTCTGATTAATGGGAACGTTGCATTCTTAGGTGGTAAGATCAGCACCAGAGAAGAATGCCATGGAGATCAACTCGTAGTGGAGGAAGGCTTTGGCAGTGGAGGTTTCCACAAAGATTTATCTACTCTGCTCAACTTACACAATAACAAAGGCTTATGGTGCCCAGATCATTCTGTGCTGTGTTGCTGGAGACTTCTGGAGTTCATGAGCTGTGAATAAGAGGCACTGTTTTTTTTTTTTAAAAGGGATTCTCCCTAAGCTGTCATGCCGGAAGGCAAAAGCGTTAAGATCCATGAACTTTGCTTTGACTTAACACAATAGACAGTGGAAGCTGGGAAAGCAGCCAGGACTCTTAAGTGCTAGGTATGGAGGCTGTGAAATTTCCCAAATTGGATGAATCAAACTTTAGTGCCTGCAGCACTTATGCTCAGTCATTGCATGTGAAAGAGGGTCTATGGGCCATGGTTGAAGCTGGGGTGCCAGCTGGGGCTGTAGCAGCTGTTCAGCAAGATGATCAAAAAGCAAAAGCAACTATCCTTTTTTCGATTTCTCCCAATCAAATCAATTATGTCAGAGATAAAGCATCTGCCAAAGAGGTGTGAGATACTCTTAAAGATATTCATCAATCCAGCACAGTGCTGTCTAAGATGATTTGGTGCAGAAGACTTTATGTGTTGTGGTTGCAGCATGGGCAGTCTCCTGATCATCCAAGATTTGTTCATCTGGAGATCATCCAAGATTTGTTCAATCAGGTCCAGATGAGAGATGTTCAACTCCCAAGGGAACAAAAGGCATATATTTTGCTGGGAAGTCTCTCAAGGAAATATGAGCATGTGCTGTATAGTCTTCAGGGAGTTCCTGAAGCACAAATCACAATGGAACTGGTGACTGCTAGAGTTTTAGAAGAGAGCCAGTGTCACTGGTTGAAGGCAGGACTTCAGAGGCAGCAGCAAGCCACGCCTAGGTCCATGCACACACCAGAGGGAGCTTCCAGGGAACTGCAACCGGAGAAAGCAGCTGTGTCCAAGGAGAGAAAGTGTTTTGTTTTGTTTTGTGGAAAACCTGGTCATCTGAAGAAAGATTGCAGGAAATTTTCAGCAGCCAGGCAAAAACAACACCCCAAAGACTCTGGGACCAGAGAGGGTGTTGTGGCTGTGACAAGGAGCAGTGACAGTGTGACCCACCATGAAGTCAAGCCTAATCCAGACTGGATTCTTGATTCTGGATCCACAGGACATATGGTAAACACTGCTGAGCTACTCAAAAGTAAGAAACCTCCCAATGTGGCTTCAGTAGCTTTGGTTGATGGAGCACCAAAGGAAATCAAAGACATGGGGACTCTGTTCATCCCAGGGTTTTCAAAAGACTTTGGTAATGTATTGTGTGTACCTAAATTGCAAAACTGTTTAGTTAGTGTGTCTGCTTTGACCACTGATGGGTATGCATTGAATTTCAAGGGGGATTAATGTGTGATCACCATGAATGATGAGGTTTGTGCAAAACCTGTGAAAAGGGACAAAATCTATTATATGGTGGATAGGACAGAATGTGCTGTAGTTAATAATGTGCCTTTACATTTAGACTGTGCTCATTACTACCACCGGGTATTGGAACATGCAAGCTTCAACAATCTTGGGAAACTGGGGGAGGTGTGCTCAGAATTCAAAATGTCTCCTTGTTCAAATCACTTGGAATGTTCAGTTTGCAGCAGGATAAAGTTGAAAGTTTTTCCTCTGGCCAAACGCAGCAATCAGTCCATGCAGATCTTGCAGGGCCTTTCTTAAAAAGCCTGGGAAACAAGTATTTTATGGTAATTGTGGACCATTTTTCTAGGTACTCTTATGTGATGCTCTTGAAAGAAAATAGTGAAGCAGCAGAATGTCTCAAAGATTGGGTTAACATGATTGAAAGGGAGTTTGAGTACAAAGTGGGATCTTTGGTCACAGACAGGGGTGGAGAATTCTTGTCGAATTGGTTGAGAAAGAAGGGAATTCATCACAACACCACAAACCCTGCAGTTCCACAGGAGGATGGTTTGGTAGAAAGACAAATAGGTGTCCTAAAGCAAATGAAAGACTGCATGATGTTAGATGCGGAAGCACCTGAGCAGTTGTGGGGGAGGCTATTCTGACAACAAATCATCTTGCAAATCAGGTTTGGAATTCTGCTGTAAAGAAAACCCCATTTCATATTCTTTTTTGTAGACCACCTAACTTAAAGCAAAGCAAAAAGCAAAGCAGCTTATTTATATACCGCTTCATATCATGCTATGGGATGTCTAAGCGGTTTACAACTATGAGCTGATTGCCCCCCAACAATCTGGGTACTCATTTTAGCGACCTTGGAAGGATGCAGGCCTGAGTCGAGCCTCAGCCCTGGCTGGTATTGAACTCGCAACCTTGTGGTCTATGAGTGAGTGGCTGCAGTACAGGCATTTAACCACTGCACCACCAGGGCTGATCTTGAGAGTGTTTGGACAATATGCAAATGTTTATGTACCTGCCAGTTTCAGAAAGAATGGTGAACCTAAGTGGCACAGGTTGATGTTTGTGGGATATTCTGAGAATAGCTATAGATTTCATCTTGGTCATGGGGAGATCTTGCTATTCAGAAGTGCCAACTTTGAAAAGCACTCAGGTTGGGAGAAGCTGCATTCCAACAAAGAGGTTTTTCTTAGGTTGGGATAGTTGGACATGAGTTCTAGAAATGGAGGGGTAGTAAAACAAGAATCAGCATCCTCAGTGAGTCTAGTACTTCAGAACAGCCTGCACAGACACGACCAGACACAACTAGAAAGTTGGAGACAAAGAGAAAAAGAGATACAGAGGTTCAGATGAGTTCTGACAGTGAGGATGAGAGAGGTTGAACAAAGGTAATATTGCCAAAGAGGACTCAGAGAGTGAGAAAGCCTCCAGAACGTTTTGTAGTGCAGAGTGCAAGAGCCTGTACAGTGGTGGCTGATAAGCCTGAGAGTTTTAAGCAGGGGTAGGCAACCTTTCCCCTTTAAGGGCCGAGGGACTTCAGCTCCCAGAATCCCAGGAGCTATTGGCCAACATGGGACTATTGGCCAACATGGCTGAGGCTTCTGGGAGCTGAAGTCCCTCGGCCCTTAAAGGGGAAAGGTTGCCTACCCCTGGTTTTAAGGATTTGCAGAGTTATCTTGAGGAAGAGAAGGAGAAGTGGTTTTCTGCTATGGGTCAGGAGTACATGTCATTGGTAAATAAGGAAGTTTTTCAGATTGTTGAGAGACCTAATAATCACAAGGTGATAGGTTGTAGATGAGTTTTCAAAAGAAAGGAGATGCTGGATGGTACTCATAAACATAAGGCCAGCTTGGTGGCAAAAGGTTTTGCACAGCAGAATTTTGAGAACTTTGACAAAACATTTTCTCCTACAGCTAAGCCAAAAAGCCTGAGATTGTTTTTGTCATTAGTAGCAAGGAAAGGCCAGTTAGTAAGGCATTTTTATTTTGAAACTGCATATTTGAATGCTGATCTTGAGGAAGAAGTGTTCATGGAACAACCTTTGGGTTTTGAACAGGACAGTGATAGAAAGGTTGAAGAAGGCTTGGTATGGTTTAAAACAGAGTGCAAGGAGTTGGAATCATTGTATTCATGAGGAGTTGGTGAAACTAGGGTACAAACACAGCATTGCTGAGGTGTGTTTACACCAGGGGTAGGCAACCTTTCCCCTTTAAGGGCCGAGAGACTTCAGCTCCCAGAATCCCAGGAGCTATTGGCCAACATGGCTGAGGCTTCTGGCAGCTGAAGTCCCTCAGCCCTTAAAGGGGAAAGGTTGCCTACCCCTGGTTTACACTAAGGGAGATGTGACATTGGTGATTTACATTGATGACTTGTGTGTCGTAGCGAAGTCAGAATGGGAGATTCAAGCAGTACAAAGAGAATTGGCAAATAAATTTGTGATTAAGGATTTAGGAATTCTCAAGGCCTACCTAGAGATTGAGGTAGAGTGGACTAAAGATGGTAGATGTTTGTTGAGTTAACAGAAGAAGATAGAAAGACTGATTGAGAAATGTGGACTGTAGAGTGCTAAAGTAGTGAAAAGTCCTATGATTCCTGGTTATGCCAACAGTGAGTCAACACAGGAGTTTGACAATCCATAATTGTTTAGAAGCATTGTTGGGAGCTTGATGTTCATTGCAAACAACACAAGGCCAAATATTTCTTTTGCAGTGGGAGTGCTTAGCCAGAAGGTGAGCAATCCAAAAGCTGAGGACTGGACTGCAGTGAAACATGTGTTAAGGTACCTGAAAGGTAGAAAAGACAGAAAGCTTGTGATACAAGGCAGCATGGTTTAGCTTGATTGTTTTGTGGACAATTTGTTTGCTTCAGAATTATATGACAGGAAGTCAGTGTGTGGTTTATTGATAAAGTTTGGAGAAGTCCAATAGTTTGGCACAGCAAGAAGCAGAGCTGTGTAGCTTTGAGTACATCTGAGGCACAGTTTGCAGCTTTGTCAGAAATGGTTTCAGAAATACAGTGGATACGACAGTTGCTTGAGAATTTAGGGGAAAGATGTGTTGAACCAACTGTGGTTCCTGAGGATTCACAATCATGCACTGCAATGTTAGAGGCTGAGAATTTGAAGTGCAGAATAAAGTACATAGGTGTGAGATATCAAAATGTTAGGGAGATGATCCAAAACAAAATTATGCGTCTAGAATACATAGACATAAGGGACAATATAGCTGATGTTTTTACAAAAGTGTTGTCAATTGAGAGATATGAACAGCTAACACAGCTGGTGGGAATGGTACCTTAAATACACGATTCTAGCTGTTGAGCTAAAGTGCAAAATCAAGGGAATGAAAAAAAAACCATAATACAAACCAAACAACATGACACACATCTATACATTTGGAATGGAATGTTGGAAAATGTAACTTCTGTGTGTGGAAATGTACAGATGTGGAAATTGTAGTCTGAGTAAAAAATGACAACATGGGAAAGTTTGCCTGCAAGTGGAATACGAAAACAATCACAAAGAGAAGATAGTCATGGACAGTATGTGTCTGAGAACATGGATGACAAGTGTAAACATATTAGATCATCATGTTTTGTGAAAACCATTGTCCACGTGACAATGAGTCACAAGGAGAGGCTGGACTTTGAGGATATTTTGCAAGTGTCCACAAATGAATTAAGCCCTCAGCTTGGGGGGTGGGGGTGGAGCTGTGTCTTTTTCTTCTGCTGGTTAGCTGGTTAGCTCTGATGATTCCGTTGTTCCTGCCTGCTGATGTTTTGATCTACTTGTAAATAGTTACTTTGTATTTACTGCAACTGGAGAATAAAGTGTGCCTCTTTAGAGTTATCTTCTGCTTCTGGTCTGATTAATGGGAAAGCTGCATTCTTAGGTGGTAAGATCAGCACCAGAGAGAATGCCATGGAGATCAACTCGCAGTGGAGGAAGGCTTCAGTAGTAGAGGTTTCCACAAAGATTTATCTCCTCTGCTCAACTCACACAATAACACAACTGCCCTCTCGATCACCTTGCTCGAAAAAGGTAACATGGGGGCTAATCCAGGAAGGGGAGGGGCAGCCACACACTGGGCGCCCCAACCCCTTCCCCAAAATGTCCTCGGAGCAGCCGGCTCTCCGAGGATGACCTCCCACTGCAGTGTCCACATACGCCACAGCGGAAGAGTCGCTGAAGGTGCTCCGGCAGTATTATGCGGTGCACCTTCAGCAACTTGTGGAAGGAACACTATTTTAGTGCTCCTTCCAGGGGCGGTGAAGCTGCGCTACGGGACCGAGGCATGGGGATGCCTCGGCCCCACGGTGCAGCTTCCTGAGGCAGCCCCGTGCCGCCTGTCTGCTTCCCCCCATGGACACTGGCCTATAGCTGTTCATATCCAGGGTGTCCAGGGAAGGCTTTTTCAGAAGCAGCCTAACTGCCACTTCCTTTAAGCAAGATGGAACAAAACCTTCCCTGAGGGATGTGTTGATGATGTCCACAAGGAACAACCTCAAGGCACACCCCTGGATGGCCAGCCACGATGGGCAAGGATTAAGAGGGCAAGTCATCTTCCTCACACTACCAAGGAGCTTGTCCACGTACTCGGTACTCACAGATTGAAAATGATCCGGTAAAATTAAATCAATGGATCTGCTGGATGAACTAAGCCTAATTGACTGGCCTACCTGCCAGATGGTATAGGTATATATTCATACATATATGAAGAGAGCTAAGACTAGTGTGGTACAATCTTTTTTTCTTTTGAGTAACCCATGTTGGCTCTTAATAGTCACTCCATTTTTTTATACATGTTCAAATCTTTTAAACCCTTTCCTGGTATAAACATCAAACTGACTGGTTTATAGTTGTGAGGGTTGACTTTTTCTGGTTATCCTTTTTGAAGACAGGTCAACATTTACCTCCATTCTCCAGGGAACTCACCTCGCCTTAAAGTATTCTTAAAGATTATCACCAGAAGCCCAGAGGCATTTGCCACCAGAAAGAAAGTCTTGCTTCTACTATCATTCAAGCTAGCATTCAGATGCTGAGAAATTAGAATCAGAGTCTTGACAGATGTCCAAGCATATGGCAAGAGCCATATAGGAACAGGCTTCTTCCTCTGAATATAAAAGAGAAATAAGATTAGGATATATACAACTAAATTATAATGATGGAGATTGTTGTTTCATCCAGCTAACTATCTAGTCAAGCAGCAGGCTTTCTAATTTCTCTGGTAGGTTACTTTCACATATGGACACACTAAGATGATTTAAACTGGGTCTAAATGTGTTGTTGTGTTCCTTCAAGTCATTTCCAACTTATGGTAACCCTACACCCTATCATGGGTTTTTCTGAGGCTAAGAATGTGTGACTGACACAAGATCACCCAGTGGGTTTCCATGGCTGAGTGGGGAATTCAACTTTGGTCTCCAGAGTGGTAGTCTATGCTCAAGCTATTATAGCATGCTAACTCTTACTGGGTCTAATATTAATATTCATACCTAGAAGTTGAGAAGATTATCACACAAGGGCTGTTTTACAATTTAAAAATGCTATTCTAATGTTATTAAGCAAGAATGATTCAATGGTGATATTAAAACACTTTCACACTGGTCTCAATAACAGGACATTAACGATTCACAAGCAGTAAAAAGTACAAAAGTGCTTTTACATCCCACACATTGGCAGAAGTTAGCAGAGAGAAAAATGGGTCTTTTCTCACTGCTGAGGGACTTTGCTCATGTGCAACACAGGAAGTGATTCCCAAGCACACTGGGAGGCTGGGGGATTCAATTTAGGAGATTATCCTCCTCTTGCATTCTGGGACATGTAGGTTAGGAAGGGACATTTAGAATATTTAGCCAGAGAGCTATTAGGCTCACTCAACTACAAACCCCAAAATGCAGCAGGAGGCTGCCAGAGCAGTGAAAGTAGATTAGCCCAATTTTAAGAGTGTAGTGCAATAATCTACTCCCCAGAAGTTTTAATGAATAAATATCAATAGCGCTATTGAAATGTGATTGGGTTTCACACATTTGCAGTAGCACTAATGAATCTTGATCAGCAAGCCATTGATGGTGTTTTATCCTCGATGAGTTATTCCACTAGCATGACACTTCCATGACTATACAAGAATGATAGGAGGACAACATTTTGTGAAAATCTTTGCCCTGATCATGCAATAATGGCATTAACAATGCTCTTCTCTAATGCTTATCCTGTGTGATAATCTTCTGAGTTGTTCCACCAAACAACTCCATTCCTGTCCCTTTTCTTAGGCATTTCAGCAACAAATATCTGCAGGATAAAGCTTTCATGATACACAGCTAAACATTTAAAACCTATCTTGCATGGACATTGTCTGCTATGTGCATTGATCCAACTGCTATTAAAGAATGAGCTAACACAGGTCACTTCAAAAGTTGGATGGAAACAAACTGGTAGCTCCTATGCTTATGCAGAATAGGTTTTAAATGTGTTCTGTGATGCAGCCTGATCAAAATCCAAGCTGCCATATTCTGAACAACCTATAATTTAGAGCAGGGGTAGGCAACCTTTCCCCTTTAAGGGCCGAGGGACTTCAGCTCCCAGAATCCCAGGAGCTATTGGCCAACATGGGACTATTGGCCAACATGGCTGAGGCTTCTGGGAGCTGAAGTCCCTCAGCCCTTAAAGGGGAAAGGTTGCCTACCCCTGATTTAGAGGGTTATAAACTCCAGAAAGAAGGTACAGTTAAGCTCTTAATTAAAGTTACATATGGTACAGATTTTTTGGCGGAGATGAGAACAAGGTAGATAGCATTGCCAGAATAAAAACCAGAGAGGTTTCCTGCACTTTATGCAGAAGAGGGAACTTCAGCCAGTATTGCTTGTTGAAATTCCCTTTACTACACATGGACAGAAGCCCTGGCCAGTTTTCACACTGGCAATTCTAATTTCAGCTAAGAGTAATAATCATTCATGATGAGGAATGAAAGGAAGCACAGCCCAACTGTGTTGCTTGTTCTCCTTGCTAAGCTACTAATGCCACCATCTCTCACCGGAGGTCAGGGTCTGGGGACTTCTTCATGTCCCCAAAAAATTCTGAAGTTTTAGGAAATATTGTTCCATTCTATACCTACTATAGAGCTATTCTGGGTGATAAAGGTCCAACCCCATGGATTTAGCCCCATGGATAGCTCATTTAAAGTTCACACTATGCCAGTAGTTGTCACTGAGTGGGGAGAGAGAGAGAGAGAGAGCGAGAGCAATCATGGAGTCATGTTATGGTAATATTTTCCTGTATAAATTGAGCAGATAAACTGGCCCTAGGCTGAATTTTAGTTGAAGGCTTTTCATTATTTTCTCCCTTTTCAAAACTGCAATAATATTGCTCACTCTTAGCTTCCTTTTGCTTCAGATGGCTGTGAAATTCCAAAACAAGAGATAGTATCTTAAATTTAAGGGAACCGGGAGCCTAATTGGATCACATTTTTAAGAACTGACCCACATTTTCCTCTTTCCTAGCTATTTTTAATTTTTTTTTTGCTTTTCTTAGCTGAAGGACATTTTTGATTAGCACTCTATCCTTTTAGAGTAGGTTAATTCAGCACTTCCAGATAGAATTGAAGACAGGGTACATTTGGAAGACAAATTTAAAGCAGCAAAGCTTATTGCCTGAAAGTCTTGAATCAAGTGCTAGCACATCTTGGCACACTTAGCTTTTATTGCATCCACGCTGGAACTTAATGGAGTCTGAAGTAATCTCAACAGTATTAATTGATCCTGTCATAGGTGACTATGATATTTATTCACACACATAGCTCAGAGCCTGCTGAGGTCTACAGTCTAATTCACTAGGTCACCCGTATTCAAAGATACAATGGAGGAATATTTTTTATATACATGGAAATATTTCTCTCTGCTTGTAAAATATTACAGCTCTCTAGTGTGACCTGATGTTTGCAAACTGTGCTTCAGGGATACATTTTTGGATGGATGAAACCAATCCTGTCTAGTTAATTTGGTCATCAAAATCACCATGACAGCCAAAAGAAACCCCCATTTTCAGTGAGAGTATACCTCAGATGCATGAAATATAAAAGAAGGGAGAGCAATTGCCTTCATGACTTACACTGGAGAGAGTCTCAGAGTCATTTGGCTGGATGTGGTTGGAAAGAGGACACTGGCATTAAGTTGGTTTAGGGCATGAGTCCACATCTATATTCCTAGAGCCTGGAAAGGTACCTTTGGACTTGAAGTCCCAGAATCCCCAGCCAACTGGTGGCCATGCTGGCTGTGGGACTCTGGGAGTTGTTTCCAAATCAACATATCTGAGCTATTCTGAACCATGGCACTGTATTACTGCTCAGTTGCTCCATGGAGTTATGCCAGCATACCAGTATTGATCAGTAATTGCTTTCTTCCATCAAAAAGCTATCATTGTTATAGATCATTTATTGATAGATTTATCACTAAATTATTTGTATTTATTATTTATTTATGTGGCTGAGAAGGGGAGTGAATAATCTGTATTACTTTCTAGAGGAAAAAATATTTTTGAATGCATGAAGGTGGAATTTGAAATCTTCAGGTGTGCACACAGTTAGCCTCTTCCATACATTAATTTGAAATATGCTGCTATAGGTGAGCTCTGGACCACCAAGAAGACAAATGAATGGATCTTAGGTCAATTAAGATTTAACTCTCCCTAGAACAGAGACAATAGTATTTTGGACATATCATGAGAAGACAGGACGCATTAGAAAGAACAATAATACTTGGTAAGGAGGAAGGAGCCAGGAAAAGAGGAAGACAGCAATACAGATGGATAAACTGAGTCAAGAAAGCCACAGCCCTTAGCTTACAGGACTTGCACAGGACTATTGATAAGAGGTCTCTGTTTCATAGGGTCATCATAAGTCACCTTGACAGCAATTAACAATAATAATATTAATTCATTCACATTCACTTTACAATAAAATGACAACAGAAAATAGTACATGCAGTCCAGATATATAGCAGATCCCATTTTGGCCCACAAATGGAAATAGAAGAGATGTAAGATACGTAGCAAAGTACATAATAGTTTGGCAAGGTATGGCTTAGTATGGTCATATTATGTCATCAATGCCCATCAGCACTCTACATTGGACAAACAGGCCAGTCCCTGTGCCAGGGGATAAATGGACATAAATCAGACATTAGGAATGAGAATACACAAAAACTGGTGGCTGAACATTTGAATCTCCCTGGGCATTCCATCTCAGACTTCAGAACAGTGGTCCTTGAACAAAAGAACTACAAAGGAAAGAGAAACAGCAGAATTGGGATTCATCCATAAACTGCAGTCCCTCAGCAATGGATTGAACAGGGACAATGACTTCCTGGCTCACTACACACATTTCAACACTATCTGATTCCCATCCTCAGGGGGACATCCTACATTCATCTATTCTCTCCACCTACAGGCTGGTTTCCAAGGCCAAGATGGTCTTGCCATCTCATTTCCATACCCAATGGCTATGTCTTTATCCACAAACGACTATCGTTAAAACTGGATTTGCTATTTCATTTGCTATTTCAAGGATTTTGAATTTGAATTGACATTCTCACATACTATATATATGTCCGTCCCTGGCTTCCATTCCACCAAAAGCATCTGAGGAAGTCGATTGAAGTCTACAAAAGCTCATGCTGCCAACTTCTTTCTTTCAGTTAGTCCCAGAGGTGCTACAAGATCTCTCTACATACTGATTCTATGGACCAATATGGCTATGTCTTTGAATTCTACCAAAGTTGATAATGTTCTCTTGTTTGGAAGTTCTCCAGTTTTGGCTAGAATCTTGTTGGCACACACCAACTGAGCTTGCTATCAGAGGGAGTGATACAGAGACAAAATCTGTCAGGATATTTTCCTGTGCAAGATCAACTAAAATGAATGAGCACTGTGGAAAACTGTGACCTCTTACTAATTGCAAGATGCTTTATCAACAGAACTTTCCAGTAGATTCTGCCAATGGTGCACTTCTACTGCAAGGTATGTCCTAGAGTTGGGGAACTTTCCCCAAGGTAAGTGAGTACAGGATAGCAGCCTAAGGAAATTGTCACAGGAGAAATTCACAAAAAATAATGGGAATTAAGTTTTTTAAGGGCTAAAATACAGAAGGAGGTATCCAAATGGGGGAAAAAACTACTAAATTATTGAGGGAGATAGATTGAAATTCTCACTATTTATTTATTTTCCACCCCAACCTCAAATTGGGACTCAAGGTGGATTACAATTTAAAGGAAGAGCAATACAGCTAAAAACATACAAAAAGTGGAAAAAAATGGAATTATTTGCAACTTTACAGTTCCAGACATGGAAAACAAATATGCTATAAAAAAGGAAATTATATGTTTAAGATACATAAAAAGAAAATACTTTTGATGTGGCTTTTTATGTATAGAAGAGAATGTAATAAGATGCCATTAAGCTTAGATTCAGAAGCTGCAAATGAAATCATCCACACACTTCCAAACTGTGATAAATTTAAAGATATATTGTGGGACTGTGCGTGCTGCATTCTCATTTCATTCTACTTCAGTTTTGGCTCCTACTGCTTAAACTCCTTTTGTGCCATTGGTTATTTACACCTCTTCCTCTCCCCAATCTGACTCATGCTATCCCTCTCTCACAGTACCTAAAGATATTTCAGAGAGAATGGCTACATACATATACCTATGTTCTTGTGGATACATAGATTGAGATATCTTCTTTACAAATGTAATAATAGCAGAACCAGAGCCACATGGAATTGTACATTACAACCATTGTGTCTGCCTGTGAAATTGTGACATATTTATGTAGTAAATTTGTGACCTGTTATTACAACTATTAGAAGCCCTATTTGTGTAGTAGTTATGCGAGCTGAATAAGGACAGACACATTTTGGCATGCACTAATGACCATGTGCTTGTTTCAGCACAAAACATGGGGGGGGAACCCATGTGTTTTTCTATGCAAAATAATTCCTCCTCAACAATTCAGGAAATCCAAACACTGACAGAAAATTACTCAGGATTCTCATTGGTCTCTTATTCTTTTTGGGAAGGTTTTCTGTTTGTTAGGACCCCCCTTTTTTGACCTGGGAATAAATATTCTTTCCATTCCTATGGTTACTCCATCAATGAGGAAGAAGGAGCCCTGGTGGTGCAGTGGTTAAATGCTGGTACTGCAGCCACAATGTTGTGAGTTCGGTCCTAGAGGAGGGCTCCACAATTCACTCAGCCTTCCATCCTTTTGTTGGTCAGTAAAATGAATAGCCAGCTTGTTGGGGCAATTGGCTTACACATTGTAAACCACTTAGGGAATGCTAGTTCACTGATAAGTAGTATAGAAATGTACCTGCCATTGCTAATATGAAGAACTGTGATTAAGGGCTTTGCTTTCCTTTTGCTAGAAGCAGTAATGGTGAGCCTCAGATGCAAGGAGCCTTTCAAGAAATTTCTCCTCCCACAAGAAATTTGGTGACACCAATATCAATGCCCACAAACAGAACTGAAAGCTTCAAGAAGCCTTTTGCACACAACTTCATGGAATCTGGACTGACTGGAGAAGAGATTTAGTGACCAGAAGGAAAACTAGCAAGGAAAAGGTTAAAATGGTCTCTGTAGAGAGGTCAAACCTATGAGATTTTGAAGAGGAAGTATTGAAGAATTAGGAAGATAGGCTGCATTTGGGTGTGGAAACCAGAAGTGGAAATAGGCTTAGGGTCAAACTAAATGTAAGTTTATTATTTATTTATTTATTTATTTATTTGGAGAGGTGCTTCTCCAAGTAGTGAAAGACATCTATTTATCAAACACACAATTTCTTACATGATATCCTGCATTTAGAATGTATTGCTCTGTGACTGGTCATTAGAAGTAAAAATAGGCTTAATTTGAAAGTCTGATTGCAAAGGTGTGTTTGTGTGGGTCTCCAAGGAAATCGCATTGTTGGAGGGGAAACAGGTGGATTATGAGAACTATTGACTGTAATGGGGGGGGGGATGCAGCTGGGCGGCCCTGGGCCACCCTGAGAAGCAGAGGATTAGGGCCAAGGCTGCCCCACACCTCAGGCCCAATTCTCCCTTTTGCTGGCCTGGAAAAGAGCGGCAAAGTGCTGCTCCTTTCAGAGCTGACAAAAAGGACGCCCCAAGAGCTGCCGCACGGCTCTTTTGTGCCCTTTCCAGTGCAGCGCATCAAGATGCTGCGCTGGGAGGACGTTCTGACACCACGTGCCATGTGTAACAGCACATGGCATCAGGATGTCCTCAGGGAGGGGTTGCGGTGGCTGGCGTGTGGCTGCCCTTCCCCATCCCTGCCTCGAGGACACTGCAAAGGGCCCATCTGCAGAGGACCTTAATCATTCTAGTTTCTTTCATTAGTAATCATTAGTGACAAATGATCAAAAAAGCAGGGAGAAAAGGAAAAAGAGAACATGGTATTTTGGTAATCAGGATGTCCTGTCCTCAACATATTGTAAGCCATACACCTATCCAATCACCCAAACTTGCATGTGATCCCAACTTCATATAGATCACAGGTAACTAAAGTGACCCCCTTCAAATGCACTACAAATCCTGGCATCTCTAACCATTAGCCATCCTAAGTGGATAAGAGCTCAGCTCAAACTGAGGTAAAAGAGATGGGATGGACATAGTAAAAATATAACAGGAGGCTAAGGATTCAGTGATGCAAATTTGAATGGTACAGAAAAAAGACCAGGGGCAAGTGGTTTCTGAGAAAAACGTCCCCAAAAGGGGTTAGAAATTCTGCATAAGGATAACTGACCAATGAATGCATGATAACAGACAACAAGGCTTAATCGGTTGTTGGCAGATTTACAAAGGAAATATTAAAGTAGCTCTAAGTGGAGATACTAGGGAACAATATAATATGTAATACATTGCCTGGTTGGAACAAAACATGGCATTTGGCTCCTAGAAACAAGAATGTTCACTTCTTCTGATGTCCAAACTATACTGCCTGCAAATATTTAGTTTAAATGCAACAGAGAGGTCATATTAATGGTGAAGGTAGGGGGGAATTAGTAATTTTGACCACATGGGACAACTTTTCATTTTTACTGTATTCATTGTTTCATTCAACCCCAACCTGCTAATTTTCAATAAGGAAGAACGAGCAGGTTAGTTATGCAGAATCATCCCAATAAACAGCTGGGATATTTCAGCTGTACAAGCATGTATCTCTATTGCTGTTTTCCCCCCACTCTTTAGTTTACTTCTAAGATTTCAATTTCCATGATATACAATTTTCGCTGGGATTGGAATGGATGAATGAAGTCTTAATGATAGGCAATAGAATGGGGAAAAATCTCCCTATTATTTCAGACAAGGCAAATAAGAGAGGAAGGAGAAACAGGGAGGAGAACTGTCAGCAGAAAATAATCAAAACAAAGCCTATCAATCTTTGCATCATATTTTTCTTAGTCTGTGTTTGAAAGTTCCAAGAAAATGGAAGGAGGAGGTCTGGCTCTGATCCAGAGTTTCTTGAATGCTTCAAAGCACACCTAAAACCTCTGGATGACCTGTTGTCCTACATCCACATGAAACAGAAGAATCAAGATTGTCACACAGATGTACCTATTCCAGTTTTCATAGAATCATAGAGCTGGAAGAGATCCAGTAGGTTTCATGGCTGAGCTGAGAATTAAACTCGGGTCTCCAGAACTGTAGTCCAACACTCAAACCACTACATTAAAATGGCTTCCTACTGAGGATTGAGCAAGTTTATTTTCTACTACTCCAGAAACTAACTAGGGGTTAGACTAGGCTCTAAGCACTCTGTGGATTAGCGGCCCCAAATCTACAGTGTCCAGAGAATTTCTCCTCCGCTGTCTAAATGTCCACCAGGTTGCGAGTTCAATACTAGCCAGGGCTCAGGCTAGACCAGGGGTAGGCAACCTTTCCCCTTTAAGGGCCAAGGGACTTCAGCTCCCAGAATCCCAGGAGCTACTGGCCAACATGGGACTATTGGTCAACATGGCTGAGGCTTCTGGGAGCTGAAGTCCTTCGGCCCTTAAAGGGGAAAGGTTGCCTACCCTTGGGCTAGACTCAGGCCTGCATCCTTCTGAGGTCGCTAAAATGAGCACCCAGCTGTTGGGGGGAAATGAGCTTACAGTTGTAAACTACTTAGACATCCCATAGAGCGATATGAAGCGGTATATAAATGAAGCTGCTTTTTGCTTTGCACTGCCATTTAACCCCCCAATGGGTGCACAGTCTTCCCTCTCTTATCGGAGAGGCGTTAGGATTAGGGGTACTTGAATTTCGATTGAAATCCCTCTAAATAACCCAAGGAAGGTTACCGGAGCCGATCCTTCTCACCTCCTCCATCACTGACGCTCACCCCGGAAGTCCTCCACCCATGTTTTATATAAACATTTTATATAAATAATTGCAATGAATTTCAAGACACTCCCAGTTTTTCTTCCTCCTCCCATTCCCCCCCCCCCCCATTTGAGAAGGGTGGGTTGGGACTTGCTTTGTGGTTGTGTGCCTTCATTTCTGACCTATGGCAACCCTAAGGCAAACCTATCACAGGGTTTTCTTAGCAAAATTTCTTCAGAATGGGTTTACCTTTGCTTTCCTCTAACAATGTGAGAATGTGACTTGTCCATGGTCACTCAGTGGATTTCCATGGCTGAACAGGATTTGAATCCTGCTCTCCAGAGTCATAATCCAACCCTCAAACCACTGCACCATGCTGGCTTGCTCATGGTTAGAAAAATCAAACAAATTAATAATAACTCTCTAGACAACTACTGCTAGGGAAAGGAAACTTGCACTGGGACTGAGGGGTCCAGATGCCAGTATCATGGGTATAAAATTGGCCACAACTTTATTGGACATATGGGGTGATACATTCATCATGTCAACATAGGTTCATTAAAATTAATTATAAGGCAACTATAAATGGTCATAAATCAACCATAACTTGAACATAAATCCTTCATAAATGCAGGTATGAATCAATCATAACTGATCATATTCACAAGCAGGTCATAAATCATTGATGGTAATCTGTAAATCCATCACTGTCAAATTAATTTGTTAATTGCCTAACCAGTTAACCATAGTTGTGACAGCATCAAGAAAAGAATTCAAAGAATACATGTAAACAAGAACAAAAGGCAATCCCAGCCATCAGACAGGGCACCATTAAACTGAGAAGTGGATACATTAAACCAATTGCTATAAAACATCTGACCAACTAGACAGCATATAAACTAAATTAACTAGTCCAACACTCCCAGGGAGGGTGAAAAACCCATGCTCCAATAACATGGGAAAATTCCTTCCTGGTCCCAAGAGGTGACCTGCCGAAGCCTGGGGATGTGATAAAGCAAAAAATGGGTGGGTTGATTGGGTTGATGGTACGGGCTGGAGGAAGGCTGCCACCATGTGGAGTTGTGGCTTATATACCCTCCAGATCTTCTCCCTAATCTCAGGAGATCAGAGGTCCTCTTGAGACTTCTAGTCTTGCAATGCCCTAGAACCACTGGGGTCGGAACACTAGGGGCGCCTGGTGCAACAAAGCAAAAAGCAAAGCACTTTCATTTATATACTGCTTCATACCGTGCTATGCAGTGTCTAAATGGTTTACAACTGTGAGCTCATTGCCCCCCAACAGCTGGGTACTCATTTTAGTGACCTTGAAAGGATGCAGGCCTGAGTTAAGCCTGAACCCTGGCTAGTATTGAACTCGCAACCTTGTGGTTTTTATGAGTGAGTGGCTGCAGTACAGGCATTTAACCACTGTGCAACAGGGACCCCTCCTGATGGTTGAGGTCGGACATTGTTCAGTTGTCCTGAACTTGTCATTCAGTTTTCTTCCCTAAACCTCACTACCCTATATTTTTAGACATTTGTGCATTTTCCAAACTTGAAAAACAAAATGAAGCAAAATTCTCCCTCATTTGCACTTGCCAAATTCAACAGGTATAGCTATTCCCAACAAGAAGACCCTATCTTGTTAAAGATGGATAGCACCTCAGAAAAAAGTCTTTATACTTTTTATTTTTCAAACTCTGCATACCTATGGTGCAAAATAACTTCTCCCATCTAACTTGTCATGAATGAGCAGCTTGAGGCATAGCCAGTGCATCAATTGTGTGATATTCCACCATATAGTGGAGCCACATCCCTGTAATTGTCAAGTAACTGAAAGTTAGTTACATTGCAAAAGGGGGCATGTTATCTCTTCTTAAATTACATTATAGCTGTAAATTAGGTATGTCAAAGTTACTGCAAAAAGGAATTAATTATAAGTAACTAGTTATTTCTATGTTCTACAAACATGCATACTGCTTCTGCTAAATCAGTTTAGGAGCCAGTTAGATGCCTTTAAGGAGGTCTCAAGGAGAATGAATCTGTCCTCAGTATAAATGTACCAGAACTTGGGGGAAAAAATTAGACCACAATTCCCACAATCTCCAAGCCAACTTGGGCGGTGGCCATGCTGGATGGGAAGTTTTCGGAACTGTAGTCCGAAATGGTAACTTTTATAAGTTCTGTTCATGGACACCAATTCTCCCCCTTTTTGCCTTCCTGAACCTCCTACCAATCAATTTCTCTAAATGACCTCAAGTTCTGAGAGAGGGATAAAACTTTCTGTTTGTTCTCTCACTGCTATTTAAAATTTTATAAAGCTCTTCTCATATCCTGCCTAGGATCTGGAAGATTCTGAATTGTTTGCTTAAACCAGAACTAAGCAAACATTTCTGAATCTTCCCATGTACACAGGTTGGGGGAAAAAATATTGATTAGACAGAGTAGTTATCTTTGTAATTTATATTCCTGTGTGCTCCTTCCTCACACATATGTACCAGACTTTGGAAAAGTTTTTTTTTTCTGATTTAATTCTAGCAATTGTACTGAAAAATTAACTTTTTAAAGCTCTGATATGTACCTTATGTGATATGCAAAGTAAGCCTTGAGGTGATCAAATGCTAAAGAATGTGACATCTGCAGTTAAACCTATTTATTGATAGAATTCTTCCTTTTTTGCCTCCACAAATGGCTCATTGCTCCAAGACACACTGAAGTTTACCTGATTAAAAAAAAAAAAACTTACAGAAAGCAAAGTTAAATAATGTGTGAGTTTTTATTTATCTGAATCAACTTTTGATTTCTTCAACTGAAGCTGTATTGATTGATTGCTGACATTCTGTGGTTAATCTCTTTGCTCTCAGCAGTTGATCTGTTTGTGATCATTCCATATCATAACAATCATTCAGTTTTGAAGTGAGAACAAGGGATTACCAAGCAACAGTAGGAAACTTTTAAACCCTGAAGTGTTCTAATATATCTTAAAGGGCTATGTGATGCCAGCGAGAAGAATGTCCGTAAACCCAACTTGTAACTTATATTGTGACATTTATGGAAAATCTGCCACTTTAATTCAATATGTCATTTAGATCACATTAAAAATTATGGCGCTGCAGAAAAGCAATTCTTAATATTCTGGGTCCAATGTTGCCGGTGTCATCCTGGCACTAAGTCACTCAATGAATTCTGCACTGTTGTTATAAAAGTGTCACCCATGTATCATTACCAAATGAATTACATTGCAACGCACTTAGAGCGTACTCTAATATAATAAAATTCTCCTCAAAGGAACATTTGATATGATGAGTGAAATCAAATTACTGTGATTCATCCTTGTTACAGCAATTCTTCTCCTAATGAAGATTTAATGAAAACAATCATTCTAATGGGGTTCACTGACTTGGGAACTTCCCTGCCTCACAACCTAATTTTGAACAGTTTCATTAAAAGACAATATACAGGGTAACCCTATACGTATCTGCTCAGATGTCAGTCACATTCAGTTCAATGGAGCTTACTGTCAGGTATGTAACTATAAGATTGAAGACTCAAAATGACAACGCACTGTAATCTCAGTTTTAGCACCTAGTAGAGCAGACATACAGGAGTCTACTAGAAAGGGAAGGAGTTGGAGGGAAGAAGAAGGTATAGTCACATGGCCTTGGGCAAGTCACACAGTCTCAGAGGAAGGCAAAATGCAAACTCTCTCTGAACAAATCTTGCCAAGAAAACCCTGTGATAGGCTTGCCTTAAGGTTGCCATAAGTCAGAAATTACTGGAAGGCACACAACAACAACAAAATTTCCTGATTTATTTCCCAATCACAGCAAAATTTCTGGACTTATCTTCTGATGATTAATCAATGACAACAACAAAATTACATTTTCTTCCATAGCACGACTTCTTACATCTGGACATTAATCTGGTGATATTTAACCAACTGTAGATTAAAAGATACATGACTCAAACCTCTGCTCACTGCCTGACAGTTTTTGGATTTTCCATATCTTAATTTCTGATTAAAGTTGCCATGATGCACATTTCCATGGCATACATTTTTCCACCTTGAAACTCAGTTATTCTTCAGGTAGCCCCCTGAAGTGGTGTACTTATAAGTTTTAAAGTGCACTCATCCTGACAATGGCCACATTCTGAAAGTGAATCCAAACAAGCAGGCAACAGTATTGATCCATATCGACAAACCAATTTTAATAGTTTTCATTTCTACCATAGGCAAGGCTTTTATAGAACTAGTGGGTCTTAATTGTTTGTTGAAGACCAAGCCACCTCAAAATACTTTACAGGTTCATAATAATGGCACTCATATAAAATTGTTATAAGTTCTTAGAAGGCAAATAACACAGAGAAATGGGAGTGGGTAGAGTTGCTGGGAAAATTAATTTTCCTTCAGCTATGGTGAGGGTTTCAGGTATAGTCACAAAAAACAAATCGACTTGGAGTAAAGTGAAAGAATGATGGGGCCATTTCCCGTGCAAACTCTGCTTCCACCACATGCCCATTTTCTGGGCATGATTGGTAGATTCTGTGACAATGAAGAAGGTGTTGATAGGGGTACCTTTTGTCCAGGTCTGAGCCTTGGAAATTAAAATAAATTTGGATGTCATGTAAGCACTATAAGGCATATTCAAAACAGATTATTTATTCCCTTCCACCTGGCTCACATAGGGTAGTGTAGGTGACAGTGTGTCTAAGACTTCATTTAAGTCCCTGCTGTGTTATAAAGGTGGCTGTGGTTCAGTGATCAGCCCGTGATTGCTGTGAAGATAAAGTATGGACCACACACTTTTCTTTTGTTGTTTGTCAGAAGAGTGGGATTTTTTAAAACAGCAACAACAATAACAATACCTTTCTGTATAGCATGTGTGTACCAGTGACCTTAGAAACCAGATGTGCAGGCTTAAGCCTGAGCAGGTGATGTAGGATGCCCTTGTCTATTTCCATCTGATGACTAGGGATGGAAAGAACATTTGAAGTTATTCATTTTCCAGTTGAAAAATGGTAATCTGACACCTGGCTGGGAAGAATCAGGAAACCTGGCTGGGAAGAATAATACAGTGATGAGAACTGTGCAAGTTTTACCAAGTATTCACACATCCTGAAATATTTTGAGATTTTGTGTGTATGTGCAGAAAAATCATATAGCTGTTTTTGTGTGTCCAAAGAGCAGTTCTTGTCCAAAAGCATCAATTTTGCTCAACTCTCCATGAGTGTGTTTCTCAGAAATGTTTTGTGTGCAAATTGTGGTTTTTAATACAAAAACACAATATATGTAGGGTTTTGTGCAAAAATAAGGTTATTTTTGTACAAAGACACCAATTTTGCACCAATTTGTGTTTTTAGAAACTGCGTTTTGGCAAAAACCACACAATACTTACACACAAGCACACAAAGCCTATGTTTATTTCTCTGCAGAATAATTCCCCCAAATACTTCAGGTTCTGCAGAAACTGGACAAAACTTCACAGAAAAAAATTGTAGTTTTTTTTGGGGGGGGAGAAAACTATGGAAATGATTCATCCTTGTATGTGTGGAGGATTTACATCTCTGTTGCTGACTCACATCACTTTCTCCCCATTTCTGCTCATTTTTAAAGGAAAACCTTCCTTCCTTGTGGAAAGTCTATAGCTCACTCATCAAAGAGGTACCTCTTATGAATGTTCGCTCTCTGACATTTCCAGGTCAGGCTGGGAAAGAACCATATCTGAAATCTACTGCCAGTCTGTTGAGACAATATTGAGCTAAGTGGATCAACAATCTGACTTGCTGTAAGGCTATGTTCCTCCACATCGGCTTTGGTCATGTAACCAGGTTCATTGGGGAATCAGTTTCAGTACATTTGGCAGGAGAGTGCTCTCTTGCCTCTAGGAATTTGGCTTACCAGAAGTGATAACATCCATTAGGAGGCTGTGGAGAGCAGCTGTTTGTAGACACACCCTATCTCTCATTAATAAGAAAAAACCTTCTGTACATGGTCTGAGGATACCTTAATGGTTTAAAATAGAGTCTGGCTAGCTGTTGCCATTGACAATGTTTTATGAGAGGCTATACCCTAAGTGACCCAGCCTATTTCCCAGTTTAAAATAAGCATGAGGCAGAATGAAACCTTTCAGCATTAATGGGAAACTTTTATCCAGTCACAACACTGCCTGAAAACCTGGATCAATCTGCCAGTCATTTTCTACAGATTGGACAGCTCCCATCTCCTTCTCCTTTTCCATCTTCCCAGTAGAGTCAGATCATTTCTTCTTCATCAAAAGAAACAGACAGCCTCCCTTTTTTCCAACCCCTCAATATCTGCTTTACCTCCCAGCCACCCCCAGCTCCCCAAGTGGCACAGTGGTGGCGCAAGAACATGCCATGCATTTTAACAGCCTCTGATGGGAAGGAAGGAAGACTCTTGTCCTCCTCCACTCATTTCCTATCCCTCTTTTATTTCAATACACCCCACTTTTCAAGTTACAACTGCTCCTAACCTAATCTCAGAAAGAACCAAGCTGGTGTGACCTATAAGAGACTGGAGGGTTGTCTTTGTGACCTCTGTGTGGATTTGTTTTTATGCTCACAGAGAAACACAAGGCAGAATATGCAATAGACACTTAGCAGGCAAATGGATTTTTTTCTCCTCATGGCTAGTTTCATCCTCTAGACATAGCTTTCATTAACTGAAACACACAGGGTACTATTGCCAGCACATATTACAATGAGAAGCAAATCCTCTTTGACTTCCCTTGCTTACTCCACCCAGTCTTTCCTTTTGACTCTGCAATCTGGCATGCCTTCTCCTCTTAAAAATCACATTCTCCCCTTGCACAGACACAGACACACAGAGACACACACAAACACAACCAAAAACAATACAGACTCAGGCGGCAAGAGACTCCTTTGTTTTCCAATGCAAATCCTACCTTGGAGTCTTGTCACATCTTCTCTCCTCAGAAAAAGCCACATGCACTGGAGGAAAAAAAAGATGAAAAAGAGGGAGAGAAAAGAAAGGAAAGGAAAAAAAAACACTCAGAAAATCACCACCCTAATTGTTAATAGGGAAGAATTCAGTGGTATCCTCCGACCTGCCACCAGTTGTTGAATGCCGTCATCCTTACCTCCTGACGTTTAAAGCCTTTTCAGACCATTATTATCACAACCCCCCCCCCCC
>JAIPUX010001880.1:110176109-110189086 GCA_020142125.1 Phrynosoma platyrhinos | reverse complement strand
CCCCCCCCCCGCTAACTCATACTCCCCTAAATACTCCCTTGCTCAAAATGTCTGAAATAGTTTGGAAGGACAATAGGAAAATGACAGGCACAACAGACGGTGTGGCTTGGACTTACTTTCCTTGTGCTATTTGGGCAGCAGTTCTTGAAACAAATAAATAAAACAACTGAACTATCCAAAAAACAAAAAACCAAAAAACCAAAAAAACACAGTAACTTTGTTCACTTGTAAAAGCCATGCAATTTCTGCCACTGTTCAGTGCTGAAAGAGGGTCCCTTGGTGGAAAATTCAGGGCTACCATTTTCACATGTCCTCCCAGTATTGTAGAGGTACATGAAGGAAGGAAGGAAGGAAGGAAGGAAGGAAGGAAGGAAGGAAGGAAAAATCAAACATCCTTAAACTTAGCCAAGCTTGTTCTTCCTACTCACCAGTCATTCTGGGAAACTTAAAAGAAAGATCAAAGTTCTTTTAAAAAGAAAACAGCCCAGAACAATAGAAGAGAACAAGCAAAGGAACTTTTCTTCCTTAAACAACCACAGCATATCATTATAACACACTCACTCAATTCCCCTGAACAGAGGTGGTGCATATCCAATTTCGGTTTCTGTTAGCAGAGGGATCACTGGAGATTTAGGGTGTTTAGTAACATTTTGAATTCATTTGCAAATGTACAAGCAGCATAAATGTGGAGATGGAGCTCTGAAAAGTTCCTTCCAGGTAAGAGGATTCTGGGAGCTGTAGTCCACTAAAAAAAAGGGGGGGACTCTTTTCCCCAGGCTCTACTGTGGAGATAAATACAGTCAGCTTTCCAAATCCACAGATTCTTTATCCACAAATTCAACAGGTTCCCTGGAAAAAAAGGAAAGTTTCTCCCAAGGCATATGGACAGCCAGGTAAAGAAAACAATCAAATCTAAAGTGCTCTTTCCTTTCCTCAAGTAATCTGCATTTCATCTCAAAACTTGAGAAACCAAAGTAGGAAGCTAATCTCTTTGCCTACCTCCTGCTATGTCCACAGTCAAATGTCCCCATCCATCCATCTTGGGGATATCCTGATCCAATCACTGTTTTTGTTATACTAAATTTAAACCCACCATCCAGCATGGAATCCCATTGTTGATTCCTGGAAAAAGACATTCAGTCTTTTAGTCCATCACTTGTGGCTAGTTTTAAAGGTATAAATGTGGTTCCAAAACCTAACCTCTGTGCACCCAGCCTGCATACACACTTGCCAGCATACACACTGTGTATGTTCTGTGTCTTCCTCAGACCTCCCAGTCTGAGCCACTCCAGCTTTCCATGGTTTTCTCATTGGACAGGTACTTACAACTCCACTGCAAAAACCTTAAAATTCTATCATCTTTCCATACTTCCATTTTGGTTAGCTCTGTATGCTGTGTCTGTGTGAACTGCTATCTTGTTTATGTGATTGCACTCTGCATTTTTCTAAATAAAACCTTCTTAGTTTCCTCAAACCCTGGGATCCTCCTCAGTTAGTACTGGTATATACAGGTAAATACGGTCCAAAGATTACTCAAGCTTCTTGCAAAAGCTAATTTCCCTAACATTGACAGTCCCTCCCATCTGTTCTTTAAGTATTACCCTCAGAGCTAGGTTCTGTCTCACATGCTGTTTAATATTTACATCCAGAGTTTTGGGGTTCAGTGTCATCAGTATGCTTATGACACGCAACTCTATCTCTCCTTTCCATCAGATTTCAAGGAAGCTGTTTCTTCACTAAACTAGTGTCTGCTGGCAGTAATGGATTGGATGAGGGTGAACTGTAGGGATATTTAGTATCTATACCAACCAGAGTGCAGCGAAGCCAGTGCGACATGAGCTTGTGTTAGGAAACAGGAGAAAAAAAACTCAGGATGTTCTTGTGAGGAAAAAAGAGAAAAACTTTGTTTCAGGAAATCTATCTGTTTGTTTCAGAAAATTCAGAAAAGAGACAGATATAAGATTACTTAAACATCATTAGAATGATCCTTAAGGCTGGCTCTCATGTATGGATGTTAGCTAGCATTCATCCTTAGGCAAGAGCCTCATGGATGCTCCCTTCTAAGACCAAAGGAGACAAAGGACTGACTAACTTTTGAGAAAGAGGGGAAGTGACTCTGCAGGCAGGCAGGAAGCAAAAAGGTTTGAGTACACAAATTAAAGAAAGAAATAGCAGTTAAATGAAAGGGCAGGCATGTTTTCCAGAATCCTCTCTCTCACTAATCACTTTATACAAGCGTTGATGCCTCTTTGCTTCCAACATGAACGTAAGTTTGAAACTTAATCCAAATAAGGCAAAGTTGTTTCTGGTCAGTCAGAAGGCGGAACAGGGAATAGGGATTTAGTCTGTGGTGGATGGAGTTATACTCCCCCAGAAATTTCAGGTTTGCAGGTTGAGTCTGGATGCCTAGTATTTGGCTGGAATCAATTTGTACAGTTAAAACTAGTGTGTCAGCTGCACCCATTCCTAGAGAAGTCAGATCTGGCTACGGTGGCACATGCCTTGGTTACATCCCATTTGGACTACTGTAACACATTCTATGTTGGTCTGCCTTTGGAAATTGGGAGGTTTGAATACTTCAGTGGGTCCAAAAATGCTGTGCCCAGGCTGTTGACTAGGGCTGATTACAGTGAACATGTGACTCCCTTGCTGGAACAGTTCCATTGGCTACCAGTCTGGTTCCAGGCAAAATTCAGAGTGCTGGTTTTGACTTTTAAAGCCCTACATGGCTTGGGTTCAGACTATCTGAAAGACCATAAGTAAAGTGGAAATGGACTATCAGCTGCTTCAACATTTATTTTAAGAGAATCAAAGAATCATAGAGTTGGAAGAGACCACAAGGCCAACCAGTCCAACCCCCTACCATGCAGCAACTCACAATCGAAGCACTGCCAGATGGCCATTCAGCTTCTGTTCTAAAACCTCCAAAGAAGGAAATTCTGCCACACTCTAAGGCTGCATGTTCCACTGTCAGACAGCTCTTATCATCAAAAATTTCATCCTAATGTTTTGGTGGAATCTTTTCCTGTAGCTTAAATCCATTGCTTTCTGTTCTAGTCTCTGTAGCAGCAGAAAACAATTTTGCTCCATCCTCCATATGGCATCCCTTCAAATATTTAAACATGGCTATTATGTTCAGAAACTTCCCATGCAGGAATACACAATCAAAACATTCCTAACAGATGGCCATCCAGCCTTTGTTTACAAACTTCTAAAGAAGGAGACTCTACTACATTCTGAGGAGGTGTGTTCCACTGTCAAAGAGCTCTTACTATTTGGAAGTTCTTCCTAATGTTAGGATGGAATCTCTTTGCTTTGTGTCCTAGTTCCTGGCCCTTTGTAGTTTGAATCAATTGCTGTGGGTCCTATTCTCATTGCTACTTATAGGGTATGGTTTCCGGACCTTTCGTCATTTGGGTCCCTCTTCTCTGGTTAAACTTCAGTTTGTCAACATACTTTTTGAATTGTGGTGCCCAGAACTGGACACAGTATTCCAAGTGAGGTCGGACTAAAGTAGAATAGAATGGTACTATTATTCCCCTTAGTCTAGACTCTGTACTCCTATCGATGCAGTCTAGAATCATATTGGCTTTTTTAGCTGCTGCTTTACACTGTTGACTCATGTTGGATCTCCTTATACAAGCCAATGTATAAGATCTGCAAAGGATGTCTTTCTCTCAGTCCCATCACCTTTGTGGGTGTTATTGATGAGGACTTGTGAGAAACTCTTCTCTGTGGTTGCTTCCAGCCTGTGGAACTCCCTTCCATGGCAGGTTCATTTGGCCCCCTTCCTGCTTTCTTTCCTCTGGCAGGTGAAGACATTTTTATTCATGCTGACCTTTGAATTTTAATTATGGAGCAGTCATGTGTGTGTGGAGAGGTGAACTGTATTTTTAAAATCTTTATTGGAAAATAGATTTTGAATATGTTTCAACTGTTTTTAATCATGATTTGAATACTATGGTTGTTTAATTTTTTTAACTTTTTAAAATTAATGATTTAGCTCTATCTTTTTAAATTACTATAAACTATCTTGAATCCCATTGTAGGAAAAAGTAAAAAGTAATGGACCAAAGTACTTGTTTTTATTACTGTAAAAATGAGCAATAGGCTATTTTTACATACACTGCAACAAATATTGGAACAAATTACTTTTTAAAAAGTAACCTTTCAGTCTTTCAGGAAGCATATGAATAAATGCCATTATATGTTGTCAAATAATATCTCAGCTATGAAGAGACTAACACCTGCTTAGATATGTAAATCTTCATAAATTTCATAATCACAGGCAACAATGATAATTTTGTTATTTTTCTCTCTGCTGTGAGAAAGTCCACAAAAACTGAGCAGTTTTTCAGTACTATTCACAGTTTGGGACCTATTCTTTAAAAAAACCAATGTGTCATTTTGTGCAAAAAATAACATTTTCTGTGTACAGATATTATTTTTTATGCATGAATGCTTTTTTTGTACACTGAAAACCATGTTTTCTGCACAAAAGACTCCAACTCATGGTGACCTTGTGGATGATACACCTCCAAGACTCCCTATCCTCCACTGCTCTGCTCAGTCCCTGCAAACTAAAGTTTGTGACTCTCCTGATTGAGTCCATCCATCGGGCATGGGGTCTTCCCCTCCTTCCTCTGACTTCTTCCATTCCTAGCATTATGTTTTTTCTAGTGATCCAAGCCCTTCTCATTATGTGGCTAAAGTATGACAGCCTCAATTTGATCACCTTGACTTCCAATGAGAGTTTTGGTTTGATCTGTTCAAGGACCCATTTGTTTGTCTTTTTGACTGTCCACAGTATCCCAGGAGCTCTTCTCCAGCACCATGTCTTGAATGCATTGATTTTATTTCTGTTTGCTTCCTTTAGTGTCCAGCTCTCGCATCCGTACATGGCAATGGAGAATACAGTGTCCTTTATAATTCTGACTTTAGTGCTCATCATTCCTAAAAATTGGAGCAATGGACATTGAATCCGCCAGCAGCCAAATGTTTTGCCAGCCCTGGCCATAATGGAAAATTGGGTAAACATAAATAAATAAATACACAGAAGAATTATACAAAAGAGATGACAAAATGAAGGACACATGGAATGAAGAGCCATATGAAGATGAACCCCAAATTTTAAAAAGTTAGGTGGAAACTGCAATAAGAGAAATAGTGAAAAACAAATCACCAGGAACAGATGATATTTCAATTGAACTACTGCAATCCACATTGACAGTCAGCTCTAGTGCTAACCAACATATGTCAACAGATATGAAAAACAAAATGATGGCCAACAGATTGGAAGTGATCTATATACATTCTCATCCACAAAAAGAGAGACACAAGAGACTGCAGCAACTATAGGAATATAGCACGAATCTCCCAGGCAAGCAAAATTATGCTCAAAATTCTACAACATAGGCTCCAACTACACATGGAGAGAGAAATCTCAGAGGTCCAAGCAGGTTTCAGGAAAGGAAGAGGCACCAGGGATCACATTGCAAATATATGACAGCTAATGGAGAGCAAGAGGAAATTCCAAAAGAAAATCAGCATGTGCTTTATAGATTACAGCAAAGCCTTTGACTGCATAGACCAGGGACCAGCAACGTATGGCCCGGGGACCGGTTAAGGCCCCGGTCCCTGGACTTACCAGCCCAGACCGAAGATTGCTGCCGCGTGCTGCTGCGTGCTGCTGCGGCGGCACGTTTTTGCCACTCTGCGGCCACGTGTTGCTGTGTGCCACCACGGCGGTGCATTTTTGCCACTCTGTGGCTGTGCTCACCGCAACCGCCATTTTGGAAATCAAAATAGCAGTCGTGATGCGTTTGCCCATGTGCAGTACTCTTGTGCATGTGCAAATACATTACGGCCACCATTTTGATTTCCAAAATGGCAGCCGCGACATGCGCCGCGGCGGTTGCGGCTGCTCACGCAGCGGCCGCGGCCGTGGCGACAGTGTGCACTGGGGGGTTGTGCGCACACGCGTGAGCACGCCGCCATTCCCCCCCCTTGGCCTAGCCGAGACCTGGGCTACGGGAGACTGGCCCAGGTCTTAAAAAGGTTGCCTCCCCCTGGCATAGACAATGAAAGGCTATAGAACACCCTTAAATACATGGGAATGCCAACACATCTGATAGTCCTGATGAGGAATCTGTACTCAGGATAAGAGGCTACTGTCAGAACAGAACATGGAGAAACAGAATGCTTCCCATTGGCAAAGGGGTCAGACAAGGTAGCATCCTTTCACCCTAACTATTCAACTTGTATGTAGAACATATTATAAGAAAAGCAGGCTTGGATACAGAAGAAGGAGGAGTGAAAATAGGAGGAAGGGATATCAACAATCTAAGATATGCAGATAACACCATAGTACTAGCAGAAAACTTCACAGACCTGGAACACCTACTAAGGAAGATCAAAGAAGAAAGTGCAAAGGCAGGCTTAATGTTGAACATAAAAACAAAAATAATGACCACCAAGGACCTATACAATGAAGAAATAGAAATAGTAAAAGAATTCCCATACCTGGGATCAAACATTGATAAGAATGGGGACTGCAGGAAATCAGAAGAAAACTAAGAATGGGGAGGGTGGCTATGAAAGAACTAGGAAACATTCTAAAATGCAAAGATATACAACTCAGCACAAAAGTTAAAATCATGCAAGCCATTGTATTCCTTATTACCATGTATGGATGTGAGAACTGGACAGTTAAGAAAGATGATAGGAAGAAAATAAATTCCCATGGACAGCCAAAAGGACAAACAAGTGGGTGCTAGAGCAAATCAAACCAGAAACCTTTCTGGAAGCCAAGATGACCAAACTGAAGGTGTTGTACTTCAGACACATCATGAGAAGGGAGGACTCTTTGGAAAAAACAATAATGCTGGGGAAGTTGGAGGGAAGTAGGAAGAGAGGAAGGCCACATCTTGGAGATGTCTCATCCATAGGATCACCGTGGATTGAGATTGACTCGAGGGCAGTTAACAACAAAAACATAAATTAAGGCCAGCACGGTGTAATAGTTTGAGCATCAGACTTGAACTCTGGAAACCAAGGTTCAAATATCTCAGTGACCTTGGGCAAGTCACATTCACTTAGACTCAAAGGAGGGCAAAGGTAAACCCCCTTTGAACAAATCTTGCAAAAAAACCCCCAAAAACCCTTGTGATAGGCTCGCCTTAGGATTGCCTAAGTAAAAAATGACTTGAAGTCAGAACAACAACAATATAAATTTGTTTCCTTAAAAAAAGAGAAAAAAATATTTAAGATTGTCAATCATCTAAAACCATTGCTTGCTTGCCCTGACATGTTGCTGTTTCTACTGTTGCTAATACTCCTAAAACAGATGCTCTTTATTGACACAGTGGGTGTATTGTGTAGCAGGAATGGCCAGAGTTACTTTCATCCTCAGGGAGCTGGGCTTCTCCCCACCAAAACAGCTAGGCAGCTGGTAGATTTTAGTTCTTTCTGGATGAAGCAGTGATTGATGAAAGTGCTGGGCATAAGGAAGGGGTGGAAATGATGGAGTCAAATGTCTTCTATACAGTGCAATATAAGTATCTTCAGAAATACCTAGTTTTCCCCTTGACCTCTTCAGAACTTGGAAAATTTGTTTTGGAGAACAACCAATGGCAGCTGCTGGCTTCCAAGTCAGTCTGGCAAGAAATCTGTTCTTTAAAGGAGCTAACTCAACCAATGCATGTTATCCTCAAAACAAGTGCTGAATGGTATCCTTTAAAGTTCAGACTAAAACACAGAGTTGATTCACATTTCCATTGATATGGGAGTCATCCACTGCTATTGACTTCAGTTCCCACAAGGATTATAGGCAGTGATGCACTGGAAGGAGGATTCTGGGTGTGGTAGTCCAAAAAGTAACTTTTTCAAAGTATGGGCAAAACAGTGTCGTGCATGCATTTCTTGAATGAAAAGCAGCCTGACATGATCCTAAGTGATCTTTGATAATATGTTTGTGGCAGGTAATAGAAAATTTGTGTAACTGCCATTCCATTTGTTGTATAAGGTTGATGTGGCATAGGGATTACCTATTCAAATATTTCCTAGTTTTGTCCGCAAACCACATTCTTCCTTGCATTTAGAAAGCTGGAGCAAGGAGAATTCTTATCATTGACATGGTGCTTTCTAAATATAGGGAGGTATATAATTCAAAGCAACAGTCAGACAGGCTCTCTGTAGCTTTATGTGGAAATGATCCAACAGAATCTTTACCAGAGTCTTTAGAAAAGTTTTTGGGGGAGAGGGGAACTACTGCTCCTTCAGCCAGCCTTACCACTAATTCAAAGAAGGGAGAACTGAGAAGTGGTATGACAGCCTTCTTTAACTATCTGAAAGGATGCTATTTGATGGAGTGAGCTTGCTTTCTGCTGCTCCAAAGGGTAGGACCGAAACCAATGAATTCAAATTATAAGGAAGGAGATTCCAACTTGCTGGTGGTAAGAGCTCTTTCATAGTAGAATAGTTTCTCTTGGAAGGAGACGGACAAAGGCTGGATGTTCACAGGTACTTTAGTGGTAAATCCTCTATTTGCAGGGTGTTGGACTAAAAGATTTTTGGGGTCTCTTCCAGTGCTATGATTCTATGATTCTATGCTCACTGTATAAAATTTTTCCACAATGCACAATTTCTAGCATTGCAGAATGTGAAACAGATAATCATACATATCTAGAACTAATATTAGTTGTGTTTGCATTCCCTTGGTAACTTTCCCTTCCTCTTAACTTTGGATATCTAAACTGTATTTTTACATGCTCAACTGAAGTTTTATATTACTGCAGTGCTAGAAATTTGGGGCTGAAAAAAAAAGGAAGGGAGAGCACAGTTTGCTCTCCCTATAGCTACATCCTACCCCACTATTAAGTTTATATTAATCAGGATTAGAGATTAATAACATTTACACTTAACATCAACTTTTTCTGTCTTACATTTTCATTTTTAGCTTGGGGTGCTAAAATATGAAAAAAAATCCTCCCTACTCCATTCCCTTCATAGTTGATCTATTTGATGTTCATATGCATCCCTTGGAAAAGAGTAATTTCATACCTTCTAGCATTCAGGGTGTGGTCAAGATGGCAAACATTATTAATAAAGAAAATATTACTATTTATTATTAAGGAAATTAATAAGGAAAATAATACAATAATTATTGCATTTATAAGGAAATGCATACAGGAGAGCCTGCAGTAGTTTGCTTATGCCTGAGCCTACAGGGAAGGGCAAGATTCTTTCCCTCCCCTCCTCTCTCCCCTCCAGAGTTAAATGAAAATAAACTATTTTTGCACTATTTTTGCACTTTGAAGCTGAAGACAAAGTGAAAAGTGAAAGGAGGAGAGGGAAACAGGGACATTTTAAAAGCAGCAGGAAAAGTGGGAAGGCAGAGAATGAATTAAGACTGTCCATTTTAAATTGGGACAGTTGGAAAGTATGTGGTTAGGGCTTGACTTATCTTGATGGCCAAACCACTAAAATTCAGTAGCCCACTGACACAATCAGTGCTGGAAGGTGTCAAAACACAAAACAGAAGGGGCAGGTTATTACAGATGTGTTAGAAAGCCAGCATGGCTGTTATCCACAGCATAGTTTCTTTGAAGATCAGCAACATATGTCAAGAGCCCTGCTGGTTCTCCAGCGCTTTCCTGTAAGAACCAGCCTCTCTGAGAAAGGGAGAGGAGGCACAGTGATAAAGCAGCAACATAGAAGGCTTTCTTGGTGGAAGAGAGGATGGAGAAAGGAGAATGAAGCTACCCGCTGTGCAGTTCTATCATTTTCATTTTCACATTTCTGTCCACCCTTCAACCCAAACTGGCTGGCATGTATTACTGTGATAAAAATAAATAAATCTTTAAAACCACACAATAAAACCCAAACAGATATATATGTTCAAAAATAGCATACAGAACAGAGACAAAATTGTATATTGTTGCTTTGCTTTTATAAAATTAACAGTTCAGTGCAAACTGTACATGAGTGGGGGTAGGGTTTTAATTTTAATCAACATTTCTAATTCAACATGCAGAGAAAGAGCTGCCCTGAAAAAGAGAAACCCAGGAATTCTGCCACACTGCAGAAATGAAGCAGTTTGACACCAATGTGAAGTCGTAGGCTTTCATGGCCGGCATCCATAGTTTTTTTTGTGGGTTTTTTTCGGGCTGTGTGGCCATGTTCTAGAAGAGTTTCTTTCTGACGTTTCTCCAGCATCTGTGGCTAGCATCTTCAGAGAGCCAGTTCTCTGCAGATGCTAGCCACAGATGCTGGTGAAACGTCAGAAAGAAACTCTTCTAGAACATGGCCACACAGCCAGAAAAAACCCCACAAAAAAACCCTAAGTTTGACACCACTTTGACCCACTGGGTGACCTTGGGCAAGTGACATTCTCCCAGCCTTAGAGAATGGAAAAGGCCAATCCCCCCTGATGAAGTTTGCCAAGAAAATCCCATGATAGATTTGTCTTAGAGTTGCCATAAGTTGGAAATGACTTGAAGGTACACAGCAGCAACAACAACAAACACAGCTTCTCAACATCCTTTTGAATTGTGGTGCCCAAAACTGGATGCAATATAGCAGGCAAACTACCCTACATCAGTATGGAGCTTATCACATTTAAAAAATAACCATCTTACTGCTGCCATTTTCAGTTCTATTACAGGATGCAGCCAGGTATTATTGCATGCAAAATGCCGTCGCTGCTGCTGCCTGGCTGTATCCCATCTAAAATCTGACTAAAATCTGTACTCAGCTGGCCAATTTGCAAAGTCGGGCCCAACTTTGCAAATTGGCCAGCTGAGTGGAGATTTTAGCTGGGTTTTAGGTGGGATGCATCCAGGCAGTGGTGGCATTTTTCATGTGATAATACCTGGCTGCATCCCACAATAGAATTAAAAATATCAGGGTAAGATGGTTTATTATTTTTTTTAATGCAGAAAGCTCCTATGACTTCCCCATCTATGGGACCAGTACTCATGGTTTCATTTACCAGTGTCCAAAAAATATGTACTCTATGGGCATTTTCTAGGTCCTCCAGTATGATTCTATGGTATGTTTCTGCTGAAAGTTGTTCATTTCAATAGTGTTTGCTATTATCCATTTTTGCATTTTCACAGTAAGTCCAGGAACGTATCCCTATAGATATGGGGGCTGTACTGTATACTGTTTATCATGCTCTTATCTTGATAGGTGAAGTTGGTTAATGAAAGCATCAATTTATAGCAGTGAGAGAACATCAACTACTACTGTCAGTCCTTGGTCTCCACAGATTTAAGCATCCATGGGTTGAAAACATTCCAAAAAGATATAAATTCCAAAAAGCAAGTGTTGATTTTCCTATTTTATATAAGAAGCACCATTTTACTATATCAATGTATTTAATGGGACTTGAGCATCCACAGATTTTGGTATCCATAAGGGGTCATGGAACAAAAACCCAGTGGATACCAAGGGCAAATTGTAATATAGTGCAAAAGGTAGGCAGCAAAAAACCAGAAGACAGTCTAATAGTTTTTATTCCATTTCCTAGATGACAAGCATCCAAATTTTCAAAAAGGATGCAAATAAAGTTCTTTGTTTGTCTTAAAATATAGTTTCACTAAACAATTGAAGACTAAAACTGCCTCATGTTAAAAAAAAAAGAAAAAAGAAAGAGAATAGGAAGCACAATTCCCAACACATTACATTGCCCAAGTTGTTGGGTAATCATGGTCATCATCTTTATTAGGATCTCACTGTATACAGCCATTCTTTTGGCATTTTAAAATAAAGCCAACCCCAATTGAAATGTGGTGATCTTAAAAAAGGAGGCCAGAGTAAAAGAGTGGAGCAGTGGGGAGAAAAAGACAAAAGGGTAAGATATTAATGTGCTCTAATGTAAGTACCTACAAAACTAAAAGCTTGTAATTATTTAAATTATAGTGTGCCAAGAGCAGAGAGAAAGCAAGGGATTAGGCAGAGCAGTGTTAGAGGATGGCCTTGTTCATACTGTATGACTGGTTTATTTGTGGCTTGATCAAATTGGAGGCAGACCCAGAGGCAGAACTGGCTTTATCATTAGGCAACATGAAGCATGGGCATCACTAAGGGAGTGCAAAGGGGCAGACCATGCCAGTTGACAGCCTAAGGGGGGAATAACACCACTGCTCCTCAAATATTTACCTCCTGGCAGAAACAGGCTGTGGTGTTTGCCTGCATCCCTTTAAAATGCTGAAGAAATGGTTGAGTGGGGTGATCCTCAGTGCAAAGAGAAAGGAGAGGCCCCAGGTTTTTAAAATAATTGTAAAATTTATTATTTTAAAAAATATTTTAAAATTTTCTTTAAAAACATCACATCTTACCAAATTTTCACTTTGACCACATGAAACTATATACATGTAAATAGGCTGAATGTATGTAGTTTAAAGGTATAATTTTAATTTTGCTAGTTGTTTATGTCACAACGATTATCATTACATTGAGTGATAAATGAGAATTATGATTTATGAGTAATATTAGTACAAAAGAAACATTACTAAGGATTTTGAATGTAGTGGTATGGGAGATCAGTGGGGGAAGGTAGCACCATGAGTTACCACACTAGGTGACACCAACCCTAGTGATGCCACTGGCATGAAGTGGGTTGCCTTTGGTGGCAGATGGTGGGAGCTAAGAGCAGTTTCTTGAAGTGGGTGTCACATGGCTTGCTCTAGAACTGTCTAGGCTGGTCTGCTGTGTTTGATATTTTGGTATCAACAGGAAAGCTCTAGTGAATTCATGGTCAACTCTCTTAAAATTAATCTGGAAGTAACTGGAAATCTGTTTCCAGTTTATTTAACATCTTTTGTTTTGATTTTTTTGCAGAGATAAAACAGTGGGTTTTTTCCGGGTGGGTGGATGGATGGGTAGGTGGTGTATGTGTGTCAGACTGCACTTTGTTTTGAAATCTTGCCACTCCTGGAGACTTGGGACCTTATCACATGGGGTCAAAAGCAGTC
>JAIPUX010001880.1:110145753-110157651 GCA_020142125.1 Phrynosoma platyrhinos | reverse complement strand
CCTTGTGGTCTCTTCCAACTCTGTGATTCTATGATTCCATGATTCTATGACTGTGCCCCAGCAGCTGCCATTTTTTTTATAACTTGGAGAGACATTGTATCACTTCTGGTTGCTTTGGGATTCCATACCTTTCACCTGTCCCATCATAGCAGGGACAGCCCTGATTAATCATCTGCTCTCCCACTTTTCAGCTGCTTTTAAAATGTCCCTGTTTCTCTCTCTTTCTCCCACTTTCCCCATTTGTCTCAGCTTGCTGCAATTGCTGCAAACTCAGCTCAAACTGGAAAAGTAGCTTGCACTCAACTAAATCAGCAGGGGAAAATAAGAGGAGGTGGTGGAATGTTGCCCTTCTCAGTAGTCTCAGGAAAAAACAAACTACTGCAGCCTGTCCTAGCTTATGTGTTGTTCCTCATTAATACCTTTGCCATCTTGGCTGCATTCCGATGTTGTTTGGCCACCGATGTCCCAGTTTTTATCTGCAAAATACTGAAGCATTTGGGGTTAGGTAGCTTTTTCTTTTCTTCTTGCTGTCTTAGGGTGGAGGCTCACTGAAAAAGCATTCTAAGATGGAGTCACCCCAGGTTCATGTTTTTTTCTGATCAAAAACTGTTTTCATCTTAATTTGTGGTGGGTGCCAAGGTTTGTGGATTCAGGGGTGCAGGAGAAGAGGGTCAAAATGAACCTCCAAGGAGGCTTGTGGTTATTATTTCTCTCTAAGGGGATAGGCACCTTCCAGCATTTCTCTTTTCTGGCTGCAGTACTAGGTCCTTTCATACTACACAGTTATGATATTATGATCCCATTTTATTTGCCATGGCAACATTTTGTGGAATCATTGGATTTGAAGTTTATGGAGGGCTGTTTAGAATTCTCATCCAGACAGTTCTGAAGCCTCACCAAACAATAAACCCTGGAATCACAATGTTATCCCTGTGTAGTGTGAAAGGATCCCCCATTTCATTTCATTTCATTTTTTTAAATGAGATTTATTGAAAAATAATAATAATAAATCTTTATATTCAAGACAGAGAAAACTTGAGTACCTTATTTTCCTGCATATAAGACTACTTTTTAACCTGCAAAATCTGTGGTTAAAGTGGGGGGGTCGTCTTATATGCCGGGTATAACGATAAGAAGGCTAGAGGTGCTAAAACTCTGTTTTGACTGGGAAAATGGGGGGTTGTCTTATACGCCGGGTCATCTTATACGCCGGAAAATACGGTACTTATTTTAACAATGAATACAGGAAGAACCCTAACTGATTTATCCTTTCAAGCCCTGAGCTTTGAGTGCTTAATATTTAAAAGTCTGGATTTAGATCATGGTTAGAGTCGAACCAGGTTAGTGTTGAACCAAATTACAATTGCCACCTCTTTTGTTCCCATGATACTCTTTGGCTGGTATACAGTTTTGCAGTTATGCATTTGTAACCTAGCATTAGAGATCTGTAACTGGTCTGTATTCAGTAAGACTACACAGTTTTATTGGAAATCTATGTAACCTCAAGTGTATCTTAAGAGCTAGCCCATGGTTCAGGCAAAATAAGTTCATTCATCTTCCAATCAGGGTGCATGGAGGAAGATGTTTCCACCCCTCCCACCAGTTTCTGTAACAATCAGAAGCAAAACTCTATCACAAATCCCTGTTTCAGCCTTGTTCACTAGTGAAAGGGAGCTGAAAATTTCATCCTTCTTATGCCCCGA
The DNA here is from genome assembly GCA_020142125.1 of Phrynosoma platyrhinos. NCBI lineage: Eukaryota > Metazoa > Chordata > Lepidosauria > Squamata > Phrynosomatidae > Phrynosoma > Phrynosoma platyrhinos. The sequence goes on along the minus strand of JAIPUX010001880.1, from coordinate 110,155,948 downwards.
TCTGAAGCTCAACAGACCTCCTTCACCTGATCCAGTCGTTGCCTCTTAAGTCTGGAGGCGAAGATCAGACCAAGAGGCATTACTTAGTTATGCAGGTATAACTATGTAACAGGTGGTTATATTTAACATTTAACATGATCCCCTCAATGCTGAAGATAACTGTTTATATTGAATGTGGCCAATGTAAAAGGAGAATGGTGTCATGTTTTGAGCATTGGTCTATGACTCTGCAGATCAGGGTTTGAATCCCCATTAGACCATGGAAACCCACTAGATGATCTTGGCAAAACTCTTCTGAACAAACATTGGCAAGAAAACCCTGTGATGTGGCCTTAGGGTCACCATAAGTTGGAAATGATTTAAAGGCATACAACAACAACAAAAGGGGATTTTTGTTTCAGATATATATTTTTAAAGAATTAACTGATATTTTCTCATTTCTTTTACTAAGATGCAAAGAATTTAAGATTTTTTTAAAAAATTCAAAGATGGAAAAATGTGAAACTAACAGATTTCTCCATTCCTTGTAAAAACAGCCAAGTAGATATCAGAAGCCTGAAATCTGCCTGAAGCTTATTAATAGGAAGAACATTCTTCTCATTTCCTGCTGCCCATGGAGTGAACATATTTATGCATTGGATTTAAACCATTTCCAGAGTGTCTAGACTCCAGTTCATCTAAAGAGCTGCAGTTATAAGAAATGTCATATACAGAAAACTTGTGGTGATTATTTCAAAAATGAAAATCCCAAATCCCGTCATCTACTCAGGTTCATGGTTGCTGTAACCTGGAAGATATGCTATAGGCCTCAGTGCTGATTGTTCTCTCAAGGTGTTTTTTCTTTTTCTTTTTTAAAAAAGATGTTGGAGGGGATATCCATACTCATATACGTCATTTTTCACCATGAAGTTTCTAGCAGAAAATGATAAAATTAAATGACTTCTAGTCTTGAAGAGAGCATTTGGTAAATCATGGAGGACTGAAGCCAGCATTGAGAACAGAGATTGTAAGGTGGGAAGATGAACTGCAGACTCTATTTTCACAGCATCTGTTTCATAACAATATAATGACAGGCCCACAAAACCAAGGGATAGAAACACTACTTTGTTTGGATTACAGCATCCAGAAGACTTCTGCTAGCACAAGTGTTCACCATGCTGATTAGGAGATTCTGAGAGATCTATTTCAAAAAAAGTAACTTCTTCAAGCTCATTAAGGATGGGAATATCTGTGAGTTCTAGTTTCCATTGCAGTACAGCTTTCAAGACCTTTCAATCTTGAACATGAAGAAATTTGCAAATTTCCTCAATGATGGACTGAAATGAAAATCTTCATTTGCAGTGTCCATATTCAATACGATCTGCCCTCCATATCTACAGATTCTGCATCCATAGATTCAACCCACCACTGTTTGAAAATATTCACCATTCCTCCCCCCCAGCAAAGTTTGTATATAATGGGACTTGAGCATCCTCTGATTTTTCTATCCATGGGAGTGCCCTAGAACCAAACCCCAGAGAATACCGAGGGCCCACTATAGGTACAGCTATTTCCAGCATATAGGAAAAGTATCATGTGTTAAAGAGGAAGAGCTTTCCATTAAAATAAGTAGTAACACTATCATAACTAAGAGCCTCTGCAGACCGGCCCAAAGGGCTGGCCTGGAGGCAGAGATGGGGAGGGGCAGCCACAAGCCAGCTGCTCCAACCCCAGCCTGATGACATCCTGACACCACGTGACATAACGCATGGTGTGCAGCATCAGAACGTTCTTCTGGCACAGCATTTTTACATGCTGTGCCAGAAGGGGTGCTAAAAAGCCATGCACTGGCTGTTAGGACACCCTTTTGCTGCCCCTGAAAGGAGTGGCATTTTGCTGCTCCTTTCAGAGGTGGCAAAAGGGAGGATTGGGGCTGCGGCGCGCGGTTGCTGCAGCCTTGATCTGCGGCTAGCAGGGGCAGCCCAGAGCCGCCAGTCTGCATAGCTCCTTAAGGTGCTTTTGGACAGTTGAAAGATAACTCAAGGAACAGAGGTTCAGCCTCAAATTGATGAGGTTATGCTCTTCCTGAAGGCATGAGTTCACAATCTAGGTGTATTTCTCTCCACAGCCTTGAGCCTGGAGGCCCAGGTTTCTGCTGTGATCCTAGTGCTTTTGCATACTTAAAGCTAGTATACCAGTTGGTTTAGTCTGATCTGGTTCCATGCCCCATGCTTTAGGTACATCCCATTTTGGATTACTGTACTGCACTCCACATGGGGTTGCCTTTGAATAGTGTTCAAAAACTTATGTTGACCCAAAGTGCAGCAGTCAGATTGTTTCTGTTTTTTATATTCTCAAAAAAAAATTATTGTGCTTTATTTAAACAATCACCAAGATAAAGCACCAAAACATGTTACAAATATCAGTGTTCAAGATACAGGAAGCAGAGCACAAACTTGGAGTCCTCATCATGTATAATAAACAACCTTGAACCTTTCCTAGTAGTAACATTATTCCATATGTTCACATGCAATTTAGAAAGGACAACAAAGTCAGTTGAATGGTTAATAAAGTCAATAAAATGAAACTAGACTGCAAAGGGAAAAAAGTGTCTGTCTGATTACCATTCATATATCAAAGAAGCAAAGAAGGCAGTTTTTCCATCAAAGTGATATTCCAAAGATGTTTCATCCAATATTCTACTGATAAACAACTCAGCTGGAGCTGTCAACTGCATCTTGGACCCTGAGATCCTAAGGAGATGTATTTCTTCCAGTCCCACCATTTTCACTGGCGGGGACAAAGCTAAGGTCTTCTGGGTAGCTGATCCAGCTTCCTTGCTAGGAAGACTAGAATGACCCCCTCCTTGCAGTCTTTCCATCAGCACACCAAAAAGAAAAGATTTTTTTAAAACTACTTGGCATGGAAAGACATTTTTATTATTATTCTGACAAGTTTCTTGAGAACTGAATGTTTTAACAGTAAGGGCTCTTAGGAGGGTGCTGTCTTATTGCTATTGCTTTGATTGCTGTTTCCGTTGGGATAGTCCCAGGGAAAATGTACAACGTGGGAAATAATAGTGACTGGACAACAAAGGGTCACTGGCAGCCATGATGACAAAGCACCTTTCCACCTGATGCGGAGTCAGGGGAAGTGACATCACTAAGTGTAGTAAAGCACTGAAAAAGGCTACAAAACTGCTAAGTCACCCTGGTTGAGTGACAGGTATCATTATGACTCTATAGGAAGAGGCAGGGCCAAAAGGCCACATGGAGCCCCGGCTATATAAGGGAGATGCCTCAAGTCACATCTTGATTGTGGATGGATCGTGGGTTGTGTGTTGATGTATATGTTGGACGGTGGACGGTGGACGGTGTTGTATGATAGCCTTGTACATAGTGGAACTAAGATTAAAAGCCTCATCTGAGAGACACCTGTCTGCAGTGTCACTTTACTCTTTCTGGAAGGGGAGAGGTGCTTTTCCAGCTCACAAGCTGCTGCCTGCATCCCAGAAGGTAGTGCCCCTGGTGCCAAACGTTGATGTGGCACGCGCTGTGTAACCACACTAACAGTTCCCTTGTTTTAACTGTTTTTTTAAATTATTTTAATTGTATGTTTTAAATTTTTTAAAAAACAAGGTTTAATCCTTAATGATTACTTTTTTTAACAGTATTGTACTTTAATACATACGCCATTTATAAGATGCTGTATAAATAAAATTAACATTCATCACCAATAACGTGTAGAACATACCAGGATTCATCCTTAGACTTTCACTTGTTCACATGCAATTTAGGAAGGACAACAAGTCAGTTGAATGGCTGATAAAGTCAATAAAATAAAAACAGACTGAAAAAGAAAAAAAAGTGTCTGTCTGATTATAATTTGTCTGTTAAGTCTGAGCCTGAGTCTGGATGGACTGATGTGTTAATTTTGGTTTCTTTCATGTTAATGTTATTTTTAAAAAATTAAGTTCTCCTCATTCTGAATATTGAGAAACATGTAAATGTTGGATAATTCCAGTCAAAAGCAATCTGAATCAGAGTTTGCTTTTGACTCCCAGCCCACCATGCTGAAGGTTGTCAACCACTTAATGTCTTCCTAAAAAGGCAGTGAAAAAGAATTGGGTCATAGACTCTTCAGTTGGTTGTCACATTTGGTTGCTGATATGTGTTTGGCTTAGTGGATTGCAATTTGTACAGCCCTATATTATATGCTTTTCACAAATCTCTCTCTCTTTTTTTTTTAGATTCCTCCAACATTGTTCTGTGAATGTGTTGTTGTTGTTGTTGTTGTTATTTTCCTGCTTTTACCCCAAAATTGGGATTCCAAGTGGCTTACTATTTAAAGGAACAATGAAATTAAAAATATAGAAAAGTGAAAATTAAAACAAAATTGATCTATGCCAGAATTAAAACAGATCACTCATTAAAAAAATAAAATGAAATTTTAAAAAGATAAAAGTGTTTAAAAAACAGGATTCATCCCTAGACTTTTTAATTAAAACAGTATAACCCCCTGCCAGTTCTTTATAGAATGGCAAGGGAGGTGTTTGAGTTCCACAGAAAACTGTGTGGAACAACATAGGTCAGAATTAGGCAACATGATGTGCTCTAGGTGTTTTTGATTGTAGCTCCCATAACCCAGTGTGACCATTGATCATGGATTATGGGCATTGTAGTGGCAGCAGCGGCAGTGGCAGCAGGGGCCGCTGAGGACTCTTTTCAGCCCTAATTTTGGAACATCTGGGTTGACCTTGATTGCCGCAGCGGCGGCAGAGCCGGGTGGAGCACCAGCAGGGAATAAAAGCCCCGGCTGAGACCATCTCTCCCCCAGTGACATGCAGCAGCATTGGCAGCATCAGGGGCTGCTGAGGACTCTTTCCAGCCCTAATTGGGAACATCTGGGGTGGCCTTGATTGCTGCAGCAGCAGTGGAGCCAGGAGGAGCACCGGCAGGGGATAAAAGCCCCACCTGAGACCATCTCTCCCTCAGCGACACGTGGCAGCAGTGGCATCGTCAGGGGCCACTGAGGACTCTTTCCAGCACTAAATTGGGAACATCTGGGGCGGCCTTGATTGCCACAGCAGCAGCGGAGCTGGGAGGAGCACCAGCGGGGGATAAAAGCCCCACCTGAGACCATCACTCCTCCGGAGACATGCAGCAGTGGCGGGAGCATCAGGGGCTGCTGAGGACTCCTTTCAGCCCTAATTGGGAACATCTGGGGCAAACTTGATTGCCGCAGTGGTGGCGGAGCTGGGAGGAGCACCAGTGGGGGATAAAAGTCCTGCCTAAGACCATCATTCCCCTGCGACACGCGGCAGTGGTGGCAGTGTCAGGGGCCGCTGAGGACTGGCCGGGACTGAAACTAATACTACCAGATCCACTATTAGTGATGGCCACACATGCACTTTCCTTTTAGCCTTTGCACAATTTAATAGTGGGAAACTTGCTACAACTGGAAAGTAGTCAAAATGTGAAAGATCCTCCAAGTTCCTTTTTTTCCATTGTTAGTAAGACACTGCCCATTTACTAGGGGATGGGAGTTAGCTGGATTATCTATTACCACCACCACACAATGGAGCCAGGAATAGTCTGGGAGCGAGTATTGAGGTTGTGTGGTGGCAGGGAAGATATGGTGGTAACAGAGTGAAGAAATGTTACAAAAGAAGGAGAGGTCGATGTTTGATACCTATCCCTTCTTCAGTTCACTCTGTTCCCCAGAATAACTTGGAGAGCATACCATCCATTCCACAGACCCTTACATTGCTCCTTTGCAATGCCAGGTTGGTCAAAAATATGACACATATTATCCATGATCTTCTATTGGATGAGGCGGCCAACCTCCCAGCTGGGTACACGGTTAATGAGCAGATAAGGGAAAGTGGGTGGGGGGGCGGTGTGGCCTTGGTTCATAGAAACAACCAAACCTTGACCAGGAAGCCTATCCGGAAAACAGCTTACATCAAGTGCATGTACCTTAGCCTGAAAACCAGGGATAGTTTGGGAATTCTGTTGGTATACCGGCCACCCTGTTGCTTAACAGACTTCCCGACCGAGCTGACCCAGCTGGTCTCTGAGTTGCTGTTGGAGACGCCCAGACTTTTGGTTTTGGGTGACTTCAACATTCCACTCGAGACCAGCCTGTCAAATCTAACCAGTGCAGCTCGGGAGTTCATGGAGACCATGACAAACATGGGCCTATCCCAGTTGGTTGTCGGGCCCACACATTGTGCAGGTCATACCCTTGATGCAGTTTTTAGTACAGAAAAGGAATATCCGTGGGCAGAAGTTACAGAAACCTCCGCATTGTCATGGACGAATCACTTCCTGGTCAAGATGGAACTAAGAGCCACCGTTTGTCCACCCCGGGGGTGGCGGACCTATTAGAACGGTCTGCCCTCGAAAGCTAATGGAACCAATTGGTTTCCAAAAAGCCTTAGAGGGTTTAATGGTTGGTGACACCAGTGATTCTGTTGAATCCTTGGTGAATACCTGGAACACTGATCTTACTAAGGCTATTGACACAATCGCTCCCAAGCGTCCTTTCCAGCCCACTTTTAATCGTAAGCCCTGGTACACAGAGGAGCTTAGGAGGATGAAGCGAGCTGGACAACGACTAGAGCGCGAATGGCAGAAGATTTGACTCTCATCGACAGAACTCCCCTTAGGAAACATCTTGATTCCTACCGGGAGGCAATACATGCAGCGCAGAGATGTTTCTGTTCTGCACGTATCGCGTCTGCAGAGTCCCTTCCAGCAGAGCTGTTTGGAGTGGTGGGGGAGTTGACAAAGGTTTCTCCTCTGCCAAACCCCCTACTTAACCCAACAACAGCCTGCTGCAATGCATTTAACATCTACTTTGCAGATAAAATCTCTCGGATAAGAGCCAACTTGGATGCCATTTTTTCATCAGAATCCTTGGATAAGGAGTCCTGCAACTCCATTGATGGCATTTTACTGGATCAGTTTCAATCTGTGAGTACCGATGACGTGGACAAGCTCCTTGGAAGAGTGAGGAGGATGACTTGCCCCCTCGATCCCTGTCCATCTTGACTGGTCGTCGGGGTTGGGAACACGCTGAGGGTATTCCTACGGGATACAATCAATGCGTCCTTCAGTCAAGGACGTCAGTCAAGCCACTCCTGAAAAAACCCTCCCTGAACCCACTGGATAGAAACAATTATAGTTTCCTTGCTACCTTTTTTAAGCAAGGTGATCGAGAGGGCAATTGCCTCCCAACTCCAAACTGTCTTGGATGAAACCGATTATCTTGATCCATTTCAAACTGGCTTCAGGTCAGGATATGGAGTTGAGACTGCCATGGTTGCTCTGGCCGACTACCTCTGCCTGGGCATTGACAGGGGTAGTATGAATTGGTTGATGGAATGTTTTACTCTGTATTAGTTTTAATTGTCGTACACGGCCCCGGTTGCTGCAGCAGAGGGGCGGGTTAGAAATAAAACTTATTATTATTATTATTATTATTATTATTATTGGGGAACAGGTTACTATGGGCTAATTTATTTTATTAAGGCCATCCCAGGCCTCAAAGGTACATGGGGACTTCCAAAACCTTCAATCATAAATGCTTTAAAGCAGTAATTCTAAAATTTTGTTACTCCAGGTGTTTTGGACTTTACCTCTCAGAATCCCTGAACACTGGCCAGGCTGTCAGGGGCTTTTGGAAGCTGATATCCAAAACATCTGGAGGACTAAAGTTTGAAAATCACTGCTTTAAGGCAGGTCTTCAAGATGGTGAACATGTTTTGGAGACAGGATTCGGCACCTGAGAGCTCTATCTCCAGAATACCTTCGCCACCTTGGAGAAATCTTTCAAAGTTTAGGCTGAAATCTGGAATTGACTTATTGCTCCACTGACATGGGAGCTGCTACTCCTCATCCCTACACTAAAGTCATTGGACACAAGCACACATTTCTGACAAGATAGCTTTCAGCAGACACTTACTGAGTCTCTTGCCATTTCCTACTGTGAACAAATCTGCCAAGTGACATTTATTGCCTACACTTCCCTTTTTCTGAACTAAGATTACTTCTTAAATATTCAGGGTTGGCCTAAATTGCTGCATGAAATTAACTGAAATTCTTGTCAAGATTCCTGTGAACTGAGCTAGTCCTTGTTCATTTTACAGTTCATTTAAGCAGTCTCCCAGCTGCTGATGTTGTGATTGCTTCTCTGCACATGATATATAATCCACTTCGCTGTTTACCTTCCACAGAAATTGGGAATTGACCATTAGATGCTTTCTGATTTGTCTGCACAGAGCTTTTAATATATTTATGGTGAGTTTATTTCCATCAATGCCAGGCAGCTACTCCTCTACCTTCTCAAACCTTTTTCTTTTTTTTTTAACCATTCTGATATTAGCTTCTGTTGACCTGACATTTCCTCTAATGAAATTGCCAGTCACTTCTCTCTCAGTCTCTCTCTCAAAGAAAATCTCATTTGATATCCAGTGCCTTCTTTACTTCAAGACTCAAGTATCTACTTTGATCTAGACATTTCTTCTTCAGTTCTGTCTTTGCAGCAACATCTCTTTGATGCCACACATTCTTCTATTTCTCCTCTTTCAAGAAAATGAAATTTGCATATATAAAGCGTGTGATGTCATTGAACTTTTCAAAAGTGCATTTGCACACTCTCCCTCAAGCTGTGTCTTCCTTTCCATCATGTGCGTATGAAGGCTAGAATCTTGTTGACATCATATTAATGTGTAACTTCTCTTAAATATTTTGCTTATTACTATTAATTACCATTAAATTGACTTATGACAACCCTATGAAGATAGGTGGAAGGAACATCAACAATTCAATCCAAGAAACCCTTAAACAAAGTTTGGCTACCAGTCCTGCAAAATAGAAAAATCAGCGCTCAGCAAAAGCAAATGAGAAACTACCCAGAATCAGGGGCTTTCCCAGCAAACAATGATCACCAATTAGCAGACACTAATCCTCATTTTCATATCCTCCCACGCTGAGTCCCTGCCATCAACAACAGAACGATACACAGTTTACATGGGAACCACTCCTCCCTACCCAGCGTCTCACAGTATATATATACCCACCATCTTCCATTCCAGTATTCTCTGAAGATGCCAGCCACAGATGCTGGTGAAACGTCAGAAAGAAACTCTTCTAGAACATGGCCACAGAGCCTGAAAACCCCACCAAAAACTATGGATGCCAGCCATGAAAGCCTTTGACTTCAAATTCAAGATATGCAGATGACACCATTCTGTCAGCAGAAAGCATAATAGATTTGATACAATTACTAAGGAAAGTTAAAGAAGAAAGAGAAAAGGCAGGCTTACTTGTAAACATAAAGAAAACAAAAATAATGACCACAGCAGTTTTACATAGATTCAACCTAGATAATGAGGAAATCAAAATAAAGATTTTCTGTATCTTGTATCAAACATTGATCAGAATGCAATCAGAAAACTGAAGAAGACTAAAAATGGGAAGGGCATAAAAATGGGTATGAAAGAACTAGACAAAATTCTAAACAACAAAGATATACAGCTGAACACTAAAGTCAGTATTATCCAAACCATCGTATTCCCCATCACCATGTGTAGATGTGAGAGCTGAACAGTGAAGAAAGCAGAAAGGAAAAAAATCAACTAATTTGAGATGTAGTTCTAGAGAAGAGTGCTGACGATCCCACGGACAGTCAAAAAGATAAACAAATGGGTTCTTGAAGATATCAAGCCTGAAATCTGGAAGCCAAGATGACTAAACTGAGGTTGTCGTACTTTAGCCACATCATGAGAAGGCATGATTCATTAGAAAAGACAATGATGCTAGGGAAGGTGGAGGGTGGTAGAAAGAGAGGAACACTGCAGAGCACATGGATTGACTCAAACAGGGAATCCTGGATGCCCCGTGGAGAAAGTTTTCTCAGAGTGGGCAAAACTGTTAAGTCAAGAATTTCCACTCACTTTGTACAAGGAGAAATTTCATGATGAATATGGGAGGGAGAATACAAATATATGCTAGGATGGGGATACAGAGGCCCAGCCAATACACATTTGAAAGAAAGAAGAAAAAGAGAAAAATCCTATTCGATTCTCAGAATTTCCCTGGGGATTCCTGCTTAAGATGCGATTGCTTTCATAGAGGCACAATTTCATCTCAGCCCTTTCAGTCATACCTCATCCCTGCCACATCTATAGCTACAAAAGAGAACAAGGGAG
>JAIPUX010001880.1:110115633-110140701 GCA_020142125.1 Phrynosoma platyrhinos | reverse complement strand
TGCTCGCCCCAGAGTGCCTACTGTTTTAATTGTCTATTGTTTTAAACTCTTTTAATTGAGATTATATCTAATGTATTTTTAATGGGGGTACTATGTTTGTTGTTGGGGTTTCTATATGTTTTAGCTGTAAGCCGCCATGTGTCAAGTCCTCCCCTTCATGTCCTTCATTCTGAGCATCACTTAGAGAAGCCCTGCATTGATGTTCCTAGGAGTGATTTTTGGGTTTTTGATTTGGGAATGTCCTTTATATATATATCCCTTCTGGAAGGTCCTCCATTTTGAGCAGGACTAAGAACCATGCACTGACATTCCTAGGAGAGCTTTGTGCTTTGGTTTGGAAATGTCTTCAATTTTGAGCAGGATCAAGAGGCATGCATTGACATTTCTAGCAGTGTTTTGGGCTTTGATTTGGGGATGTCATCCATATTTTTTTTCTGGAGGGTCCTCTATTTTTTTGGGGGGGGGTATGTGCCTGGCCCTCCCAGCCCTCCCATCCCCCTTCTCCATACTTCCTTGCATCACCAATGATGTGTAAATGACTGACATTTTTTTAAAAAAGATAACGATGGATCAATCACAGTCGATACTGAGTATGCATTTTGTAGTGGTGCAAATCTAGTGGGAATGACAATCATGTCAAAAAAGACACAAATCCATGGAATAAGGAAATAATTCACTTCCATAGTGGAAACTACACATCAGCCTGAATTGATTCAGCAACCTGGTGTCAATGCGACTTGCAAGCCAGTTTAAATGTAAGTGGGAATGCACTCTTAGGGCTTCTGCAGATGGGCGGCACAGAGCCTCCCCGGGAAATAGTGGATTGGGGCTGTGGCAACCTCACACTGAGGCCCTGATTCTCCTGAGCGATCCTTCTGGGTGATCCTCACCCGAAAAGAGTGACAAAATGCCACTCCTTTTAGGGGCGGCAAAAGGCCATTCTAAGAGCTGACGCCTTGGCTCTTCCGCTCTTTTTCAGTGCAGCATGTTTAAATGCTGTGCTGGGAGGGCATCCTGATGCTGCACATCATGCGTAATGGCGTGCAGCGTCAGAAAGGCGTCAGTGTGGGGTTGGGGTGGCTGGCTTGTGGCTGCCCCATCCCAACTCTACCCCCAGGCCAGCCCTTTGGGCCGGTCTGCAGAGCCCCTTAGTCTATTTTAGGATTCATTTGTTTGTCTATCCACAGTATTGTCAGCACTTTTTTACAGCACCAACTCACAAATGAGTTGATTTTATTCCTATCTGCTTTCTGCACTGTCCAGCTCTTATATTTGTACATGGTGATAGGGAATACAATGATGTGGACAATTCTAACTTCAGTGCTCAGCTGTCTAGCTTTATTCTTTAGAATCTTTTCTAATTCTTTCATTGCTGCCTTTCCCAATTCCAGGCTTCTTCTGACTTCTTGACTGCAGTCTCCATTCTCTTCCAAGGTACAGGAAATCTTTAACAATTTTGATTTCCTCATTATCTAGGTTGAATTTATGTTGATCCTCCATGGTCTTTATTTTTGTTTTATTTGTGGTCAGCAATAAGCCTGCCTTTGCACTTTCTTATTTAATTTTCCTTAGTAATTGTTCCAAGCCTATGATATTTTCTGTTAGTATTATGGTGTCATCTGCATATCTTAGATTGTTGGTGTTTCTTCTGCCTCCTTCTTCTGAGTCTATATCTAGATCTTCTTATGATATTTTTTTTCATACAAGTAAGGTGATAGTATGCAGCCTTACCTGACCACATTGCCAAATGGAAACCATTCTGTTTCTCTATATTCTGTTCTAACAGTATTCTCTTATTCTAAGTACAGATTTCTTAGTACAGATTAGGACTAACAAATATAGTGGCGCTCCCATTTCTTTAAGATCATTCAATAAGTATTTGTGTTCATGAATATTTATCGTGCATTTATTAAACATTGTATTGCTTAATTTTTTATCATTCGTATTATGTTTTAACAGCTTTCTATAATGCTATAAGTTAATGTTTTTGATATAATTATTCATGTAATTATTTTTAGAACTTTGCATTGTAGCTTGTTTTAACTGTACCTAAGGCTAAACAGTGTTCTGTGCAGTCATGGTGGCTACATGATGACAGAGTAGTCTCTGACAATGCTAGCTCTTCAGCTTAGTAATGGAGATGAGCACCGCTCCCTATGGTCAGACACGACTTGACAATCTTGTCAATGGGGAGTACCTTTACCTTTACCTTTTAAGGCTAAATCTGCACTGTAGAAATAATCCAGTTTGAGACCACTTTAACTGCCATGGCTTATTGGTATGGAATTCTGGAATTTGTACTTTTGTGAGAAGGTCAGCCTTCTCTGTTGGAGAGCTCTGGTGCCACAACTACATATCCTAGGATTCCATAGAGCGGACCCCTGACAGGCAAAGCAGTATTAAATTGCATTATTTCTGCAGTGCAAATTCAGCCGTTGTCACATATTGGGAGAAATAAGGGATATAAATAAAAATAAATGTAAAAAGTACCAAAAGTACCTATAGTCAATGCCAGGTATTTATCAAAAACCTTTGATTCCTCTTTTGGATTTTAAATTTAAATGAATTCTGTAGCCTCACAGCTGCCCATGCATCCTTTAATGCCAAAATGAGCCACATAAATCAATTCATTGCACATTTTAAAGATCCCTTTTCCTCAGAGATTCCCATTGAAAAATCATGTATGTGTATGTGTTTGTATTTGTAGTGTGCCCTATTGGATGCCTTTTCTGTACCTAGAAATAATTACTTAGGGAACAGAGGATGGGAACTTTCAAATCTGAGGGAATTTCTCTTCATTGGATTTCAAAATATTCTCAGGGGTTCTAGAGAAATTTAAAGAGCCTAAATAACTGAAAATTCCATGGGTCACTACATAGAACTTTAGAATGGCAAGTTAGTGGATGATGATGGATGAATGGGAAGAAGAAGAAGAAAAGGAGGAGGAGGAGGAGGAGGAGAAGCCCCAGAATTTGCCAGATCTAAACACTGGATGATGCCCTTCAAACTGAGTGGCTTCAGCCAAATGCCATTTTCCATGCTCATTACTGCTAATAACTGCAGGAAATTCAATTGGCCTTGCTATTGAGAAGATATGAGATTAGATGAATTTACTGTTTGCTTAAAATCTATATGTAAGAAGGAAATAAGGACAAAGATTATCACAATCTTTTAGCAAATCCAAGGATAAGACAAGGTCTACTGTTAGGAAGTTAAGTTCTCCAAATCTCTGTCCAGAGAGGAGAACTGTAGATGAAGGCTGTAGATGAGTGGTATTGCTTTGGATATGGCTTATAATACTATCCACCGTAAAGCTTATCCAGATGTTATCTACATGAACAAGCTATATGGGGAGAAGGAGATATGTAGTTTGTCACTCCTGGCCTGGTCTTTAAGCTTTTGCACCAAGGGACAGATGCAACACAAGCAATCTCCAAGCCCAACACCTACAATGCCTTTCTCTGAGGAGCCTTCAGAGCAAGGCTTTTGGGACTTGCTGGGCTCTGGAGAACCATGTGTTCACTATTTCCTTGTGGCAACAATGCTGGAGGGGAAAAAGCAGGTTGAGTAGTTTTCTAGAGCCCATTAATACCCCAGGGAGCAAGCAATGAGACTTTGGGGAGTGATGATTGTTAGTGCCACACTGGTAGGACCTTATAAAGAAATTTCTTGTTGTGTGTGTCTTTAAGCTGTTTTTGACTTATTCCAGGTTTTTCTTGGAGGTTTGCCTTTGCCTTTTTCTTTGGTTCAGAGAGTTATTTATCTATCTATTTATTTATTTCAAGGATTTATATCCCGCCTTTCTCCCACAATGGCGAGTATAAGTTCCCCCAGTGTTTTTCCATGGTTAAATAGGGATTCAAACCCTGGTCTCTAGAGTGATAGTCCAATGCTCAAACCACTACACCATGCTGGCTGTGTATAGATACTAAAGTCCTAATCTGGGCTGGGCAACTGTGGCAAGAGACTTCCAGTTTTGGGTTGGGTGTGTATTTTAAACTAATCTGCTGCTCCAAAAAGTGGTGATTATTTTTTCCCATCCCCTAAATGTTTGATTTGTGTGAATGTGGGGGCTTTAAGGGGATACACAAGCCTGGGGGGTCACATAAAGGAAGGGTTGGGGGCCACGCACAGCCAGTCTACAATTTGTCCATCCCAGTCCTATATTTTTAAGAGGTTCTATGAAAAAAATGCATTTTAACTTTTTTTTTAAATGTAGAGACCTTACAATATGCATAAACCCAGCGTGGCTCAACTTGAGGCTGCCTAGTGGAAGGGTTGGCTCTGTTCTAAAAATTGAGCACAGCCTTTTACAAAGGCATTCCATACAACTATATCTTGGATTAGTCATTCACCAGAATGGAAACAGCAGTCAAGAAATCACAATACTCAGATTTGGAAAGGCAGCTATGGAGGAACTAAACAAGATCCTGAAGTGGCAAGATATATCATTTAATACTGAATTAGGATTATCCATGACATTTTCATATTATGAAAACTTTGTTGTTGTTGTTCTTGTTGTATGACTTCAAGTCATTCCCAACTTATGGTGGTCCTGAGGTGAACCTATCATAAGATTTTCTTGGCAGGATTTGTTCAGAGTGGGTTTGCAATTAGCTTCCTTTGGGGCTGAGAAAATGTGACTTGCCCAAAGTCACCTAGAAGGTTTCCATAGCCAAGCAAGGATTTGAATTATAGTCTCTCAAAGTCCTAGTCCAATATTCAAAGCACTGCACCATGCTGGCTTTTCATAAAAAAAGACTAGTGGGCCAAAATTAAGGGCCTTTACAGACTATAAAGGCCCATAGTAGGGGAGATTACATACACAGTACATATGTCAGGAGAAACTGCACATAGAAGCACATTCAAAATTCAATCTTGCTTTTAAAATCACAGACTGAATCACAACAGGGACAGAATGGACTAAATATATGTGAAAATGACCCAGACTGGAAATAGATTGATTCATTCTTTTTAAGTCCAAGGTTTTGTCCACTGCAAAATTCTAAAAGCTGAATATACTGGTTAATTTTAATAGTAATATTTAAAGAATCATGGCTATGGCATGGGATAAAAGGGATTAAACCTGTAGTGTAATGGAGTATGGAAATTCAGGGTCAAAGTGCCAGTGGTTTTTGGTTAGAAGGGACAATAACATCATATACCACCCCCTCAGATTACTCTGCTTCACCTGAGGTTAGCTGCAATCCTCAAAGGAGATGAAAGAAAGGTGTTTCTTTTTCATGCTGGGAAAATAAAACTCCTAATCTTGAGCTGATACATGTTAGTGTGTGTGTGAGAGAGAAGAAGTTAGCACACACAAAAATATGGAACAACACAACTTCTGTAGTTTTGGAAACATGACTATGGGGGCTCTCAGATTGAGTATCTGTATTTCAAAGTGTGCTGCTATGTCACTGGTCCAATTGTCTACTCTCCCATGAAGCTTCCCTCTTGAAGCAAGCAGTTGTACGATGGTCCAGTATCCAATCTTTAATTTTCTTCTTCTCCAATGCCATAATCCTAATTTGTAGCATACCATCCCCTGCTCTTCCCAAGGCTGTACACAGAGCCCAAGCACACAAATCAAATATGTACTTCATATCATTTGCAGTTTGGTCTGTCTTCAAGGGTATATATGAAATAACATAGCTGAATCACATACTAACATTAATCTCCATTTTTTCTTCCTCTCCAATGTCTCATGGTGCCATTGATTTTGAGATTAAAGTCTGTTTTTGAAGGCTTGATGAATTCTCAATGCACTTAGCATCATCTGTGGTTAAGGATCTATCAAATCAAGGCCAAAAGGCACCAGTTCAAGCATGAATATCCTTGGCATGTTTTTAAGTGGATGTCAGTAGCTTTTGTGACTGACCTCAGGATATTGCAGTCAGCTTTTTTTAGACCTTAGCCTTGCTGCAAAACAACATCATTAGATGGGGGTGCAGTGGCATTAGCACTATAAAAGTACGGTAATAGAGTAACAAATCCTTGACAACAAATGCTTACCTGTGCCCAAATTAAACTGGATTGATCCCAGAAAGGTCATGCATGTTACCTTATGGATCTGTGACTTTATCATGCCATAGGGTAATGTTATTGGTCTGAAATTGATTGTTTAACTTTGGTTAAAGTTTTGAGTCCTGGCTGTCGAAGAGAAAACTAGACTTTAGCAAGTGTGGGACCTAAAGTTGACTCTTATCTGCAGCATTCAAGCCAGTGTGCCATAATTCCTTTTAGGACATCCCATTTCATCCTCTATGTTCAGAAACATTACTCTTTTTTGGAATATAGTGCCCCAAATCCCTCAGCAATCATGTGGTCATTTGGAATTCTGAGCTTTCTAGGCTGAAAAAGTAATGCTACCAAGCTATGCCTGTTCACTTTTTTTTTTTGGTTCCCCTCTCAACCAGTTATTAATCTTTCTATGGTCCTCAAATTTTGTTTTCACTGCAGTAGGTGCTTTTTAAAAATAACAACGCCTCATTAATTTTCATTTCCCCATGAGATTTTACTTTATTTTATTATTTATTTATCATGCAAATCTTGTGGGTCCTCTGTGAGAATGCTGATGTAGCATTGTCAGGTCTTAGGACTTGGCCCTGAGTCTCCAGTTTTTGTGGGTCTTCTCCAGGTAGGGAACATGGTGTAAATTCTTCAGTTTTGACAGGCTCAGCTGTGGACAAGAGGAAAGGGCTGTGCTCAGATCTCAGACTCATCTAGTAAAGCAGCAACTTGCAATAATTCTAAGGTGACAAGCTGTGGTCACCTGTGGTTTATGCTGAATGCATAATTCTTAATGACAGTTATTGAGGTGGTACCTAGGTTGCAAGTTTTGGCCCAAACACTTCGGGGTCTGAAATGAGCCTGAACTGGCAACCCTATCCCAATGACTACCTCTTATTTTCCAGTAAGCAGATGCATCACTAGGGGAGTGCTGGAAGTGTAGGCCACAGTAGGTGGCACCCTGAGAAAGGGTGACACTACTGCTTCCCAAACTTCTCCCTTTAGGCAGAAACGGGCTGTGGCATTCAGTCGTGTCCCTTTAAAACTTTGTGAGTGTGAGTAGAAGGAGAAAGGAGAGGACTCAGGTTTTAAAAAATGTTTCAATTTTTCCATTTAAAATTTAATTTTTTTAATATTTAATTTATTTTAATTTTTTTTAAAAATGCCACATCTTACCAAATTTTCACAACACAAAACTATGCACATGCAAATACATTTAAGCTGTGCATATGATATTGTAATTTAAAGGTATAATTTCAGTTTTGCTAATTGTTTATGTCACAATTATTGCCAGGGAATATTCAGGGAAATTACTTAATTTATGAGTAATATTAATACAAAAACATTGCTAAAGATTCTGTATGGTGTGGTATGGGAGGAGGACAATGTGGGGAAGTGACATCATGAGTTACTGCAACATGAATTACTAGTGACATGAACCCTAGTGATGCCATTGCCAGTAAGCATGCTTTGGCAATATCCCTGTTGCACTTTAGTGGTCAAGTTGCTATGAAGAATGCCTGTTGAAATCCAAGAAATCCACAAAAGAGTTTATTCCAGTGCTCCTAATGATTTTATCTGCCAGGCCAGGAGGCTAATTATGTGTACCATGCATTTTTTTTCTGCCATCTCTTTGAGAAATGAGAGGCACTGAAATCTGAGTTCCAGACTGAGATATTAAATCATGGGTTGGCAACTGCAGCAGCATGAAGCAGGCGAATTTTCTGCTTCTGGGTCCCTCCAGAGGCTGCTAATTATTTTTATGTATTGATTTTATTTGCATCCCATTTTTCTCCCAGCCAAAGATTCAAAACAGCCTGTAATTATCCAGAAATCTACTTCCTCTTATTATTTTTAAGAGTCCTTTTGTTGTTAGTGCAAGGCGGGGGCGGCGGGGGGGAAGGCTGTGACCTATTTCAAAAGGGAATTACCACATTTGGGGGCTTCAAAGAGAGACAATTCACTGTTTGTGGGGGGGGGGGGGGGGGGTTAGAAAAGTACGAATCCAAGAGTGTGGAGGGTTTCAGGGCTAATAAATAATAGTCTGTGTTAGAATTTGCAACCTTGCTTGCCTATACCAACTATTTTGTAGACGTTTGTGGTGACTTCCTGTTTCTTTGTTTTTTCATTCTCTCCCTATATCACTCTAACCTGCAGCCATTTTCTCTTCTCACTTTTTCGTCTCTTTCTTATAAAAAAGCAGCTTATTTATTATAAGATGGGATATAATAAATAAAAAATAAAAGAGCATGTGTTTTGTAACCCTCTCCTTCCCCCCATACCATGTAATCCTTATTCTGTCAGTTTGTTCAAGAAGATGCACCTATGTTTGACTGCACCCAAGTATTTGTAAATAAAGTTACTTTTTGTGTATTTTACAAAGAAGACTTATAAGCTCTCTCTCTCTCTCTCTCTCTCTCTCTGTGTGTGTGTGTGTCTTAGGTTCTGATAATACAAATGGGATTGGGACTGGTTGTTGTTCAGCTTCTACCTTATGAATTTAATACAGATCCACCCTTCATGCCATGCAGTGTTGCTGGGGGGAGGCATATTTGCTGGCCTCCTATCATGGTGCAAAATTTTAAGGTTTGTATTTTTAACATATTCTATTTTAACTCATAACTGTTTTAACTTTTAAAGTGGTTTGTTTTTTTAAATTTTATGTTTATACATTTTAATGTTGTATTGTTTTAAATCTGCTTTTTGCCGCCTTGAGTCCCTATATTGGGAGCAAGATGGGATATAATAAATAAATAATACAGAGTGTGGGGGTACAGCTGGAGCCTTTATAAGCTTATGCCACCCCCTTGTCTGTCTCTTATCTCTCCTCCCTTGACCCATCCTCCCACCTTTGCCTTGTGGCTGGGTAGGATTTACCCCGCTTTCCATGTTTTTGTTTTTGTTTTTGCCTATTCTACATTGTGACTGGGAAAGTGCAGAACTGGCATAGGGTAGTGTCTTAAATAGGTGGTCATTAGGGGTGGGGGGGGGGAAAGGAAGAGTTCTGTGAACACTTATGGCAGCCATTTGGTGAAACGTAGGTCTCTGGAGCTTAGGGAATGGGGAAAGACTGGTCTTTAGGACTGGTCTGTGGGTTTAGCCCTTATTTTCAGTCTTGTGTTGAGGGAGACTGATTTTTTTTAAAAAATAGATGACAGTTTCTGCAATTGGCCACATATTTGTGGGAGCACGAGAGTAAGTAATAGATCCTATGATGGGAATCCCACCATGTCCTGGCATCCATTGATCCATGGTGCCTTGCCCAGATGTTGGGGGAACTGTGTGTGTGTGTTATGGTGTTTGTTTTAATAATTGGATGTATGTGCATTGCCATATTTGCATGGGTTCACATGAATGAAGGTTTTATTGCAGGAATTCTCCCCTGGCATAGGTGGACACATTCTGAAGATACCAGCCACAGATGCAGGCAAAACAGCCTGAAAAACCCACAAAAACCTAAGAATACCTATTCTTTATTTATTTCCTGCCTTCCTCCCAGTATAAGGACTCAAGGTGGCTCCATATGGGTAAGCCATGCTAATACAATTGTGTGTCACTACCAGGATTCCATCCATGTTCTTCTCCTCCTTTGTTTTCAAGCAATAGGGCTGCCACCTATTATACCTCTGTTTCTGTGACTTTAGTAACAACCTGACAGCCAACAATTTTGCATATAACTTTTCTCCTAGAATAACAGGGAAAGTTATTGTCTGCCATATTTCTCCACCACAAATTCCTAGGGCACAGAAGGAGAGCCATCCCCTCCAAAAGGATAAAATGGGAATAGAGAATGTGAGAAAGTTATTTTTGAGTACAATTTCCCAAATTTTCCTACATGGCCCTTGACCAAGCTGGCTAGGGGAATCTGAGAGTGATTTGGTTTTTAAAAACAATTTTTCTAAGTCATGTGCAAAGTCATCTTTGAAAAAAATGAGAGAGAGAGAGAATAGCCCATGGCTGTAGAGGTTTTACTTTTAATTGCCCATCTGTAACACTTTGCTGCATCTTGTATTCCTAGATTCCACTAGGAAGTAGAATCTTCTTGTAAGAGCTGCTGGTTGTTAAATGAATAGAGAAAGTCTGAAAGGATGTTTAGAGCAGATTTTCCTGGATGGGTTGCTGACACAAATAGCTTTGTATATAACAAAGTGTAAAATATTTTATGTTAACTCATCCTCCACTCCATCACCCTGCTCAGAAGGAAAAAACCAGAAGTGTGAATCTATTCATAACTATACCCACTACACTTGCCTACAATAACAAGAAAATTGGAATATATGCTAACGTGTAGCTTTTCTGGAGACTGAAGGCCTTTGCAGACTGCTAGAAATAGTGCACATTAAATTGAGGCACTGCCCTGGCTCAGTGCTAGGGAATCATGGGAACTGTAATTTATTGTGGCAGCAGAGCTCTCTGACAGAGAAGGCTCAATGTCACAGAAAAAAATGCAATTCCCATGATTCCCTAGCACTGAGCCAGGGTAGTGCCTCAATTTAATGTGCACTATTTCTGGCAGTCTGCTTAGGCCCTGATTTTTCTCATGTTGTCAGATATATTTTCTTTAATGAGCCTTACAGATGAGACAATATGCACACATGACTTTCTACTTTAGCACAAGGAATGAAATCCTGTGCAAGTGTGCAATTGTGCCACCTTTCATTTCCCTTTCTCAAGATGTTCTTAGCTTTGAGGAAGTTATGCTATTGAAGGCTTTTAGTCATTGTTTGGATGGCCACTTGTGAGTTTTTAGCTAGAGACTCCTGCAGTCCCATTTGGTTGGACTAGATCACATTGTGAATAATTTCTAACTCCGTGCTTCTATGATTCCATGTTAGATTGCCTTCCTTTTCTGAAGCTGATAGTTCACACAAATATACTATAAACGTCTTGTGGTACAAGAAAGCTTGGTGTAATGGTTTGAGTGTTGGACTATGATTCTGAGAGGTCAGGGTTCAAATCCCCATTTTACCATACAAACTCCCTAGGTGATCTTGGGCAAGTCACACTCTCTCTACCTTTAAGAAGTCAATGGCAAACCTCTTCTAAATAAGTGTTGCCAAGAAAAATCCAAGATAGCCTAACCATATATAGGAGTTGACTTGAAATCACTTAAAAACTATTATATGAAATCTCCATATTCCAAGAGTATATCCTCAAGTATCAACCAGTAGGAAAAAAACCAACAACATTCACATCCTTCTTCAAGTATCTGAAGGCCTGGCTTGTATTCTATTGCCCCCAAACATGATGCATTTCGTCTTGTTTGATGATGTGGAATTGACCACCCTCAATGTTATAGCTAGTGGGTATAGGGTAGAATGCAAGCTTTGCCCTCCCAAATGAAATTTTCCTTCAGCTTCCAAATTTCTAGTATTGCTGTAATTCAAAACTTCAGTTGAGCATTTAGAAATGCAGATTAGACATTAAAAAAAGTGACACAAAGTTATCAGGGAATGTAAACACAGCAAATAGAGTTCCAGGTATGAATAATTTTCAATGTGTCATTCTCTGTACTGCTAGAAATTTGGGGACTGAAGGACAATTTCATTTGGGAGGGGCAGAATTCTTACTGGGAAGGAAAGTCCTCATTTGGCCTTTGTTGATAGCTTCACTCCTGGCCACCTCTGTGCCTGTACTAGGGATGGGAGACTATTCTGCTTCACTTTGTTTTCATGATGAATTTACCAAAATAACAAAATCCTTTGTATTCTGAATGTAAAGAATAAAAACAAAAACTAAAAACAAAAATGTGAATGTAGGATAAACCAAAACTGAGAGATTCACCCATCCAAGCCTAGGGCTTTTGGTGCTCAACTATTCAACATTTGAGTGTAAATCCCTGGGCATGCAATTGTGTTCCTTCCTGCTATTGTAGTTGAGTTGGGTTACCATGCTTTCTGCTCTAACAATCTTTACAAATAATGGCTGGCAGGAACAGCATAGTTCTCTCTGTTCTGGGAATAAATCTACTTCTAGAACTTTGCAAGTGCAAATGAAGAATTTCATTCCAATTTATTCTTGAGAATTTACAACATTCACAAATTTCTTTGTATTCAGGATGGAAATAACTTGAGTTTTACAAAACTTCAGATGTGGCACAAATGAAAAAAAAAAATTCCCACCTGTAATCTAGAGTTTGGGTCCTCAAGAATGATTAATCCTTCCTTTGGAGAGGGAACAATAATTACAGATAAGATAGCCCCTTGCAGAATGTAGGTGACAGTTGCAGTGACAGACTTAACTGGGTAGACATATTTTAGTCTGTAGCAAGCTAAAGGTAGGACATTATCACACCAGCTTTGTGTCTCATGGCAATTGTGTTATGAAAGGAAACACAAACATACAGCTTTTTCTGCCCCTTGGGTGTAATAAACCTCTTCACTTCAATTCTGGCATTATAGCCATGAGGTGCCATGGGGGGGGGAGAGACTTGATTCTGCTCATAATGATAACAAAGTGATTAAACATGATTTAAAATATTTTTATTTTATTTTATTGTTCTGTTATTGACAGCAAGTGTAGGGGTTTGAGCACTGGACTATGACTTTGAAGATCAGGGTTCAGTTTCCACTCGAGCATAACAACTCACCGAGTGACCTTGGACAAGTCACACTCACTCAGAGGATGGCAATGGCAAAATCTCTTTGACAAAACTTTCCAAGAATATGATAGGGTTGCAATGAGTCAAAAATGACTTGGAGGCACACAACAACAAGAAAAATAAACACAGCAAAAAATAAACAAACAAAAAAAAACAAACCAGAAAAAAACCCCAACAGGCACAGAGTTAGCCTGCTTTGGAATAACAAGTGGGATGGGGAGAGAGGAGGTGATGTTAATATACCCTACACCCTTCTCACTGGGTATGGGGTCTCATAATTAATATCTAGTGCTGGGCATGATTTTGAGAGGTCTTGATGATCTTTGGAGAATAGAAAGTTGCACATGTATAGAGTCATGCTGACCTAAGGACATGTGGGAGACCTAGACAGGACTAAAATAAATGCTAAATGGGTTTTCTGTTTACTCCATCCTCAGAGGCTATTTGCATTTCCTCACACAATAGAGACAAAGCAAGTCCCAACGTAAAAATTGTCAAAGACCATACATTCTACCTCATCCCAGGATGTGTTCCTATTTGCCCTTCCTGTCCAGGGATTGTCTCAAAACTAATTGTGTTTTATTAGTCTGGAGTTAAAGCCACCAGTCATTCCAGATCCCTTTTGTCAGTTCCATGGGAAAATCATCAAGTCTTTGTTACACCATGTGGTAACATCAAGCACCACATGAGGTCATGAAACAAAGTATAAATATTGGCCCCAGACATAGCCACTTTGTATACAGATAGGTCTGCAGTATGCAGATTGTTTGTCACCCTTAGATGCTGTCAGAACCACTCTCTGTTTTCCATGGACCTACCTTCAGGACTGGTAATTATTGTCCCCTCTATTCCTGATTCCTCTCTAGTCAATCTTCAACACTTTTTTTCCCCTAATAGCCTTGTATGGTTCCTAAAGTTGCATTGGTTTATGTATGTTTGCTTACACCTTTGCATATTTCTAAATAAAACTCCTCTATTTACTGAAATAGGAGTCTTTCTGCTGTTAGTACTGGTATACACAGGTGAAAAGATCCCTGAAGTTATCCTCCTCTCACAGGCCTCTTTGTTAACTCTAATTTCCCCCAAATTTCAAGGAGTCACTTGAAAGGTCCCGTCCTGCTACATGATTCCAGTAATGCCAGAACTGAAGTTCAGAGGCTTTTTGCTCCAAAATACCTGTGCTATAATAGTGATATCGAGAGCTCATTAATAGATTTTTGCCTGTCCATGAAATACAATAGCAGGAAGGACACAGTGTCATCTGATGAGTACCAGGTAAAGATGCTTTTATCCCATTAAAATTCTGCTTTTTAGCCTCATATGGTAATATCCATACTTTCTGGAGTTCAAACCAAAGCTAAGGGATATTTCAAGCAGAAGGGCATCATTTACTCTTGAAAGCCCACAAATATGTCTAAATCTCATTGGTATTGGGAGAGGGGAGAATTTTTTCAACCTTTCCTTCTCATTACTCTGAGCTTCTCAGATCAGAGGTTCCTACATAGAGTTGTAGCTAACTGCAAAATGCCATGCTATTACAAGGTCTAGCTAATGTATTTTTGGTAGTATCCTCTCAAGAGTGTTTTAGTAAATGACACAAAATGCCTTGCCTGCTGCTGAAAGTTCAAATAGCTCAAAAAACCAAAAGCTGCCATTAGCCAAAGCCCGTAGACTCTCCTCTGAGAACATGGGCCCTCTAAATTCCATAGAAACTCTAAAAATATAAATCTTCCTAAGAATTCCTTCAGAAAATGATAGACTCTTCTTAGTTTAACAATCAATAGTAGGGTCAAGAGGGGGTGTAGCCACACTGCACAATTATAAGCAATTTCATATGATTGTAACTGTTGTTCCAACATCAAACTAAAACCAGGGATTTGTAGTTTGGTGATGGCACAAGAATTCTGCAGCTACAGCACTGGACCTCTGTAGCCAAGAATTCTAAGTAACTCACAAAACTAAAAATACCAGGTTTCCCTAGGATGGCGACATGGAGGTTAAAATGATACCAAAATGATAATTGTGGAGTATGGATACACTGGATTTTTTCCCCCCTGCAATTAATTTTTTTTTAAAGAAACACAACAACATATGCTTCATGCTGAATATGAAGAGATTTCCATATTATGGTAGATCCATTAAAATAGGAATAAAACATCTTCTCCATTTTGTAGCCAAAAGTCTAGTATGGGGAATTTTATTTAGCTCAAATTGAGAGGGGGCCAGCTACAAGGACCCAGTGAGACCATCTCCCATGTGCATACCAAGAGTCCAGTAGATCTAAGAATTGTGCAGAGACAGAATTCTCCAGTTAAAGTATTATTTATTAAAGATGAAAATCACACAGCAGTTCATGTACATGCACACACCCATGCAAGGCTCAGGAAATCAGGGGTTAGGATGGAATAGATGTAGACGCAACACTATGGGCGATACTTACTACCAATGAAACCTTCTCCGGGATCCAATTGGGTGAAGTGGTATGGGACACAACCATTCCGAGAGCGTGGGTTGAATGGAGGTGCCGATAACCAGATCGGAGAACAGAGTGACGCAGGGTCCCTCTGAACTCAGACTAGCGACACTGAGGGGAGAATTTCAGGAGTTTTTAAGGGCTTGAACTAGCCCCTGGCAAGGTGCTTGATTGCTTGACTGAAGCCTAGACAAAGGTGTTTGATTGTTTGGCCGGCACCTGGACAAAGGTGTTTGATTGTTTGGGTGAGGTAATCACCCAAGTCTGTCAAAAATCAAGTGGAAAGTGGGAGAGGATTAAGTCATTAGCTGGCCCATCAGGTGAGACATCTAGGCCATTATTGCCTATCCTTCTGCTTATGGAGGTGATGACAGTCCATTTGCAACTCCCACACTATCTGCCTAACTATGGAGGTTGGGGATTTTCCAGTCTTCCAAGTGACCTGGGTATGACCTCTTTGCCTTGCCATGGAGTCCCCTGGAGTTCACTGCAGAGTGCATCTGGGGCCATGTGGAATTCATACACACACCAAAATTCAGAAAAATGCAATTATGGTAACAATTTGCACTGGGCAAACTCAGTATGTACAGCTATTTCCAGCATAGTGAGGGCCATGTTGCTGTATCTGTCTGCCAGGTAGCTATTAAAAATAAAGAACCTCTCAGAAAAACAGAGGTTGTACCACAGCAGCTCAACAACAGAGTTTAAATTTATGGTGATTAAAAGCCAGATATTTAAGACTAAAGCATTCAAATCTTTTATCATGGTGGGCCCAGTGAGGCCCCCAGAATCCCCTCAAAAATCCCCAACACCACCTGGGGTGTGTGGACATTCTCATCACATTCCCCACACCCCATGGACCATTTTAGGCTCAGGACAGCCTTTCTAAAAATAACAGGAAGTCACTTTGGGCTCACTTCCTATTTTTAAAAAGAACTCTCCTGGGCCTAAAATGGCTCACAGGGGCTGAAATGTGTCAAAAGTGCCTTCCACATACTCTAGGGGTGTTGAGGGCTTGGAAGGGGATATTTTTGTTTGTTTGTTTTAGCAGGGAAATGTAGCCCGGAGTGAGGCTCTCCAAGGTCTTCTTAGAGGCTAATGTGGTTCCTAAGCCTACGGCAATTTCCTATCCCTGCCCTAGGTACAGACTGTGAAATCAATCAGCTTTGATTTTTCCAATATTGCATTTTGCAAAAGAAATCTCAAATACCACCCACCCCCAAAATGTTGGGTTTGAGTCTCTTCTTCAGTTCTCAGAGTGAAAGTGAAGAATCTGAGGGTGAGAGTACTGTTTTGAAAATTGTGTGTGTGAATTCTTCAGTGCTTAGACTTCTTGCTGTTTATTTGAATAGTATATGCTGTACAAATATAATTGATGTTTCTTTTAGTAACAACAGCATCGGGCTGCTCCTTGAAATATTAACTAGTGTCTCCTGTACAGGGAATCATCTCTAGGTCTCAGGTTTTGGCCTTGAAATCTCAGGGTGTTGGACAAGCCTGACTTGGCAACAATGTGAACATGAAGAAATGTGAATCTGGTAAATTCTTATTAAGAATGCGCCAAAAGAAAATTCTTATCTGTTTCTAATTAACATGCCAAAATTAGTTCCTATACACCTCATGGTGACAGAAGGAACAAAGAGGTGCATGTGAAAAGGGCCAAACAAAAAGTTAGTCAGAGGGTGTCATCAGTGCAGTGAGGGGAGTGCGGACTGTAGCAGCTGATACCTCAGAGGAGAGATCAACACCCAGTGGGGCAGTCACTCCTATCCAACCCAAGACCACTCTGGTCACTTCCATCTGCTAGCCAGGGTGTCCATTGGCTTCAGCTGTTGGTGGGAGCTGGGTGTTGCTACCACCCAACAGTTCCTTCTATAGCAAAGGAGAGTGTGATCTAGGGCTGAAAAGTGAAGACACCACAAATGACAGAACTCTATCATGGATCACTAACTGGGCCAACAAGGCAAAGTGTTTTTAGGCAGGGGATGTCAGGTGGAGCTGCTGGGAAGAAAAAAGAGTCATCATCCCTTTCCCATTTCCCCCACAGCCCCATTAGATCTGAGGGGCTTTTGGATGGTAGCAACAGCCAACCCCACCACAGCAGAGGAACCTGGCTGGTAGAGTGTGGTGTCTGGAGGATGTGCAAGCCTGGGTGTGACAGCATGAGTTACCACACCAAGGTGACACCAACCATAGATGCCATTGAAGCTAGTCAGTTTTATTTGTAATCATAGTACACAATTATAGCATTCTATGTGATTAAAAGTTGTTTTTCATCTGCTGCAACTCCATTGTATGACATCTTGTAGTTTGGTGAGATGCTTAGCATTCTTTGCTGGGAAGCTCTAGTGCTGCAGTTCTTTAGTAGAAAATTCCAGGTAGCTTACCCAACTACAGTTCTCAGGGTTCGATATATAGGATAGAGCCGTGGCAGTCAAAGTGGTATCAAACCATTACTGCTGGTCAGTGTGGAAATACTCTTAATGTACCACTGAAGCACAGGGAGTTTCTCTTCTCTTTATGTCCCAAATTATGATCTCTTTACATCAACATTTGGAAAGCATAGTGAAACCATAGAGAATGCCTAACATATTGGCTTCAGTTCGGGGGGGGGGGCAGAAATCCAGGTAACTTGTATTCCAAATCCATGAAGAAATTTGTATGTGAATTTCTATGTATGCCACTGAAGAAGATGTGAATTGGTCACATATGCTATTATGTTTTCCCCTCCTGATTATCTCCTCCTTCCTTCACCCTGTTTCTGCATTAAATGGTTCATGAGTAAATTATACCAAAAGCCTTCTATTAGTTGGACTTGGTGCTTGCTGTTTTGTTACATATGCGCAATTGGCACTTCAGTTTCTGAAATGTTCATGGTATTTGGCTCCCAGCAGCCAGGGCAAAGACAAGATACATAACATTGCAGCCATTCTCTTCTGACTGACAGCTCACCATAAGCTCGTAGTGCGTCACACACCAGCCACTTATTTCTGCATCATAAACTCCTAATATTTCTTTCAGATGGGAGAGCTTTGTGTTAACTATACTCTGGAAATAGGCCAAACGTTTACCCAAGCAGGGTACTTTCTAAACTATGCAACACATTGTTCTTTGAGTTATCTGAATGTTTCTTTCCCCAGATTCCTGTGGTTTTAGCAGCTGAACATAAAACTCAGCCCAACTATTATTGTATATAATAGAAACAGATCTGGCTTTGGAGCCACTGCAGCAGTTCCATAATGGCCCTACCAAATGTCCCCCAAGTTTCACTTTGCTCTTTGTTGTTGTGTGCCTTCTAGTTGTTTCTGTCTTATGGTGACCCTATCATGGGATTTTCTTGGCATGATTTGTTCAGAGGAGGTTTGCCATTGCCTTCCCCTGAGTCTGAGAGTATGTTACTTGCCCAAAGGTCACCCAGTGGGTTTCATGATCAAGCAGGGACTCAAACCCTTTTCTCCAATCTTGTAGTCCAGCACTATGCCACACTGGCTCTCAAGTTTCACTTACTGAAAAATACATCTACACTGCAGAATTAAATAATAATAATAATAATAATAATAATAATAATAATAATAATAATAATAAATTTTATTTATAGCCCGCCTCTCTGCATAGCAATCGAGGTGGGTTACAGCATTTAAAACATGACAAGTTAAAACATGCCTGCCACCCATAATCTCCCTCCCACCCCTTAAAACAGGATTAAATCGGAAAAGGTTAAAACAAGCAATGCATTAAAATAATATAATATAATAAAAACAAAGGAACAGTTGTGCCAGCTCGGAAAAAATGTAACTCATCTTGTCACTGCAGATGTTATTCCAGGAAGGCCTGTTGGAAGAGATCCGTCTTTACCACTTTCTTAAAAGCAGCAAGTGTGGTTATAGCAACAGGCCAGATCTCATCCAGCAGGCCATTCCATAATCTTGGGGCAGTGGCGGAAAAGGCCCTCTGGGAGGTCTGAGACAGCCTGGTCTTTATTGGCTGTAACAGATTCCTCCCAGAGGACCGCAAGGTGCAGTTTGACACCGCTTTAACTGCCTTTGCTCAATGCTACAGGATTCTAGGATTTGTAGTTTTGTGAGATATTTAGCTTTTTCTGTCAGAGACCTCTGGTGCCACAACAAACCACGCATCCCTGGATTCCACAGCATGGAGCCTTGGCAAGTTAAAGCAGCATCAAAACTGCATTAATTCTGTGATGTCACTTACCAATGAAATACGCCATAGTAGTTCATTGATAACTGGTCTCTTGGGGACTTCTATTGAAAAGTACACCCATTCTTGAGCCCTCAGTATCTAAATACATGTTCTCTTCATCTGGGGAGACTTTACCTCCATATATTGTTGTTATGTACCATCCAGTCATTTCTGGATTACAGTGACTCTAAGGCAAACCTATCACAGGGTTTTTGGGTTTTTTTTGCAAAATATGCCAAGGGGCTTTGCCATTGTATTCCTCTGAGGCTGAGAGAGTGTGACTTGCCCAAGGTCACCCAGTGGATTTCCGTGGCTATGTGAGGATTTGAATCTTGGTTTTCTCAAATCCTAGTCCACTCATATAGCAGGGTAGAGAAAATTTCTGAGGTATGGGTGATTCAGTTTTCCCTGTGAACAAGATGATGTCAGTGTGCTAATTGTGTGCACCTTACTTTACTCCTTCCACATCTTCCCTGCATGCGGATAGTGAGACAGGAGTGAATTGGTTGAATTATGGCCTCCATATAAAAGCTCAGTTGTTGTTGTTGTTGTTGTTGTTGTTGTTGTTGTTGTTGTGTGCCTTCATTTCTGACTTATAGCAATCTTAAGGTGACCCTATCATGGGGTTTTCTTGGCAAGTTTCTTCGGGGGTGGGGGATGGGGGGTGGTTACCACTGGCATTCTCTGAGGATGAGAGAGTATGACTTGTCCAAGGGCACCCAGTGGGTTTCCATGGCCAAGCAGGTCCCCAGAGTTATAGCCCAACACTCAAACAACTACATCATGCTGGTTCCTGGATGAGTCCATCTTAAAAAATAGATTAGTAATATTAACCTACTTTTGCCCATCCTGCATTCTCCCTTTAATGCTCCCTTACTTTATGTTCTCTTCCTTTTTTAAATTCATTGTAAGAGCCTTCAAACAATGGGAGGATGTCTGTTTATTTCACCAGTATTCCTCTGGGAAAGGATACTTCATAACAATATTAGTTTATTTATGTCTCTATTAAGCCTACATGTAAAATAGCTAATGTATAGTAAATGTTATCACTGCCTTGCCACAGCTCAAGTGCTTTGCATGCAAAAGATCAAAGCTTCAGTCCTGGGAATCTCCTTTAAATCTGGAAGAGATTCACCAGCCCATTGACACAACCACAATTACATGGGATCAAAGTCAGAATAATATATGCCAAATGGAAATCTCCCCACAGAGATAGCAGAAAAAAATATTGATACCAAATATTATTGAATGTTAAATGAACATTTAAACTTTTGGTACATGTTCAGTGCTTAGCATCAGTGTGTTGCAGCCATTAGTATTTGAAATCTGAATCAGTGGTATTTGACAGTTGATATTTCATAGCTAATATACAATGCTTTTTTGGTACCTCACAGTATGACCCTTGGCATTTGGCAACTTGTGTCGGAGCTTGGACAGTGTTTGAAACTTGGCAACCTATGACACATGACATTTGATGCTTGGTAAAAAAACCCCTAACATTCAATGATAGCATCCAGCACTGAAATGTTGAGGTATAACATCTAAAATTTGTTTTTTGTGGGTTTTTCGGGCTGTGTGGCCATGTTCTAGAAGAGTTTCTTTCTGACATTTCGCCAGCACCTATGGCTGGCATCTTCAGAGAAAAAATGGATGTTTTTTTCTCTGAAGATGCCAGCCATAGATGCTGGCAAAACGTCAGAAAGAAACTCTTCTAGAACATGGCCACACAGCCTGAAAAACCCACAAAAAACTATAGATGCCAGCCATGAAAGCCTACGACTTCACATCTAAAATTTCCTTTTGAACCTAGCACACACTTACTTCATCCCATAATCCATAGAGCAACACTGTATGCTCTTTTATTGGATATTCATCTTGAGAGATATGGTATCAAGCCCAATCTAGGCTTCCATCTTGGCTGTATCCTCACTACAGAAATAATGCAGTTTGATACCACTTTAACTGCAATGGCTCAATGCTATGGAATTCTGGGAATTGTAGTTTTGTGAGATATTAAGTCTTCTCTTCCAGAGGCCTGCCGGATGAGATCCGTCACATCACCAATCTTGCTGCTTTTAAAAAGGCAGTAAAGACGGATCTTTTCCGGCAGGCCTTCCTGGAACAACTTCCCGGCTAATTGGAGGTGATCTTTTATTCACTCCCCTGGCTGTCATGGCATGTCACCCTATGTTGTTTTATTCTATTAACTATGTTGTTGATTTTAATTCCAATCTAGTTTAATTCTGTTTTAACGGATGGGAGGGTTAGGGCGTGGGATGGATGTTTTAACTGTTTCTTTTTAATTTACTGTATGCCACCTCGATTGCTGAGCAGAGGGGCAGGATATAAATAAAAATTTATTATTATTATTAACTCTGGTGTCACAACAAACTACAATTTCCAGAATTCCAAAGTACTGAGCCATGGCACTTAAAGTGGTATCAACTGGATGCAGCCTTAGGGCCTCTGCAGACCAGCCCAAAGGGCTGGCCTGGAGGTAGAGATGGGGCAGGGAAGCCACACAGTGGCCTCCCCAACCCCACGCCGATGTCATCCTGACATCAGGGGCCATTACACATGGCGTGCAGTATCAGGATGCCCTTCCGGCACAGCGTTTTAACACGCTGCACAAGAAAAGGCACTAAAGAGCTGTGCACTGGCACTTAGGGTGGCCTTTTGCTGCCCCTGAAAGGAGCAGCCTTTTGCCACTCTTTCAGGGGCAGCAAAAGGGAGGATTGGGGCTGTGGCATGCGGTTGCCGCAGCCCTGATACATGGATAGCAGGGGAGGCCCAGAGCCGCCC
Organism: Phrynosoma platyrhinos; assembly: GCA_020142125.1. NCBI lineage: Eukaryota > Metazoa > Chordata > Lepidosauria > Squamata > Phrynosomatidae > Phrynosoma > Phrynosoma platyrhinos. Next base: position 110,118,616 of record JAIPUX010001880.1, on the reverse strand, counting down.
GTCTGCATAGCCCCTTAGTCACCTTCAGGATGTCAGAAAGGGACTTGCCCATTCCACAACTCAGGGCCAGTTCTGCCATGAGGCAGAGTGAGGCAACTTCCTTGGGAAAGAGATACTTGGTGTCATGAAGATGCAAAAATTAAGAGTTGCATCTGGGATTTCCTGCCTCATGTGCCAAAATAACTTGACTCACTTTAGAAACTGTACCTTTACTTATGTTGATGATGGCAGAGTTTTGGAAAACTCCCCAGTTTTGGACTGCCAGAATTTCCCCAAGCTCTGATAACTGAGGGATTCTGGAAGCTGTGGTCCCAAACCAGTAATTGTTCCAAGCTCTGGGGCCTCATTTGTTGCTCTGCCTTAGGCAGCAAAATAGTTTAGTCTAGGCTTGGCACTGCCTCACAGCTGAAGTAGACTGTGCATACTGAAGCATGACTTATTATGACGTTCAATGCAGCATCTTTATAGCAACAGGCCAGAATAAATTATATAATATGCCCTGACCTTTTAAAAATCTTCCGGGGTAGGTCTGCTTATTGGTCTGAGGAGTTAGGAGACTTTTCCTTTACTGGCTACAGATAGCCTTTAGGACATTGTACTATTTTATGCTGCTCAGGTAAGAGGTCTGTGCTAACAGGAGCTGCTTGTTCTAAATGTCACATATTGCAGTGTCTAGCCAAAGTATTACTTACAGTCTCTGCTTTGCTTGCTGATGGTTTCAGGATGGACTCAAAATACCAGTTGCTGGCAAGAGAGCCTGCAAAGTCTGGTGCTGCTTATCAAGACAGTGAGTGTGATTTTATTTTTGTTAGATGCTGCCTTTACCCCAGTAGTGGGACTCAAGGTAGGTTACAATATATTAAAAACAGCACGTACTAAAAACTATACAAAAATATCCATTAAAAATACAAATACAAAAATTATTTAAACAGTTAATCTCTACAGCTAAAACCATTTACAAGTTATGAAAACTAAAAACTTGTCACAATCCATTTCTAAAAGTCTGATGGAATAGGAATGTTTTTACTTGTTGGCAGAAGGAAAACAAGGAGGAAGCCATTACAGCTTCATTAGGAAGTGAGTTCCAAAATCTGGGAGCAGCCACCAAGAAGACCCTATCCTTCATAAGAGAGTGGGGCAGACAGTAGAAATCATAGAGCTCCTAACAGGTTCTTAACAGGAAAACATAGCCTTCAAATAGCCAGGACCTGAGCCATATAGTGTGAGAGCCAGCTGTTAGAATCCATATGCATGGTTCTGTCATAATACGATGATATTAAGGAATGAAGATATGAGGACATGGTGATATGGTGAAATAACGCTTTATAGGATGTGAGCTATTGAGAAGGGGATATTAATTATGCTAAATCCAAGCCTAGAAAACAAACAGGAGGGACAGATGGTGGCAGAAAGGAGTTGTAGTTTATAACCCCAACTTTCCTGCCATAGATCAGAGCTGTGAAACAGGGATGACTTTCTTCCTGAAGGGAGATTCAAAGGTAACATAGGAGGTAAAAGAAAGAAACATGAAGAGCCCTTTGATCTGGATCAAAGAGAAGCGATCAAGGTGAGAAAGGGGGGCTAGAGGATGGGAATGTATTTCTGATGATCCGAGGAGGACTTTCTTTAGTTCTAACACTGAACCCGGGACAGGGAACATTGCCTCAATATCAAGAGTAAATCATTAGTTTTCTACTATACTACAATATTGTCCTGATATTTGGGAAGTGGGTCTGCAGATTCTGACACCAGTGTGGTATAGTGGTTTAGATATTGGACTACGACTCCAGAGATCAGTGTTTGAATTCCTGTTCCACCACAGAAATCTACTAGGTGATCTTGGATAAGCCTCACAAGCCTCAGAAGCCTTGGATAAGCCTCAGAAGAAGGCAATGGCAAACCCCCTCTAAACATGTCTTGCCAGGATAACCACATGATAAAGTCAAGTCAGAAATGGATTAAAGGCACACAACAACAACAACAGCAACAACAACAACAACAAACAAATCAAACAGCAGCATTTTTTGGCAGAACAGAAGCAAAGTCTGACAGATCCAGTTTTATTGCTGGCTTTTTTTTTTTTATAAAAAAAAGTTTGTATTTAACAATTTAATATAGGAAACAGCTCTCTTGTCAACTGAAATCTTGTTTGTGTCTTACACATGTGCAAGATCCCCTACAGAAGCAATTTAACATTTCTGTCAAAGGCTTCACATTCAGTTCAAAGCTGAAGATGCAGAGTTTCTCATATGGTGCTGCTGCACCTGTTGGTTAATATTCAGTTTTGCATTTGACTGTGCATTTGCATGGACTATGTTGCCATACAACACAAGGATCACATAACATAATCAACACTAAATTCCTCATACAGAGATTTATATTATGCGATCCCAGTAAGACTTTTTTTTTTCATTTTAGGCAAAGTTTGAGACATATACTATTCTGAACTATCCCAAGGATATTTGGAAGTTGCATGCAATAAATAGCGAACTAAGGCCTAAATATACTGAAGGCACAAAATCCCAACCAATCTTGGAAACAAACCAGTTAGTCCTGTTTAGTGCTGAGAAGGGGACCACCAAGGAATACCAAGTGATGTGGGCAATATTTCAGAGGAAGGCAAACAATGGCAAACTATGGCTAAGTATCATGCCCTCCAACTGTCTCCATTTGGCAGTACAATCCTAATTAATCTTTTGCCATCTCATGTTTTCAACTGCTTTTGAAATGTCCCACTTTCTCAATAATAATAATAATAATAATAATAATAATAATAATAATAATAATAATAAAATTTATTTATACCCCGCCCATTGGTAATCCAATCCGGGCGGCTTACAATTAAAACATACCGTTCAATAAATATACAATATGAACACATCCCTCCCCCCCTTAAAACAGGATTAAATCAAACAGTGTAAAAACAATTACAAAGTACAGTTAAAACATATAGCCATCCAGCCTAACCCAGTAACTCCAAGCC
>JAIPUX010001880.1:110099311-110115533 GCA_020142125.1 Phrynosoma platyrhinos | reverse complement strand
CTACAGTCCCCGAGCAGCACCCTCTGGGACCGACCAGAAAGGAAGGACTGGAACCACTGCAAAGCACCCATCTATCCTCCCTTCTCACTTTGTTAACTGCTTACTTCAATTGCTGCAAACTGAGTTCAAAATTCAATAGTAGTGTGGATTTTTTCCCCTTCCCAGTAGGCTCAGGCAAAAGCAAATTGTGTCAATCTCTCTTATCTATTCTTCTTCATTAATAACTTTTATCATCTTGAACATACTCTGATGCTACCATCTTGGAGACAAGGAAGGGGAAGGGCAGCCTCATGCTGGGTGCCCCAACCCCTTCCTGAGGATGTAATGGGAGCGCCCGTCATTGCATATGACGGGTGCTCCGATTACATCCTTCTGGCTCAGCATCCAGACACGCTGAGCTGGAAGAGACACCAAAGAGGTGCGCGATGCCTCTTGCGGCACCCTTTCTGTGCCTTGCAGAAAGAGCACTATTTTAGTGCTTCTTCCAGGGCTGGAAAAAGAGTGGATCGGGGCCAAGGAGTGTGGCAGCCTCGCCCCCAATCTGCAGATTCTCGGGGTGGCCCATGGCCGCCCATCTGCAGAGGTCCTAACATATAATACCATTATCTTTTGTCTAATGAAACAATCCGAGTCCAGAAATGCTTAGTTGCCTCTTGAGGAGTATCTCTGAAAGGCTCTTTTCTTGTCAAGTCCAGGAGAAACCAAACAATTGTTTTATTCCATCATTTATGTATTTAACATTTCATTACAAATTCATGAAAATCAGTTTCAAAGTTATCAAATATATAAAATTCTAAGCACACTTAAATCTTATCTACAGTTATTATATTCACAAAGGGAGTAATATCTTGATATAATAGAAGGTATCTCTTGTCAGAGGAACAAGGGAAGTACTGCATAATATTCCATTAATTATTTTGCATGTAGGGGTTTCATGCATTCCTACCCGCCATCTCTCTTAGCTTTCATCTTATTTTACCCTTACAGCCATTTTCCTGCTTTCATCTCTTTTTAATTGGCTTCAACCTCTCATCTCTTCTTTACCCCCCTCTCTCCTGACTCCTGTTTTTGGCTTGAGGAATCTGCAAAATTCCCTGGCCTGCCCTCACCTCCTTGTCTTGGTGTGTTTTTCAAATCAAATTGGATCAACAAAGAGTGACAAATCTCTTCTCCAAGGAAGGAAATAGGCAGGCAAACCTGCAAAGCCAAATAAATAAATAAAATAAAATCTCCTCCACCCACATCCAAAGACCCAGAGTTTGCCTGCCCACCCATTGGGCAGGTGCATTGCCACCAGCTTAGAAAATTGGTGAAGAAATTCTCAAATCAGGGAACAAATATTTTTAGCAATTGGTTGGGTTTCTCAAAGGTGCTGATGCAAAAAGAGGGAGCACAGCTGTTTTGGCCTCCAGGAGCTTATTTAATTAAAAGGGGGCATTGATGTAGAAGAGACTTGGCAGCTGTGAGGACATTTCATTATACAGAGTAGTGCTTGCCTGCTCATCCATTGGGCAGGTGGCACAAGGCACTGCTGAGGTATTTTAGTTGGAATATTCCAGTAGGAGAGAGTGGGTTTTTGGCTAACTGTGGCCACTTAACACATATGCTTAGTATAATCAATCAATCAATCAATTTATTACGGCCATTCGGCCAGTATAGCTTAGTATAATGTCTACCATAATAAAGGACCAAAAAAAAAAAATCACACCCAACTGATAAACAAATATACCATATTCCAAACAAGGAGCTTTTAATATAGGATTTTAATGGAGCTGGGCTGTGTGCCAGTGTACTTTTATACTCATTGATGTGTTATAAATGCTTTTGAACTGCTTATACAGTCAGCTCTCCATATCCACTGATTCTTTATCCAGTCCAAAAAGCAAAGTTTGCTTTTGCCATTTTATATAAGGGGTGCCATTTCACTATGCCATTGTATTTAAAGGGAATTGAGCATCTATGGATTTTTATTAGCACCGGGAGGTCCTGGAACCAAACCTCAGCAGATACCAAGGCCCCCTTTATTGGTGCTGTTTTTAATAAGAGTTTATTTAGTATTTTCTTTTTTATATTATTGGCTTCAAGCCATATTTTGTTTTAAGCTATGTAATGAGGTCCCACCATGAGAGAAAGGTGGATATAAGATCAAGCCACCAGTCAAACAACTAACCAAGGTACAGGCTTCAGGAGCAGCCTGGAGAATCCTGGTTGTGGAGCTCCTTAACATGCCCTAGTTACTTCAGGCCCTCTGTTGTGATGAAGGGCAGCTGTTTGCATGCACACCTCACTGTCACCCAGGTTGGTGGTGAGGACTATTTATGATGATGGAATGTGCTCTTATCCAGAGTTTGAAAGTACCAAGTTACAAATAAATAGTTATATGTAATTGATTTGATCTCAGCAGTTAAATTATAACTACATTGTAATACAACTATAACTGAGGGGGAACTTCACTTCTTTAGTAGTATAATTAAGAGATAGAGGGATGTGGTCTCAGGAGGGAACAGGAATCATAGTCAAGTGCCGGCTCATGTTGTGCTTTGTGTTCTCCTGTGGCTGTTGAAGTGATAGCGATAGCAATAGCAATAGCATGTACATTTCTATACCAATTAGTGAACTCAGCACTCTTTAAGCAGTTTACAATCTGTAAGCTAACTGCCCTCTACAAGCTCAGTACTCATTTTATTGACCTATGATAGGATGGAAAGCTAAGTTAAGCTTGGAACCCTCTAAGATCAAACTCACAACTTTGTGGCTGCAGTATTGGCATTTAACCAATGCGCCACCAGGGCTCCTGGTGTAACAAGGTGCATGGGAAGAGGGTATCTTTTTGTACCACAGGGTGGTAGGGACATAATTGTTTGCTATTTTTCTTCTTAAAGGAAGCAAAGAGTAAATTTAGCAGTTTTCTTTTCACTGTGAGAAAGTCTTCACAAACCACATTCTTTTGCAAAGTTATTAATATGGTTTCCTGTGCAGAAAATGCTGTTTTCTGAACAAAAATCCCCTGTGAGGGTTTTGTACAGAAGAGGTCTTCAACTATAACCTTTCCCATACATAAAACAACATTTTCTGTGCAGCACATACTATTTTTGTTTGTTATTTGTTATTATCATTTTCTGCACAAAAAGTGATGTTTTCTGTGCAAAACAATCAAATGAGAATTTTGTGTAAAGTCCTTAAATGCCAACTTTTCCTTGCCCTGGGTTCTTCTCAATGTTTCTCAGTACTTGAACACCTTTTTAAATTCCTTTGAAAGGTATCTTTGAATATTCTTTCCATACAGATGCTTGTAACTTTCAGATGTTTTCTTAAAGTAACTATTTAGTTATTGAAAAATGGGAGAGTTAATGGCTATTAACTACCCTTTTGGTCTTTAGAAATATGGTCTAAATCCAGTTTTTAATCCCAGGTGTAATAGACTCAGAAATGCTGATTTACCACATAGCCCAGGGGTAGGCAACCTTTCCCCTTTAAGGGCCGAGGGAGTTCAGCTCCCAGAAGCCTCAGCCATGTTGGCCAATAGTCCCATGTTGGCCAATAGCTCCTGGGATTCTGGGAGCTGAAGTCCCTCAGCCCTTAAAGGGGAAAGGTTGCCTATCCCTGACATAGCCATTAATTCCATAGGTCTACTGTGTTTGGAACTAATGACCGGATTAAAGCCAAAATAACTTCCTATGCTGTGCTGGTAGTTTCTTCAAACTTATCCATTCAGTCCTGGAGATCAGACACTGATTTAAGACATTCATTTAAAAGAAAGTTGACAGACACTCTTTGCTCTAGATACCCGTCTCTTGAAACATTCCAAAGAAAATATTGTGTAAGACTCACTGCTTTACTGCTATGCCCATTTAGTACTGACTAACCCCCCAGAGTGTAACAAGGACATAATATATTTTTCTTAGTCTGAGCAAAATACCATGAATCACAGTAAAGCATAATAAAAACCCAACAAAATACCTCTGCATGAACACCCTTAGATATACAGTCTTCCAAAATGCCTGGTTAGATATATAGCCATTAACCATTCTGCAGCAAGGCAGCAATAGCAGCAATCTGTTCTCTCCCTTCCCTTCATTGCCCAGATGTTATCAAACACTATAACATTTCATCAGTCTCACAGTGTATCTCTGGAGTTGTGCTACAGAGTTATATGACAGCTAATGAGTAAACAAATTAATGGGGAAGACAAACATAATATATAACACAGAGTGGAAGAGTCAGATTAAAGGGTTACAAATGCTGATGGAGACCAGTTGTTTGGTTCACTGGGATGGTGAATCCAGTCTGGATTCTAGTCCAAACTTTAAAAGAGCTATCCAAGATGTTGAGCCCATTTGGGGGATATGGTTCAGGATTATGTTCTAATAATATCTGGACTAGAACCTGTTTTGGATTCATTAACACACTAGCACTGAAACTACCAGCTTCTGTTGAACAATGCAGCATTTACCCAGAATTTCATGAAGCTGTTAATACAGAGGCCTTTTTAGGGAATTTACAGCTGAGCCATTCTAATTAGGCCCTACAGTTCTACACATAGGTGTTTGTTTAAGTTACGGAGTTGCAGTACATCAAATCAGACAAGTGTTCCATCAAACTTCATATTGCCTACATAGCCTGAAAGGAGACCCCCAGGGATTCAGAGAGGAATCTTCTCCAGCTGTATCTGTAGATGTCAAGGGCTGAATTTAAAAGACAAAGAATGTGTGTTACCTGATTGAGGTATAGCCCCACTGAGAATCCATAAAAGTCCAGAGCATAAAAAGTCATTCCAGATGTCAATGCATTCTTCATATAATTTCAGATCTGACTCCATTTCCTAAGCTTTTCTTTTAAAGATGAATTCAGTTTGTTTATGTATCCCTCATCTTTCTGAGGCCTAAAGTGGTCGGAAACATGAATAAAAATAAAAAAGAGCAAAAAACTCAAAAGGCAGGAATCCTGTTGGTGATAGGTGTGTTAATGTCCTTTCGGATCACCAGTCAATTTATGGCAATCCCATGAATTTCATGAGATTTTCTTAGGCAAGATATATTCAGAGGTGGTTTTGCTACTTCCTTCCTATGAAATATAGCCTACAGCACCTGGTATTCATTGGTGATCTCTCATCCAAGTAGTAACCAGAGCTGACCCTACTTAGCTTCCATAATCAGATGATATTTGGTGCATTTAGGGTACTCACAAAGCCAGAATTGCTCATTATACCTGCTTGATCTTCATGGCTATAAGAACACAGTGGAACACTACCTGGTCAGCATCTACTCTCTTCTGGCCACTAACTGTCCATGGGGGAAATGGACCTGTATCTGGTAGCATTTAAAATTTCTTCAGGTCCATAAAGGATCCTGGATAATAAGTTACAATATTAAAATACAATTAAGTGGATTAAATGGATTATCATATTGAAAACACATCAGACTGAAAATAATAAAAACAAAACTTGAAACACATTGGAGGAAGGGAGGTGAACTTTTTTTAAAGTAGGTAGAAATTAAGGTTTACTCAGAAGGTTAGATTAGAATACTTTTAGTCATGATATTAGAAAACTGCAGTTTTGAAAGTTGCAAATTGTTTTTTTCCCTGTCCGTGGAAGTGGTGGGAAGGGATAAGAAAGCTCCCTTAACAAGTGTTACCAGATTGAAAATTAGAGATGGCTCCTTTGGCTTCAGTGGTTGTTTGCAAGAAGGAATTTTTATAGATGCTGCTTGTTCCCTGATTGTGTGACAAGCCATACCAGCTGAAATCCTGCTTCTGTACAACCATTAAAGATACAAAAACCATCTCTAGTTTTCAGTCTGGCAACCCTACTATAACTATCTGTAAAACAACTTTCACAGTCCAGTCCTACTTATCATTTCTTTTGGCAAAGAAGATGCAAATCCTTAATTCTCATATAAAGCTAAAATTTCACATTCAAAATTGTGCATTTGAAATTTGAATGGAAACATTGGAATGTTGGGTTGATGCTAAATACTTGAGAATAATAATTGCTTCAGCTCTCCTCAGGAGGAAACCTCTTGACATATGGCAGGACACAATGTAGAAAAGTGACACTTTTGAACAAACGCCAGATGGAAATGTAACACGTAAACAGCTCCCAAGTAAATGTCACCAGCTAATTGGATGCATGTAAAAATGTCTATAAATCTGTAGAGGAAAATATTGGCTTTATCTTCTGCTGGAAATTTCATTCTCTCGGCCCTCTGTTGTTTCTGATAACAAATCCAGATAAACCAAATAACAGCTGTTAAAGGCAACATCATGAGCTTCCACCAAAGCAAAGCAACACAATGCCAAATGTTATAATCTACTTTAATGTTCCAGGTCTCTCAGGGGGGATGCAGACCAGGGTGTCGGAGACGCCCTGGTCCGGAGCGCCGCCGGAGTTCAGCCTCCGGACCACGGCGCTCCTGCGGCGAATCTAAAAGGACCGCCAAAATGGCGATCCTTTTAGATTCTCTGGAAAGTGCGCCCTAAAAGCGGCGGGCGCACTTTCCGGGGCTCAAACGCCGCGGCGCGTTCGGCTGCCGCGGCCTGAGGGCAACCCGCAGTCGCCGGCCGTGCGGACGGCCGGCGCCTCCGGGTGCGCCCTCAGGAAGAGGAAGGGCCGCCGAACGTGCGGCAGCTCCTCCTCTTCCGGGCCTCGGAGACGGCCCAATTACCCGTCTGCCGAGGCCCTATAGTGCCTTTCCCAGGATTCCCTGTCTGTTGTGGCCTTCTGTAAGGTTCAGTCTATTATCTTGCCTCTTTTGAGGGATCAGCAAGAATGGAGAAAGATATAATGTTCCCCTGTTTTGGTTCAAAATGCAAATTTTTATGCACCCCTCCCCTCCATGGCTGCAGAAACCCACTTTGTGCAAAAGCCTGATTTTTGTGTAAACTCCACTAAGGGCCTTTACAGACCAGTCTTTTGGGGTGGCACAGACCACCCCTGAGAGTGGCAGATTGGGGCCGCAGCAACTGCATGTCGCAGCCCCAATCCTCCCTTTTGCTGCCCCCAAAAGAGTGGCAAAATGCCGCTCCTTTTAGGGGTGGCAAAAGGCCACACTAAGAGCAGGTGCCATGGCTCTTGTGAGCATCCTGATGCTGCACACTGTGCAGCCACGGGCATGCGGTGTCAGGATGGATTTGGGGTAGGGTTGGGGCGGCCGGCGTGCAGCTGCCCTGCCCTAACTCCACCCCCAGGCTGACCCTTTAGGCTGCTCTGTAAAGGCCCTAAGTTTCCACAAAAAGCCCTATGTGATTTCTTGAAAGTCTTCTTTGTGCACACACACCCATACCCACAAAAAACTGCTTTTTTGCACCCTCCATCCACCTGCGGCTATCTGAAAACTGTGTTTTGCTTAAAAATGTGTTTTAAAGGGGAAATTATGAATATTGTACAAAAAATGTGAATTCTTACACAGAATAATTTTCTGAAAATGCCAGGTGAAAACTGCATCAAATTCTTCCCTACTGGTCTTTCCTACTGTCAGCAAAACACAACGGATATTCTTTCTATTTCTAGTGCAGAGATGGAGGGCTCTGTGTGTTTCAATTTATATAGCTTTTGAACTTCCTGGTTTTCGTAAAAAAAATGAAGTATGCACAATTCTGTACCTAATTCTTCTGAATTATGCTTTTTACTATTCTTTTCTTCTAACATATTCATTAGAAGAAAGTCACACAAAATACATATATTTGGTTGGATAAAACATATAAAAGTATGTATTTTCATATACATACCTGCAAATGTTTGCATTCCTGTGTGAACTTTCACTGAACATATGCAATTTTTACACCCATTCTAATTGCAAAATTATGAGTGCAATAAATGAAGGACAACTACTTCATGCTTTTTAAAATTAGTTCAGGAATAATTAAATAAATAAGCTTGAATTAAAAGGTAAACCAAATTTCTCCTTCATCCCCTGGACATCATGCAAATTCTTTGTTTGGTGAGGCAAGAGGCTGACTTTCTACATTGTCTACATGTACATCCTTGTACACCATACAATGTATGATCAGAGTCGACAACTGTGGAAGGCTAAAAATCTGCATTAGTCCACTAGTCTTGGAGGGATGACCTTCCCCCTACCCCAAACACAGTATGGGCAACCAAACTGAGGGCCTTTGCAGACTGCCAGAAATAGTGCACATTAAATTGAGGCACTGCCCTGGCTCAGTGCTAGGGAATCATGGTAATTGTATTTTTTTCTGAGACATTGAGCCTTCTCTGTCAGAGAGCTCTGGTGCCACAATAAATTACAGTTCCCATGATTCCCTAGCACTAAGCCAGGGCAGTGCCTCAATTTAATGTGCACTATTTCTGGCAGTCTGCAAAGGCCTTCACAACTGAAAGCCAGCAGCTAATAGCAAGCACAGTCACAGAGTACCTTACAGTTCATGCACTTACTTCAGTAATAATAAAGTTTAGGAACACAACAGGTAGATAGATCAGATAATCTCTGACAACTCCTGGAGGGCAGGGCTGGGAATTTATAGAATCAGCAGCTCAACACAACTGCTGCTTGATTAATTGCTGCTTTCTATAACTTCTCTTCCTCAACACCACCACCCCGCCACTTTGTTGTCTCCACTCTGTGGAGGTAGGTATGGGTAAGTTGTTTTCTGTATGTGGATGGGCAGGACTGTCAGAGGTGGCACTGCATTCTGGTCTGTCTCTGAGATATGTGGCTCTGAAACCTTCTCCTGCTCTAGTTCAGCAGCAGGTCTCACCAGGTCAACTGCATCACTCTCTGAGTCAGAGTCCATGTCCATGTCCTGGAAGCAGGGCATGGCACCCCCAGTGCCCCTGAAAATAAATTTTCTGCTCCCAAATGCTCTTTAGAATGCATTAAGAACATTTAAAATATGTTTTTGGGCCTTTCCATGCCATGTTAGATCTAGGAGAGGCCCTTATTTAAAGCAACAAGAAGTGAGTAGAAAGCACTTCCTGTTCACTTCCTCTTTGGTGGAAATGCCCCCAGTCCCTCAAAAGAGAATTTGAAGGAAACATTTGAAAAATCTTACAAAATGATTTTTGACCCCAGGGGCTCAGGAGCCTCCATATATGGTGGACAAAAATTGATCCCTAGGGGGTTCTGGGAGTCACAAATATGGCTCTGGGGCACATGTGCTACACTTTGCCCACCTTGATGTAGGTGATGCCATATTTAAGTAGCAACCTGGGCAGCTGGAGAAGTGAAGGTAACAGAACGTAGAGAGAAGGGCCTAGTAGAAATCCTTGACAGCTGGCTCTAATCTGAGTTGACAGCACAGGAAAAGGCAAGACAGAGAACAATGTTTCAAGTCACAGCAGTATCTTATCTCTAGGCAGGTGGCAAATGTGAATACAGTGATAAAAAGATGTTATATACTTTTTTGGGGGGAGGGGTTATTTTTGTTAACTATTCAGGTTAATGTCACCACCAATAGAACAGGTGAAGCACAGGTATTATAGAAAGCTCTTGTCTCGTTTTTTCAATAATTAATCAGAACATCAAAGAAGAAATACAATAACTGCCTTGAGGCATGTAATGTTTGCAAACAAGTATAATTAAAAGTTAATAAGATTCAATTATATAGGGTGATGTGTATTCAGTAACATGCATAACAGGAGCCTTATTAGGGATGTACATTGTGTATCTGATTTTGTTATGGAAAGATTACATAATGAAGGGGAGTTTTTAATGAGAGGGACTAAAGAGACTCCAAAAGGACAAAGAAAATAAAAGTAACTAAATCAAGAATCAGCTGCACTGTGAAACAAGGGGCCGAAACAGAAGGCCCTTAAGGGGCGGCTTAATGCCGCCTTTTTGATTGCTGGTTCAGAGCCATGGAAATCTCACAACTTGGCCCTGATCTGGCATTTTTCCAGCTGAAAAAAAAAGGAAAAGAAAAAAAGTGGCAAAATGCCACTCCTTTTTGCACTGGAAAAAAGCTGCCCTTTCCGCTGTGGCTTTTTGGCGCTCCTGTGGCATGCGGCATCTAAACGCCTCACCACAGGAGCATTGAAAAGATGCCACCATGTAAATGGCCAGGTGGCTTCATGACAGCTTCCTGCTGGCTTGGGGACATGCGTTGTGCATATGCCATGCCTCCAAGCTACCAGGAAACTGTTTTTTGTATTTTGTTTTTGCTGATCTGTTCCGGCCCAAGGTCAATCATTTCTTTGGATTATTTCGATGAAGATGGTAACCATATCATAGAATCATAGAGTTGGAAGAGACCACAAGAGCCATCCAGTCCAACCCCCTGCCATGCAGGAACCCAAAATCAAACCATTCTTGACAGATGGCCATCCAGCCTCTGTTTAAAGACCTCCAAAGAATGAGACTCCACCACACTCTGAGGGACTGTGTTCTACTGTCAAACAGCTCTCACTGTCAGGAAGTTCCTCCTAATGTTGAGGTGGAATCTCTTTTCCTGTAGCTTGCATCCATTGTTCCGAGTCCTATTCTCTTGAGCAGCAGAAAACAAGCAAGCGCCCTCCTCAATATGACATCCCTTCAAACACCCCCTCTTAACCATCTCTTCTCCAGGCTAAACACACCCAGTTCCCTAAGTCATTCCTCACAGAGCATGGTTTCCAGACCCTTCACTATTTTAGTTGCCCTCCTCTGGACACACTCCAGTTTTTCAACATCCTTTTTGAATTGTGCCCAAAACTGGACACAGTATTCCTGGTGGGGCCTGACCAATGCAGAATACAGTGGCACTATTACTTCCCTTGATCTAGATACTATACTTCTATTAATGCAGCCAAAAATTTCATTGGCCTTTTTAGCTGCGGCATCACACTGTTGACTCATGTTCAACTTCTGGTCTACTAGGACTCCTAGATCCCTTTCACATATAGTCTCATGAAGCCAGATGTCTCCCACCTTATATCTATGCATTTCATTCCCCCCAGTGCATTTCTTCATGTTGAAATTAATTTTGTTAGCTTTGGCACAGCTTTCTAATCTATTAAGGTCAGGGGTGCCTCCTTCCATATAATCCTCCCCATGCTCTCCAGTCCTCTGGGAGGAATTTGCTGCAGCCTCAAAAATCTAGGCTTGTGGCAACCTCCCAAAGGGCCTTTTCTGTTGTCGCCCCCAGGCTCTGGAACAACCTGCCAGATGAGATCCATCAGTTGACATCATTACACAGCTTTAAAAAAGCTGTCAAGACGGATCTTTTCCAGCAGGCCTCTCCAGACTAAACAGCCCGGCCTTGGGTTCCTCGACTCCTGCGTTCCTCTTGTGGCCCCATCAGTTGCTGATGGATGAGGAACGCAGTAGAGGTTGATGAGGGTATTGTAATCTGTTTTAATGTTTTAATGTTTATATGTTATATGTTTTTGTTGTTATGTTTAATTCTATCTTATTGCTATTTTAACTACGAATTATTTAATACTGTTTTAAGGGGGTGGGTTGGTTTTTCTTCTTGAGATATGTTACACGGGTTTTATTGTAAGCCGCTTGGATTGTCTGTCAATAAGTGGGATATAAATTATTATTATTATTATTATTATTATTATTATTATTATTATAGTAAGTTCGCTCAGGTAGTATATAAATGCTAGATGGTGTAGATGTGACAAAGGGAGCAGCATCCTGGCTTGACTGGAGGACCAAAGTGTATGCTCCAGAAAAGCTACCCTCTATATTCTAAACTAGTCAGTTTCACTCAATTTCAATGGACAATGCTGTCCCATCACCACTGCTGAAGTTGAAAGCAAGACTGGACTGCTATTCAGTTGACTTCTGTAGGTGAAATGGGAAGGATGCAGAATGACATTGCTCTCTGCCTCAGGCAGTAAAATGTCTTGGGTCCTGGACTAATTAGTCTATTTCTTACACTTCCTTCCCCAAATACTTAATGATAAGAATCTGAAATGTCTTTCTTTTCTGAAGTTTGAGCATCATTGTTAATTTCATGCCCAACCAGCCCCATTAATTGGTGCCCGTATTTCATACTTTTCCATTCTGTTCCCCATGATACCTTCATAATAATTTCTTTTCTTACTCCTTTTCACTCCTTTGACAAGTTAAATATCCTCCAGTTTTCTCCCCCTTCTATCTATTCCCTGCTGAGCCTTAAATGATTTTGTATTTTTGTTTAATTTCTTTTTTTGCTATTCTTCATTTTGGCTACAGTTCCTTCCCCCCCTGCCCTTAACCTCAGATCTCTGAGCATTCCCTTGTGAAATTGCTGTAATTGTTGCATATTAAAAAACTTATTCATGCATATTCATTAGTCATTCAAATTTATTCATACATGACTTCAAGGGGGATTCACATGGTGCCATTCTGGAAGGGACCTGCTGGGAATTTGGCTTGGTGCATAACTTGGAGCACAATCAGACCCAAGTGTTCATTGATACATGGCCTGTAGCAATATATAAAGAGCACCTGCAATTCAGTGTAAAGGTTAGAGTTGCATCTCCTCACAAAACTTTGCATTTTAAAATTGGCTTCCAAAAGCACATAACCTAAGCTGGCTTCTAAAATTCCTTAGTGGTATGAGGACTATCTTCCCATCTTTAATTAGCCCCCTCAACTAATTAATGAGTTAGTATTGATACAGTGCTTTGAAGATGTCAAATGTTCTATAAGTGCATAAGATTTCCCCTCCCCTTTGCATTAAGGAGTCTGTGGCACCCTGCATAGGCACCCACTGAGCTTTCAGAATTAATGAGAGGTTTGTTCAGCTCATAGTTTGAAACAGTCTTAAATCTCCTTGGTTAAGTAAAAAATAAGAATAAAAGAAAGAAAATGAAGAGAAAGAAGCAAAGAAGAAATAGGTGGAGAAGTAGGAGGAAAAGGAAAGTGGGGGGTAAGAAAATTGTCCAGCTGCAAATGAAACATATGGAATTTTGAAAAAAAAAAAGAAATTTTGGAAAGTCTAAACCCAAAGCTTATTTACTGGGAAATAATTAAATCCTATTCATACATTTTGCAGTATCTTTTCTATGTTAATCCTGACTTCAATGTTAGCTGTCATGATTCCCCATCTAGAAGTCATAGAGTCAAACTGGATGTTAAGAGGAACACATCTCCCCTCCCATGATTGGGTTTCCTCAGATATGTTCTTCAGCAATCAGATTTACAAAATAAATTCATGTTTGCCTTCCAAAAACCAGTCACAATACTCTAACACAGTCCTTCTCACATTGTCTGATGTGAAGACTATAATTTCCCCCCAACGTGCCAGGGAATAACATGCCAGGGAATAGTACCATATTTGTTCCCATTGGCTACAACCTTTTCTTTCTTTTATGGAAACACATCAGGAACCCGCTCTAGCACTCTAAATTCAAGACAAGCTATTTGAGACTGGCACATGCTAGGATAAAGAGATGACTTTCACCCCTTGAGGGAACACCTCTTCTGAATACATTCTAAGCATATCATCTGTTTTGACCCACAGACCCTGGTATATTTCAAAAGGACAATTGTCACATTTCCTTCATATTAAAATTGATTAAGTAGATAGAAGGCAGGGGAGGAAAACTAGTCCTACCCTGTTGTGGAAGAGAGAGATTTAAGACAGAGGTTGCCTAGTTTGCTGCCACCAAAAAGGAGATTTGAGTTTTTGTAAGCAAAATTTGGCTAAGGGTATAAATTATGAAAAACTGTTGAACATTCAGATCTGAAAAGTTATGTAATAGTTGTACTATTTTCTGTTCAAATATATTATGTGGAAGAAAACCAAAACTTATCTTACTGTTGGTAATAGAAGCCTAATACAGTACAGCAGGGTTATCCCACCCCCACAGAGTATATTTTCAATATTGACTTTCTTGCTGTGCTTTAAGTAGTTTGTGTATCTGTGTTGGGATGTCAAAAGGTTTAGGAAGATGAGATGATTAAAATGATCAAAATCAATTTGATCAAGTATGGCCAAGACATTACAATCTATTGGTATGAGGGAGGAATTATATATGATTTTTGTTCCAGAAGCTGTCTCTGGAGGAAACAAAATATAGTTTATAGATGTATTGCAAAGGCAATTATTAGATTAAAAACACTTAGCTAGAGGGGATTTGCTACAATAGGTTGCACCATTCATCATTTTTTTCCTGGAAAGCATATTCCTTTCATGGTTATAGGGGGGCATTTTCTTTCCAACCATTATAGTTCCTTTTATTATTTTAAGGATGCAAAATTAATTTTAGCCAGTGATAAACTGGAGCAGGGGTACCATTGGCAAGCAGAGGAACCATTGTCAAGCATGCCACGTACTGAGGCTAGAAACAGTTACAAATTCATTTTCAGTACATTGCTCCATGTTTTAAGTTTTCAAAAACAGAAGGTAGGGTTTTTATTTTGGATTATTCTTTGCTTTCTAGAAGCAATTTTGAAAAACCAACAAACTGACACTGAGTGCCAAAAATGAAGTGTCAAAAATGCTTTTTAGATGATCCTCATGGTGTAGGAATTTGGTTGAATGAGCTGATTAGCTAGAGGTGACATGCAAAATCCCTCTCTTCCCCCCTCTCTACCACATTCACACAACACCCAGTATACCTCACAGCAAGTAAAGTACAACCTTGTGGAGTTAATTGATCACAATGTATAAGTACTGTACCTTAATTCTTATAAAAAACAGGAATAAATCCTTCTCTGAGTAGAGTGGCAAAAAGTGAAAGCTTAGTCCATTCTGGGAGAACCTAAAAGAAGCACTGATCCCCTCTGCTCTTTCTGCCATAATGCTGTTTCTGGCTTTTTTGAAAATTGGCAGTGGCAGCTCTTTTGTGCTTACCCTCTAAGAAGCACAGAGAGTGGAGGAGGTTGGTGCTTCTTTTAGGTTCTTCTGGGATAGACTAAGCTCTTACCCTTTGTCACTACTCAGAGAAGGGGAATCCAACAACATTATTCCAGTAATGAGGAGTTGGGCTTTAAAGGATTTGAATAAGACATTTGTGTATGTTTGTCAGCTTCTCTGGGTTAAAATCAAACTAAGGGCTGGCCTGAAGGCAGAAATGGGAAGGGGCAGCCGCACGCCAGCCACCCCAACTCCAGGCTGATGACGTCCTGATGCCACACGCCATTAGGACGTCCTCCCAGCGCAGCGTATGCCGGCTCTTAGGGCGCCCTTTTGCTGCCCCTGAAAGGAGCGGCATTTTGCTACTCTTTCAGGGGCAGCAAAAGGGATGATTGGGGCCATGGCGTGGGGTAGATGAGACCCCGATCCGCAGCGAGCAGGGGTGGCCCAGAGCCACCCGTCTGCAGCCCCCCAAAGTTACCACATTAAAGTTAAAAGCTGTAATTTTTAGTCATTTTCTTTACTTTGTCTTTACATCCTTTTTGACTTATGCATGCTTATTTTCTTCTCTCTGCCTGTGCCTGGTTGCTTCCCTCACACATTGGACAGCTACTTTTACTGTAGTTCCCTCCTCATCCATCCAGCCTTTAGGACAGGGGTAGGCAACCTTCCCCCCCCCCTTTTTAAAATTTTTTACTTTATTGAATTAAAAACACAAACAATATACTACATTCATAACATCCACCAACAAAGATAAAAACTGTTCAAAACAAACAAAATCACAAACAAACAAAAATCACGCAAAACTTCCTGGACTTGACCTAACTTGCAATTTAGCCCAATTTAATATTACTTCCGAAAAGAAACTGTACTTCATATTTGATATGTCATGCATTATATACTCGTGTAGACTCTATGTGGATCATTTTCCCCTCTTCTCTCGTTATCTTACAATCATAATAAACAGTGCTTCTGATACTTTATTTTTCACTATCCTACTACAATTTATTCTATACCAGTCATATTTACCAACTCCCCAGTTCGTTTCCAATATTCCACCAGTGCCTTCAAATCATAAGCCTTGGTACACCTCTGAGCTTAGGAAAATGAAGCGATTTGGACAATGACTAGAGCTCACGTGGTGGAAAACTCGACTCCGATCTGACAGAACTCTCCATAGGAACTTTCTTTGGTCCTATTGGGAGGCAATACGTGCAGCGAAGAGAGCCTTCTCCTCTGCATGTATGGCGTCTGCAGAGTCCCATCCAGCAGAACTGTTCAAGGTGGTGAGGGAGATGACGCAGGTGCCCCCTGCGCCAAATCCCTTGCTTAACCCAATGACAGTCTTCTGTGATGCGTTTAATAACTTCTTTGCAGATAAAATCTCTCAGATCAGAGCCGACTTAGATGCCACTATTGGAACAGATGAGGTGTCCACCGATTCCGCCGATGTAGTTATACTGGATCAGTGGCAATCTGTGAGTAC
>JAIPUX010001880.1:110087054-110099211 GCA_020142125.1 Phrynosoma platyrhinos | reverse complement strand
GAAAGAGGAAGCCCAGCTAAAAGGAGATTACAGTAATCTAATCGAGAATCCACCAAAGCGTGGACCAGAGTCTTAGCAGTGGAGGCTGAAAGAAAGGGACGGATTTTGGCAATATTGTAAAGGAAAAATCTGATAATTTCTTATTGCATACCTAATTTCCACTGCACATGTTCACAAACATGTTTATTACCACCACCATATTATCAGCAAATAAAGAAACTGAAGAATTAATAGGTTCTCATCTTCATTTGACTGGCTTCTGGTTTCATATGTGCTCTGCTTACATATTTGATATACCTAACAGCCCTTTAACACTATGCAATTATAACACTCTGAACACCTCCAGATTCAGGGGGAGGGGTGGAATCTCAGGAACTGCCAGGTTTTGTTCTTGTAAACACACTTAATTTTGGAGATCGATATCATGTTTTCCTCATCCTGAAGTATTTTGGGGAAGCTTCTGATATTAGCAGACTTTTTAATCCCACTACCACTCCCAAGGTTGCCTTAAGTTAGTCCAGTACTTTCTGAAATGAAATGTATTGGTTACTTGTCTGGTATGTTTCTATCATAGAATTGTAGAGTTGGAATGGACCACAAGGGTCATCCAGTCCAACTCACTGCCATCCAGGAATACACAATCAAAGAACTTCCAACAGATGGCCATTCGACATCTGTTTTAAAACCTCCAGAGAAGGAGACTCCATCACACTGTGGCAGCATATTCCACTATCAGATAGCTCTTACCATCTTCCTAAGGGTTAAGTGCAATCTCTTTTCCTATACTTAAACCCATTGCCCCATATCCTAGTCTCTGGAGCAGCAGAAAACATAGAATCATAGAATCAAAGAGTTGGAAGAGACCACAAGGGCCATCCAGTCCAACCCCCTGCCATGCAGGAACTCCCGATTAAAGCATCCCCGACAGATGGCCATCCAGCCTCTGCTTAAAGACCTCCAAGGAAGGAGACTCCACCACACACTTGTTCCATCCACAATTTAACATCCCTTTAAGTATTTAAACATGGCTATAATGTCACCCTTAATCTTCTCTTCCAAAGGCTAAACCTATCCAGCTCCCTCAGCCATTCCTCATAGGGCATGGTTTCCAGACCTTTCACCATTTTGGTCAACCTCCTCTGGGCATGTTCCAGCTTGTCAATATCCTTCTTCAATTATAGTGGCCAGAACTGGATACAGTAATCCAGGTGAGGTCTGATCAAAGCAGAATAGAGTGATACTACCAGATACTATACTCCTATTGATGCAGCCATGTTGAACCCATCTTGCAACCACATTGGATCCATTAGAGATGGCTGACAAAAAAGACATTGCTATCTTTTTTCATGATGCAGATTTAACTGAGATCAAACTAAGAAAAGAGGAATGTTACCACCAAAACAAAAAGATCCAAATTCCTAATATCACTGAAGCAGTGTAGAACTTTGACTATAATCCCTGTATTTTTTAAGTCTCACAAGATTTTGATTTTTAAAAAAATCATATTTGTGTTTAGGTTTCAGCACCATCGGATTCTTCTTTGAAAATTCAGAGAAAAACCTGAAGCAGATTCCCTGCCCTGCTCAAATGGGAACCAACAACTGCCACTGGATTTCCCATGGTTCTTTTATGAAAAAAGCAGGTTTTGCAAGTGCCAGGATCTGAAAAAGATACTAGTGTGTTTCTGCAAGATAGAGTGTGTGTGTGAGTGGGTGCATGCATTCACACACACACATATGTAGTGATGCTGTGTTGCTTTAATACTTTCCTCAACCACTGTTTGTCCAATTCCACAATCTACTTTCTAAGAAGAGAAAAGAGAAAGACACCATGTATCATTTTCTCATCAGTGGAAAAGCAGCTTAGGAGAGTTTCATCCCTTGTTGACAAAAAGAGCAGTTAAAGCATCTCAAGGGTTTGCTAAATTGAATAAATACTTATGTGAGCACAGTTCTTGTTAAATTTCTCCTCAACTGAGCCCTGGTGGTACAATGGTTAAATGCCTGTACTGCAGCCATTCACTCATAGATCACAAGGTTGTGAGTTCAGTACTAGCAAGGGCTCAGGCTAGACTCAGACTTGCATCCTTCTGAGGTTGCTAAAATGAGTACCCAACTGTTGGGGGGCAATGAGCTTACAATTGTAAGCCACTTAGACACCCCATAGCGTGGTATGAAGCAGTATATAAATGAAGCTTCTTTGCTTTTGCTTTGCTTTCATCCCTAGATTTGTGCAGGTAGGTAAAAGAATCTGGAAGTCATCACTGTAGTTTTTTCAAGATGCAATCCCCATTCTACATGCATTGGTAAGACGCAGAGAGAAAAGAGGCCATTTTCAATAGCTGGAGTGTGTGGGCAGAGGAGTGTAGGCAGAGAATCTAAAGGAGATTTGTTCTGAGTGTTTGCTTGTGTTATTTGTTGGCTCAGTAGATCTGGAGTCATCTATATTTGCTTTAATATCACAGTCCTATTTAGTAATCTGGCTATTAGCTTTTGTCTGCTTCTATTTCCATTAGCATTATGTGTCAAGACTTTGGGGGATTTATTCTCCTTATTGGGAGTGACTGGTGCATATTCATCTTATGCCCTCATTATGCAGGTGATTTCAATTTGCTATGGTGCCATCCATGTACACACAATTGAATTGTCACCACCCATCCAAGTTTCATTATCATACACATTCCCATTGAGTTCAGAGTTTTCCTTCCAAGAAACAATTAGGTGGAGAACATGACTGAGCATAACCATTTGTCTCCAAATATTAATTACATATTAATCTCAGAATGGCTCTTCAGCTAGAAGAGAAGTGATGTCAAAAATCCAGTTAGCAGTATAACAACTCATGGATCCTTCCTCTAGTGTGAGGTTTTTGTGTTGAATGTTGGACCTGCATATGAGAGATCTAGATTCAACTCCCCTGCTATGCCATTAAGTTCACTAAAGTGCCTCTGAATAGTAGGGATGGGGTGGTCCTATTCTGAAGCAACAGGATGTAGTTGCACTTTAAAAATTTTTTTCCCAAGATCTACTTTGAACATTACTTATTAAAAATGGTGCTCTTTTTGTACTTACATTTGACTCATGTGCCCAAATAATCCATTGCTCATATACCAAGACAGAGGTTCACCCCACTTTGAAGCATCCATTGCAGTTTTCCAGCACACTTCCATTTCTTTGTGTGGCTCAATTACTTTGCAAGCTGAAAAAAATATTCCAGGGACACTAAGGGTGGATGTGTGACTGAGTTGTAATGTCACTGATCTTCAGACCGCTCATAATATCAGAGAGTTATGTCTAACAATCAGGGGAAATGGAGAAAAATACATTCTGAATTTTATAGTACACAATTTTGTTTAGCACTGGGCTTCCTAACAGTGGCTCAGCTAGCCATTCCATCCCCCAGCATCCCCTACCATCATCCATTTCAACATCAAAACTCTTTCCCAAAGTTCAGGTTTACAACCCAAAGTGGATTTCTAAATGATTGTGACCAACTGGAAAGTAAAAACATAGAACATTCCAGAGAAAAGCTATGAACAGGAGCACCTGATTCTGTCACATATGGATTCCAGTTTCCCTTGAAGTATGCTAGTTTTTTAAAAAGTTTTAATGACACCCACATCTAAGCAAATGTAAAGGAGTGATTCCACAGTGCTTTTTTCCAATTGAAAGGACAACTTCCATTACTGAAACTAAATTTTTGAATCACTCATTATCTGTGATGTTCATATTCAAACAAGGATGCAGCTGTCATAATGTGTGAACAAAACTGGGCTGTATTACAATACATCAGACAGCCAAATAAGTGCCACTGCAAAGTGTGCAACACTCAGTTTTGAAACAAAAAGCATTGTATTTTTTTTAAAAAGATATTCCATCTGAAAACAAGTTATTACCACACCTCTTGATGTTTCTCATTTTAGACAGTGATATAATTCAACAACTACTGCGACAACAAATAAAATCTGTCATTTTCTTAGGAGCCTGGCTGGAGTCCCATCCTCTGAGTTCTTTAGCCAAAAAGGGCTAAAATAGCAGAACTTATGAGAAACATGAATGATTACAGAACAAAAAGAAGATACTCTAGACTGACATTCAATAGGAAGAGAACATCTGACCTGGTTCCCATAGAGGTCAGGGTCAGGAATCTACTGCATCTTGCAATTAAAAGCTCTGAATTAATTCTGAACTCTGAAATTAAAATCCAGGGCCAATTTCCTGCACTCTATCAGCACCATGAGACATAGGGCTAAGTCATCAGCCATTTAGTTATGTGTTTACAAACATGCCCACATGGGTCAGAATCCTCCAGGAGCAGCCCAGAGTATTCTGGCTTTGTGGCTCCCTTTTTCACCTGAGCATTCTGGAGCAATGACAGCTAACTGTTCACACTTGCATCGCACTGTGCCACCCAATGGCACCAGCATGAGTTGCTCCCTCTGAGGATGAAAACAAGGCACCCAGTATTAATCACATGGCTGGCACTTCATTTTGATATTAGAGGGAGAGACTTGTGCCAGTGTTAGTAGCACCAGGTGGCACAGTGGAATGCATTGTAAATAGCCACCTCATATCATTTGGAGGGGTCTGGGTTTTATGGGAAGATCCAGAGTAAAAGGTGATTTTTTTTTAAAAAAAAAAACAGTTTTAAGGGTAGTAGTTTTGGTGATGAGCTGGCAATGCATCATCAAGACAGTTTGCACCAGAATGAGAGATTGGATTTTGCATCATCTGGACTGATCATCATGAGGATGGGAGGAGAATGTGTTATTTGGCTTGTGAAGACATGGCCAAAATCTGTTATTATTTTTTACATATGGAATTGCACAAGTGGATGCTCTAATGAAGGAATGGGCAACTATTTGGGAACAAGGGACCAATTTTCCCCTGCATGAGCTACACCTACCCCAAAACAGCAATCCTATGCTATGTTACTTCATGTTTCCATTTTCAGAGGGACTGATGAGGACAATGGAGGCATTTAGGGCTAGTATGGGTTTCTAGGGTGTGTGCGTGTGTTCCCCCCCCCCCCACATGCTTTCATGAATTTGGGTAGCTTTCTGCATGGTTTTGGAACAAATTGTTCCCCAAAATCATGCTGATTTTTTTTTTTAAAATGGGGATTTGGAGCTTTGGGTGATTGATGGGTAGGTTTCAGGGGTAACAAAAGTGTGTTCCAGGGTCATATTCTGGCAACAGGCTGTACTATGAAAATCTCTATTCTAAATATTGCAACAGTCCATTAAGGACAAAAGGAAAATTGTGATTTAGAGCATGCTTGTGCCAAGGATTCACTAGTTTGGTCTGTGCACTTATTTGAGGGCTTCTGGTGGAGTGGAAATTTTTTTGCCTCCTAAAAACCACATTAAGATGCTTCCATCCCAAAATGCTGGTGAGTGCCACTGTTTTGTCCGTTGCTGGATTTTCCTCTATTTATCTCTTCTGACCATGACATAGGTGGCTTAGCAGGTAGCTTTTCCCCCTCTAGATATGCAGAAATGTTAGCAGAATCTCTCTCTGATTTCTGAAGAGACTCACTCCCTAACAGTACCACTCCTGCTGTATTATACCAGCCTGTTTTTAGCAGAATGGGGGATGGAAAGAGCTACTGTTTTCATCTGTCAATGTTTCTGACAGGCACAGAAATCACCACCTGGGTCCATCCCAGGTCCATCCCCACTCGCAGGGGTGCTCAGCATGCCTCTTTTTAAAACTGGGAGTTTTCTGGCTTGAGGAAATGGCTGCTGGAGCACTCCTGGGGGTGGGGCTGGACTGGGGTAGTGGATTCAGTGGATTCAGAAGGGCTAAATCCTTCTGATAAAATCAGGATGTCTCCCATTTTAAATTTTAAGTTGGCTCAGGTAAGCTGGTTTAATAGTTAATGCAATAAGCTCCAGAGATCGAATATAGATTTACAAGAATTAAGCATTCAAGACCCTGAGACTGGATGGATGAATCAGTTTTAGTGTCTCCCCCATTTGAATGTTTGAAGCATCAAGTTTTTCTATCCTGAATATAAAGAAATTGCAAATGTGGGTAGTTTTTTTTATTAACACCATCCCCCAACACAAATGAATCCAAGTTTTCACTTATCCCTGTCCAAGCCACAACATTCCTGTTCCACACATAAGAAAAGAAACATCTTACACACTAACACCAATTCACACAACAAATCTCTGTCAAAATGTTTAGTGTTTATCAAGCAAAAATCTGGAAGCGATCTTTTCATTGGATAATTCAAATTCTATGTGTGTTAGTGAGATGTGGAAAGTAAAAAAGGCAGTTTCTAATAACTAGACAGTTATCACCTACTTCAGAAGTCAAAGGAGTAAGTGGCCCAGTGGGAGCACTTGGATATTTTTTATCTGTGAACATAAAATAGTCTTACTGGATGAAACTGTGGTTTATCTGGACTTTTTTTGTTTTGTTTTCTACATATGTCTAGCATATGTCCATCTTGGGCTGTATCACTACAGGTTAGAGCACATACCAAGAAGAAAAGGTCCCTATACTTATAGAAAACAGGAAAAAAATAATGAGAAGGTTGGAACTATGTTGGAACCAATGATACTGCAAGGCATAGTCTTCAGAATATCAGAAGGGATTATGAGGCTTTGGGTAGAAAGCTGAAAGAGCTGGACACTCAGGTTGTTATCTCATCTCTTCTCCCAGTTGAAGGGATGGTCCAGGAAGGGAGAGGAAGATGGAAGATGTGAGTAACTGGCTCCGTAGATGGTGCCGCCAAGAACTATTTGGATTATTGGATCATGGATTGCAATTCCATGAGTGTGGACTTCTAGCAAGAGATGGGCTGCATCTTACACCAGTTGGCAGAAACATTTTTGCCAATAGTCTCAAACATTTGATCAGGAGGGCTTTAAACTGAGTCATGTTGGGGAGGGAGACAGTATCTTGGAAGGTATCTTGGAAGGCAGGAGTACATCATGAGCTGGAGATAATAGTCAAAGTGTTATAGAGGGAACAAGGCAAATGATGCAAAGGCCCAACAATGATAGGAAAAAAACTTCACACAGGCAGCAAGTGGGGAGGACCCACGCTCTTAGATGTCTCTACACTAGTGCACAGAACATGGGATTTAAACAAAATGAACTTGAATTCCTAGCACAACAAAACAAATACGATATAATAGGCATCACTAAACCTAGTGGGATGAATCTCATGACTGAAATGTAGGAATAGAGGGCTATAACCTTTTAAGAGAAATAGGCCAAACAGGAAAGGTGGAGGAATGGTATTATATGTCAGAGATGTTTACACCTGTGGAGAGATCCAGGATTTAAATCCTAGAAATCAGGTGTAAAGCATCTGGATAAAAATTAAAGGGGAAGGAAACAACAAGGATGTTATAGTGGGAATCTACTACAGACACCCAAATCAGACTGAGGAATTGGATGATGCCTTTCTAGAATAGATGACCACACACTCAGAAAGGAGAGATGTAGTAGTGATGGGTGACTTCAAATATCCTGATATTTGCTGGAAGTCAGACTCAGCCAATACTTCAAGATCTGGCACATTCCTCACTTGCATCGAAGACAATTTCTTTGTCCAAAAGGTGGAAGAGGGAACAAGGGGGATCAGCTATTTTAAATCTGATCCTAACCAACAGGGATGACCTGGTCAATGAGGTGCAAGTAGTGGGATCCTTAGGTGGGAGTGATCATGTTCTCCTGGAGTTTCTTATATAGTGGAAAGGAGAAGCTAGGCATAGTCAAACACTCATTCTAGTCTTTAGGAGAACTGATTTCAACAAACTTAGGAAAACACAGAGTGATCCCATGATCAGGAATACTAAAGGAGAAGGGAATTCAGTGTTGATGGGAGTTTCTCAAAACGGAGATACTGAAGGCACAATCTCAAACTGTTCCAGTGAGAAAGAGAAATGGGAGATGTCTCAAGAAACTAGGTTGGATGACAAAAGAACTTTCTACTGAACTAAGTTTTAAATGGGAGATGTATAAGAAATGGAAAAGCGGCGAAATCATTAAAGAGGAATTCAAACAAATAGCTAGCACATGTAGTGGTAAAGTCAGGAAAGCCAAAGTGCAGAATGAGCTCAGGCTTGCTAGAGGGGATAAAGACAGCAGCACAGAATAAGTAAAGAGGTAGTACAGGAACACCTGGTTAACCTAAATGAATGTAATTCTCCAGGACCAGATGTACTACATCCAAGGATATTAAAAGACCTGGAAAATATAATCTCAGAGCAAATGTAATCTCATATTGTCATATTGAGGAGGGAACAAGCTAGTTTTCTGCTGCTCCAGAGACTAGGAACAATGGGTGCAAGCTCCAGGAAAAGAGATTCCACCTCAACATTGGAGGAACTTCCTGACAGTAAGGGCTGTTCAACAGTGGAACACACTCCCTCGGAGTGTGGTGGAGTCTCCTTCCTTGGAGGTCTTGAAGCAGAGGCTGGGTGGCCATCTGTCAGGACCCTGCTATAGACATGCTCTAATTTGTCAACATCCTTTTTGAATTGTGGTGCCCAGAACTGGACACAGTATTCCAGGTGAGGCCTGACCAACGAAGAATACAGTGGCACTATTACTTCCCTTGATCTACACTCTATACCTCTATTGATGCAGCCTAAAATCACATTGGCCATTTTAGCTGCTGCATCACATTTTAAATTTTAAATGTCTTTAAAAATCCTTGTGAAGTGACTTTTAAACTAAGCTATGTCCATCAGTAAACAAACATAATAATGTTGTTCCCATTCTGCATTGCTTTGGAAATGTAACTTAGTTATATCCTTGTCACAAAGAGTTAGGGCCTCTGCAGGCCAGCACAAAAGGGTTAGGGGTGAGGCAGCTGCACACCGTCTGCTCCAAACCCACACCAATGCCACTCTGACGCTGCAGCGTTCTTACACACTGCGCCAGAACAGGCAAAGAAGAGCTGCACACCGGCTCTTAAGGCGGACTTTTGCTGCCCCTGAAAGGAGTGGCCTTTTGTCACTCTTATCAGGGCAGCAAATGAAGGATTGGGGCCATGGGATGGGGTAGCCGTGGCCCCAATCCACCACTTCCCTGGGCGGCCCAGAGTTATAGGTAAGAGGTATCTAATTCCATTACTAAGGCACACCCCCTTAGTTATAGGTAAGAGGTATCTAATTCCATTACTGACAATATATTATATCCAATCTCAGGGGTTAGTTATATATAAGACATAAATAGACAGTCCATTTTTTAAAAAATAATGTGTACTGAATAGCCATGTTGAGTCTCATGCTGGCTTTTTAATCATAGCTATCTATATACAACTCTTAGCCCTGTTTTTTCAACCACATGTTTTAGTCTTTGTCTGTGGGTTATACCAAATGGTGATGTTTGCCTATTGTAAGATTAGCTCAAAACGACAAACATGGGGGATTTGACAGGCTTGCCAAAGAGCCTGCTGAGTTCCACTGCATGAAGGTGAGACTTAAGGCTTCAGGCATTATTAAACATTAACATCATATATAATTAGATATCGATTGCTTCCTCTATCAAACATGGCCCATGATTTACACTAGCATGACCAATCACGTCAATTCGCCATTTTCTATAGACTGATGTAGCTTGGCTGATGCATGTACGCCCTTTTACCATAATAGCTTTTTCTCTCTAGACATGCAGAAATGTTAGGAGTTTTCCCTCCATTCTTCACTCCATCACTCTGAAACCAGCACATACCTTCTCAAAGTTGTCTCATATTATTTTGAGAGAACAAGCTATATGGGTAAGACACAGTAAGCTATAAAATTACTACACACAATATGAACAATATTTTAAAACAGAGTAACTATTGGGGGGACCCCACAAAATTGTAAATAAGGCTTTAAAATCTCCAGATCTCCTTATCAAGTTAAGTGTATCATGAATCAGAAAGGCTGTTTTGTTTTGTTTTGGGCTACATTATGAGATTGAGACTGAAGTCAGACTGGAAAGTATTTTGTGTTTCCCAGAAAGTGCTTTGGAGATACATTTTTTTTTTAATTTTGGAAAATTCACAATGGCTGCCAGTCCTATCAAATGACTGCCTCCATTTCTATTTCCTATGGAATTCATGACTATTCTCAAGTGAAACAAAACTTTATGAAGGCCTGGGAGCTGGAGAAAAAGCCCCAAGGTCTGCCTGGAACAGAAGATCTACAGTCTGTCCACTCCAACTTGACATGAAATAGGACCAACAATAAGATCATATGAGATAACATTTTTGGGACTGTGTACTGAAGGCACAGCATGCCTGAATGGAAAACCAGATCATAGAATCATAGAGTTGGAAGAGACCACAAGGGCCATCCACTCTTACCCCCAGCCATGCAGGAACTCAAATTCAAAGCATCCCCGACAGATGGCCATCCAGCCTCTGTTTAAAGACCCCCAAAGAAGAAGACTCCACCACACTCCGAGGCAGTGTGTCCCACTGTCGAACTGCTCTCACTGTCAGAAAGTTCCTCCTAATGTTGAGGTGGAATCCATTGTTCTGAGTCCTATTCTCTGGAGCAGCAGAAACCAAGCTAGCGCCCTCCTCAATATAACATCCCTTCAAATGTTTAAAGAGGGCTAACATATGTTTGCTTAACCATCTCTTCTCCAGGCTAAACATACCCAGTTCCCTAAGTCGTTCCTAGTAGGGCACGGTTTCCAGACCCTTCACCATTTCAGTCGCCCTCCTCTGGACACGCTCCAGTTTCTCCACATCCTTTTTGAATTGAGGTGTCCAGAACTGGACACAGTATTTCAGGTGAGGCCTGGCCAAAGCAGAATAGAGTGGCAGTATTGCTTCTCTTGATCTAGACACTTTACTTCTATTGATGCAGCCTAAATTTGCATTGGCCTTTTTAGCTGCTGCATCACACTGTTGACTCATGTTCAACTTGTGGTCTACCTGGACTCTGAGATCCCTTTCACATGTAGTCTCACTCAGCCAGGTGTCCCCCATCGTGTATCTGTGCTTTTCGTTTTTCTGCCCTATGTGCTGTACCTTACATTTCTCCGTGTTGAATTTCATTTTGTTAGCTTCGGCCCAGCTTTCTAGTCTGTTCAAGTCATTTTGGATTTTGATCCTGTCTTCTGGGGTATTAGCTACTCCTCCTAATTTGGTGTCATTTGCAAATTTGATAACTATGCCCCCAATACTGTCATCCAAGTCATTGATAAAGATATTGAATAGCACTGGGCCTAGGACAGAGCCCTGTGGCACCCCACTGGTCACTTCTTTCCAGGTTGAAAAGGAGCCATTCTTGAGCACCCTTTGGGTTCCGCCAGTCAACCAATTACAAATCCATGTAAGAGTTATTTTGTCGAGCCCACATATTACCAGCTTGTTTGCAAGAATGTCATGGGGAACCTTGTCAAAGGCCTTACTGAAATCAAGATTTACTATATCCACAGCATTCCCATCATCTACCAAGCTGGTAATTTTATCAAAAAAAGAGATCAGATTTGTCTGGCATGACCTGTTTCTCTGAAACCCTTGTTGACTTTTTGTGATTATGGAATTATCTTCCAGATGTTCACAGACTCTCTATTTAATTATCTGCTCCAGAATCTTTCCCAGTATTGGTGTCAGACTAACTGGATGATAATTGTTGTGATCCTCTTTTTTCCCTTTTTGAAGATGGGGACAACATTTGCCCTCCTCCAGTCTGCTGGGACTTCTCCTGTTCCCTAGGAATTCTCAAAGATTATTGTCAATGGTTCCGATATTACATTTGCCAGTTCCTTTAGTACCCTTGGATGTAATTCGTCTGGTCCTGGAGACTTAAATTCATTTAGATTAACCAGGTATTCCTGTACTAGAGCTCTGGTGGCGCAGTGGTTAAATGCCTGTACTACAACCATTCACTCATAGACCACAAGGTTGCAAGTTTAATATTAGCCAGGGCTCAGGCTAGACTCAGGCCTGCATCCTTCCAAGGTTGCTAAAATGAGTACCCAACTGTTGGGGGGCAATGAGCTTATAGTTGTAAACCGCTTAGACATCCCATAGCGCAATATGAAGCGGTATATAAATGAAGCTGTTTTACTATCTCTTTACTTATTCTGTGCTGAAATTCTCCTATTCTGACTTCTGCTCTATTATCCTCAGGTTGAGCACCTTTTGCCTTTTCTAAGAAGACTGAAGCAAAGAAGGTGTTGAGTAATTCT
>JAIPUX010001880.1:110060896-110078609 GCA_020142125.1 Phrynosoma platyrhinos | reverse complement strand
GCCTAACAGCCGCCTCCTTTAAACAAGATGGAACATGTCCTTCCCTAATAACTCCCACCATCATTCATATGGTTATCTAATGACCTTGGCTTTAGGCAACACCTTTCCTCTGGACTTTGTCCCCCTATGATCATAGTTAAAACTGAACTTGTTGCTTTATCACCATACCCACAAGTTTTGCATTTCTATTACTATTCATGCATACAACCAGCTCATTCAGAGCTATAATGGTCTGTTTCTAGGCACATCACTCCATGCATTTGGTTAAGCAGACTTATGTCTATGAAAGCTTATGCTACCAACTTCTTCTTTTTAATCATGAAGGTGCTACAATATCCCTTTGTCTACTTTCTGGGTATGTAATAATACACTATTTTCACCTAAGCTGTCTTCTATGTTCCTTGTAGGCTTCTTGTTACACCAAGAGACTGGGTAGATAGTGGGCCATAGCTGACAAATGATCCAATTTTTTGGCAGATGTCTTGGGTTGTCAAATCTCAGAGCCTAGCCCTGAGTCTCCAGTTTTCATGGCAGGACCAAAGGGTGCCCAAGTTTTGGTAGGTTCCATTCCAGACAAGTGGAATGGGCTCTGTGCAGATATCCAGCTCAGTTAGAAGAGCAGCAACTTGCTACAGTTTGCCAGGATCAATTCAGTTGTTGTTGCAAAGGGGATTTATGTATTTACTTAATTAGCTTCCTCCTTCCCTCAATCATTGTAGCACCAGGCTCACCCTCTCCACTCTGCATTCATATTCTGGCTAAAAACAAGTTGTTGTTGCATGCCTTCAAGTCATTTGTGACTTATAACAAGTAGACTAGGATAAATGTTCCTTATCATGTTTCCCTAAGTAAGTGGGGAGGCATAACCTCCTAATTTCACCTTGATCTGTGAACAGTCTTTTAAGCTAAGATTTCTGTCTCAATTTCCAAACAGAAAAATATATTCTGTATGTGGGTGGGGGGGAGGGGGGAGAGAGAGAATGACTAGCTATGAGCAACTGTAATTGATACTGAATATATAACAGTTAATAACATCACCAGAGGCCATTCTATGATCTCAAGTTTGGGGCACAGAAACCTCAGGACCTGGCATGATCCTAAACTGATAATCCTACAAACTGCTTCCTCATGACAAATGTCCCTGCTTTCCAATCGACATACTGGCCTTATTAGCCTGATGCACTTTAGAAACTACCAGCCATTTTACCTTCTACAATATAGCTTGCAGTTTTCTGTGAATGGACACTTCTGACATCAAAATTGAGTGGGAAGTTACACCCTGCTGAGAGCTTGAGTTACTTTTTTGCTGTTATAATCAGAACATAATGATCTTACATTTCGAAAGTAATGAAATTAGTGAGAATATAATTATTCTCAGGTGTAATGAGTAACATTTTCTACTAACTGTTGAAAGTTATTCTAAATGGGCATTGAAAGACATTCCTAGAAACATCAGATACCTCTAATAACATCTAAATGATTTAATGTCAAACATTTTATGCTGTTCTCTTACCAATCTGAAGTTATTTTTTAAGTAACCGAATAATGGGCAATGTAATGAGAAATGCAGCAAAGTACTTTACAAACTCCTACAATTTAACAATATTAATGGTTATGAATTAACTGAGGACAAGTCATTTAAAATATATTTCATCTCTCAAAAGAAAAAATACAAATAAAAAAAGAAGACAGATAGGTATAAAATTTTCACATATTAGTTTATACAGAGATACAAATTTAGAAATAATAAACCAAAATGCAATGCATTTCATGAATGCAAGGAAGGTATAACCAGGAAATAGGTTTTCAAGACTGAAAACTGGAGACAGCTCCTTCAACTTCAATGGCTGAGCCAAAAAAGGAATTTCAGCATGTGTTGCTTGTCACACAACTAAATAATGAGGAACACCTGCTGAAAGTCCCTCTTTCACCTTTAAAGGTATAGGAGCCCTCTCCAGTTTTCATTCTTACAACCCAACCAGTAGAACATTGTGCCAGCTGCTCAGTCAGCTTTTCCATCTAGTATCCTCTTGATAGATGATTTCAAGACCCCTGCTCTCCCTTCTGTAGGGTCCTTAAACTATTCTCAGAACTGACCTCCATAATGGACCTGTGACCATCTTAAAGCACAAATTGAAAACAAAAGGATGAGAGTATGAGTATATGATATGAGAAGAGGGACTGATATATAAAGGAAACAGAACCCTGGGTTGTTTCACTTGATGAAAGTACAATTTAGGAGACCTACTTAGACTTGTACACAAGCAAAGCTCATTGCAACTCAATTTATCCATCACAGAAAGATGAAGACAGACTTAATCAGAACAATGGAGAATCTGAACCAATGGTTGCTGCAAGTATAGGCATTTTTCAATCTACCTTTACATTGCTAAACTACTCCTCTGGCTTAAGACACTGTGCTGTATTACATATGCATGAGTGCCATCTCCTAGCAACTCATCTACCACTGATCTGATGAATAGTGATTACATGTGAAGATGCAGCTGCAGCTGCAGATACATCTTTATGAAATCAGAACATTGTGTTCTGCTAATTCTTAATCATAGAATCATAGAGTTGGAAGAAACCACAAGGGCCATCCAGTCCAACCCCTTGCCATGCAGGAACTCCCAATCAAAGCATCCCTGACAGATGGCCATGTTTAAAGACCTCCAAGGAAGGAGACTCCACTACTCTCCAAGGGAGTGTGTTCCACTGTCAAACCGCCCTTACTGTCAGGAAGTTCCTCCTAATGTTGAGGTTCTTCCCTTATTTTACAAAGCCCATTGTTCTTCCCTTATTTTACAAAGCCCATTAACTTAACATTTTAAAAACAACTACAGTGGTCCCTTTCATTTGTCAGATGCACAGCAAACTTTCTCTGAGAGAGACATTTTGGTTTTTGAAGAAAAATGTAACAGTAGCTTGTCTGTGATGGAAAGATGGAGTGAGACAAATGGATATGCTGTGAGAAAGGGTCTTCTGAATGTCTCTTTTGATTAATGAACAAATTGGATAGTACAACAGCTAGTGCAAGGGTAGGTATCATGCAGCCTGTGGGTTGCATGTGGTTTGGAGTGGTCCAGTGCAGCCAATGAGATTCCCTCCCCCTTCAACTAATCCCTCAAATCCCCCAGCTTTTTCTAAATTTTCAGACAATCTCCCTATTTTTCAGCTGAAGATACCTTTTAAAGGTTTCAAAATAGTTAAATATGCTGCTTGGGGAAGGCTCATCCCCAAAAGCAAGACATTCCAATAGCTCAAAATCCAACCAAGGGTTGCATGATGTTATTTCCAGTTGGCTAAATGCTGGCCCTCATGATATGACTGCTACTCTCTGAAGCTATGGGTGAGCCAAAAATCAGCCAGTGTATTGCCCTGGGCTCCAAGACATGTCACCCCTGAGCTAATGGTTTTAGACAGGGATATCCACCTAATTAGGAAGAACTCTTGGTGTCCGTGTCAAGTTTCACATATATTTAGCCATAAATCTGCTTCATCCAGTTTCTATGTAAGCTTGCAATTATTATTTTTAAATGCAAAGGAACAAATATATTTCACAATTTCCACTAAAGTGCATTTGGGTTTGAATCCTCTTGGTGACATTTGCTAATATAACCAGAGGTTTCATGAGTACTTTTTTGGACATTGTTTAAGGAGGTACCTCCATGCACAAGTCATTTTACCAGGCTTCCAAGTGGCATCTGAGCAGCATTTAGGTAGCACAGCTCTCACTTAACTACAGATTGGATACAGGAGTGTGTCAAGAGAGTTCCTTCACATTATTACCAGACTTGCAGCCATTATCTTCTTGGACTTCCAGAATAAGTATGGACATTTCTGGAAGCAAGGTTACTTTCTCCTTTAGTTAAAGTGTATTCTGAGCCTAAAATAGGTCAGGATGCTGAAATAACCACTAAGCCTTCCTTTGGTTAATTGTTAAGTATACTCAGACTAATTAAGAGAGGAGTTGTTGTGTGCCTTCAAGTCATTTCTGACTTATGGTAACACTAAAGCAACTCGTATCCTGGGGTATTTGGGCAAGATTTGTTCAGAGTGGATTTGCCAGTGCCTTCCACTAGGGCTGAGAGAGTATGACTTGGCCAGGGTCACCCAGCAGAATCCCATGGTTGAGCAGGGATTTGCATCCTGGTTTCCTGGAGTCTGGGTCCTAGTCCAACACTCAAATCACTGCACCACACCAGCTTTTATACAATGCTACTTTATTATTGTTTGACTGCTGATTGTTTGACTTTATAGCTCATTTTCATATACATAAATCATTCTGGGTTTAATGTTTGGTTATTGAATAGTCTAAAAGTATAATAAAAAATAATAAATAAGTAGGCATTCAACCTACATTTTGCACCTTACAATTTGTCATATATTATTTGATTGCTTCTGTTTTAGTACATATCTATTTGCAGTTAAATGGAGAGGTTGTTCATAATATGGTACATCAGACCATGTGCTTTGGCCTATAACCTCCATCAACCTCATCTCAGTTGGTCAAAGTTAAGGGACTGTGGGATTTGTCCAAGTGATCTGAAGGTGCAAAGGTCACATAGCTGTCCCTCCAGATGTTGTTCAAATACAGGATCCAGCAACTCTAGCCTCATTGAATCATAGAATCATAGAGTTGGAAGGGTCCACAAGGGCCTTCTAATCTAACTCTCTGCCATGCAGGACAACACAACTAAAGCATTCCTGAGAGATAGCCATTTCTGTTTAAATATTTCAAAATAAGGAGAGTTCATGCTAAATGGCAGTTTATTCCACTGTTTAACAGCTGTTATAGTAAAAAAAAGTTCTTCCTAATGTTTAGGTGGAATTTCATGCAATTTGAATGCATTGCTTTCTATTTGTGACCTAGCCTCTGGAGCAGCAGAAAATAGTTAATTATGAAATCTTCAGTCAAGCAAATCTAGAGACCATCTGATTCTAGAGGCTGCTAGAAGGCACATGCCTTCAAGTTGCCTGTTGTCTTAGAATAATAGAGTTTGAAGAGACCACAAGGGCCATTCAGTCCAACCCCATGCCATGCAGGAATACACAATCATAGCACTGCCAATATATGGCCATCCAACCTCTGTTTGAAAACCTTCAAAGAAGAAAACTCCACCACACTCCAAGGCAGTTTATTTCACTGTTGAACAGCTCTTACTGTCATAAAGTTCTTCCTAATGCTTTAGGTGGAATATCTTCTCCCATAACTTGAATCCTCTGCTTGCTTCTTCTTCAACATGACATCCTTTCAAATATTTAAACATAGTTATAATGTCACCTCTTAACCTTCTTTTCTGAAGACTAAAAATACCCAGTTACCTGAGCCACTCCTCATAGGGTGTGGGTTCCAAAACTTTCACCATTTTGGTCACCCTCCTCTGCATATGTTTCAGGTTGTCAATATCTTTCTGGATACAGTATTCTGGATGTGGTCTGACTAAAGCAGAATAGTATGACAACTCCATTAATTTCATAGGGTTTTCTTAGGTGAGGAATACTAAGAGATGGTTTTGCCAGTTCCTTCCTCTTATATATAGCCTAAAGCACCTGGTATTTGCTGTTATTTCCCATCCAAGTAGTAACTACAGCTGACCCTGATTAGTTTCAAAGGTCAGACAGGATCAGGTGCCTTTAGGGCATTTGGGCTAATGGTCACTCAGTGTGTTTGTTGGAATTAGTGATGCTTTTCAGCAGAGTTGCTAGTTTTTGAATGGGTCTTTGAACAGCACTTTGAGCTATAGTAACTAGCCACTGCTCCATTAAAACTCCATGCCATCAACAATGTCCTGTGATAATTTCTGCTGATCAAGATTTGACATTTACATTCTTAAGCAGATTCTGCCAAGCGGAGTAAGTGGCCAGGTCACTTTTTATCTGGTCCATTGCTAACTTCTTTCCACATGGACTCAAAAATACAATGTGTGTGCACATAGATACACCTGTTCATGTGCTTGCACCCCCTGCCTCTTCCTAAATGGCACCGCTGTACAAAGATCTGATTCAATTAGGATCTAGCTTACAAATGGAGAGGAAAATTGGCTCATGCCTACCTAGCTACAAATGGAGAGGGAAATTGGCTCATGCCTACCTAGCATACACTGCTTAAGAGCACAAAAAACAAGAAATATATTTCAAAAATTGGGGAAGAAATAGATGAGACACAGTTGGGCAGGTTCCTTCCTTAGGAAAATGAATGTGAGAGATCAAGTAATATACCATTTCTTTTTATTTATTCATCCTTTTTTTCAAAAAAGAAAAAAAATGGTAGAAATGGTAGCTGAAGAACAGCAGCTGGTGTCCAGCAGGTGTCTCATATTGCAGGATGCAGCCAGGAATGGCAATGGGTATACATGCTGTTCAACCATAATTATACTTGTAATTCTGTAGGGTCCTTGAAAAGAAAAATCTGCTAGGAGAAAATGCATGGAGTTGGAGACTTTGAATGGATTAATCATGACCACAGCTGAAGAATATGTTTCTGTACATGTTCTAACCGGGTTTTAGAATATACAAGAGCAGAGGCAGCATGGAAACAATTCTGAAGGCTTACATTTTTTTTCTCTTCTCTTCTACTGCTGAGAAAGGCTAAAATTCAGGGGTAGGCAACCTTTCCCCTTTAAGGGCTGAGGGACTTCAGCTCCCAGAAGCCTCAGCCATGTTGGCCAATAGTCCCATGTTGGCCAACAGCTCCTGGGATTCTGGGAGCTGAAGTCCCTCAGCCCTTAAAGGGGAAAGGTTGCCTACCCCTGGGCTAAATATTTCCATACACAGGAACAATCTACTTCTTAATACTAGATGCTGACCAGAAAGATCAGGTGGAGGCCATTGACTTCATGTGTTGACTGTGCCCAAGGGCATTTGAATGGCCAAATCAAGGAAGGAGAATCAGTAAAGTTTATGGCTTTACTGTATATATGAATGGCTAAGTCCTTTCCTTAAAGTCCAATCAATAATGCACCCCAAACAGATCATTGACAATGTCCAATCAGGACCCTGACTGGAGATAATTTTTTTGCTTTTTTGATGCATATTTGTAAAACATGTTCTACAGTTGCCCCTAGCAAACCAGCTTTGGGGTTCTTGCTTTCAACATAAAAGGGCCACTTTGAAATGTTGGAGGAGACTACGGGCCTTTGCAGACTGCCAGAAACAGTGCAAATTGAGTCCACTTTTAACTGCCTTGCCTCAGTGCTAGGGAATCATGAAAACTGTAGTTTCTTGTGGCACCAGAGCTCTCTGACAGAGAAGGCTCAATGTC
Organism: Phrynosoma platyrhinos; assembly: GCA_020142125.1. Lineage (NCBI taxonomy): Eukaryota > Metazoa > Chordata > Lepidosauria > Squamata > Phrynosomatidae > Phrynosoma > Phrynosoma platyrhinos. Next base: position 110,071,345 of record JAIPUX010001880.1, on the reverse strand, counting down.
CCAGAAAAAAAAAAAATACAATTCCCATGATTCCCTAGCACTGAGCCAGGGCAGTTAAAGTGGACTCAATTTGCACTATTTCTAGCAGTCTGCAAAGGCCCTACATCGTCTTCCTGATAGACATATATGCAAAGAAATGCATACAGTTTTCCTCCACTGCACAGATCCTATTGCAAGAAATATTTTGTTTTGAAGATTGTACATGTGGAGTTTGCATACCACCTGCAAAATGATCTTGCAGAAATGCTTCATGTGCTGGACATGGCCAACATGGGGAATGAATTAAGAGCTTAGAAAAGTTGAAAACAACAGTAATAACAACCACAATTCCCAGATCATCTTGCCAGCATGGTCACTGGCAAACAACAGTCAAAAATGTGATTCCCTCCCCACTAAAAGTATGTTCTATATATGATAGATGTTATAAGAGAAACTGCCCTTTGAAAGGCTGAAGAGTGTTTCAAGTATCCAGATTGAAGCCATAAATAGCAAATGACAAACTCATTGTTTAATATATAATAATAATATAGTTTATTTGTATACCGCCCCAGTGGAAAACCAATCTAGGTGGTGAAGGTTTTTGGGGGTTTTTAAACAGAGGCTGGATGGCCATCTGTTTGGAGTGTTTTGATTGTATCTTCCTGCATAGCAGAGGGTTGAACGGAATGGACCTTGTAGTCTCTTCCAACTCTATGATTCTCTTATTTCTGATCAGGACCTGTTATTTGTACTTTTTTGCTTGCAAATTACATTTTGTTTCACTAATGCATGAATGAAACACACACTCACACTCCTCTCAGAATACATATTTAAATAAGTTCAAAGTGTATATTTAAATGTGTACAGTGTTTTGATACATCTAAACTGCCAAGGAGTATTACAATATCTAAAGTAGTAAAAATGCATCTATCTGTCAGTCTGTCTATTTATAAAAGCATTTTTACTATTTTGCATATTGTAATACATTCTTAGGCAGTTTAAATGTATCAAAACATTGTACACATTTAAATATCTATTTATGGAGAAAATACACACTTTGAACTTTGAATGAATATACACACATTCTGATTTGGACTTTATACCAATGGATGTTGTTATTCAAAAAACATGTGAGGGGCGTGTGGGTCCCCACCAGCTGCCAGCAAGACTTCAAATGTTGGGGATATTAGCTTTGCAATAGGCTTGGATAATCTTTGGGTAATGTGCACTAATGTATACCAGTATTAACTGGGAGGACTCCAGGTTCTGGGTGAATTAAGAAGATTTTATTTAGAAGATATGCAAAATGCAGTCATACATACAAGACAGCAGTCCAAACCAACACAGCATACAGAGCTAACCAAAATGGAAATACAGACAGGGAATAGTGGAGTTTTTGGGAGTTTGATGTGTGATTATAATTAGTTGTCCAAGGAGAAGACTGTGGAAAGCTGGAGTGGATCAGACTGGGACACAGAACATTCACAGAGTGAGGATATATATGCTGGCTGTGTGCTGGCTGTGTTCACAGAGGCTAGGTTTTGAAACCATATTAATACCTTAAAACCAAGCCTAAGCAATGGGCTATCTGACCTCAAAATGCAGTCTTGGGTAAGCAAGAGTGCTTAACATTGTGGAGTTGGTCTTTTGATGCTGAAATTTTGAATGGCTGAGTCCCTTAAGCATCTAAAGTAGTAAAAATGCATCTATCTATCTATCTATCTATCTATCTATCTATCTATCTATCCATCTATCTATCTATCTAGCATTAGTGATATCAGCCATGTCGCTTTCTATAACAAGGTGCAGCATACCAAAGCTGAGCAAGTTTTTTGGGGGGAGGTTGACATTTGAGGCAGAAAATGCCACTACATCCCATTACTCCCCTTCTCTAGCAATTGAAATGTAACACAGTAAATGACTGTTGTCAAACTCCAGATCTACTGCACTCTGCCTAATGGTAGTGCTGCTACACAAATGATATAAAGAAAGGTGGCTCTTTGTCTAGCCTGTGCTTGTTTCTATCATTGTTGGGTCTACCCTCCATGGGGCATTTCTCATGAAACATTGATTAAATATATAGTGAAATTAAAATATGGGAGTCTATAACTTGCTCAAGGTCATCTAATTACTGATCAGATAAGTGAAAGAACATACTTTGGAAGATGCTGGCAAGTTGCCATGGATTAGTCCACTTGACTGCACACATCACCTAATATCAGAGAATGGCAGAGGGGAAGAGGAAATGCAAGCAGTAACATCCAGCAAGTGCAAGATATGGTTTCCAATAAGATTAGAGTGGTGGATGCTGATTAGGTTCATATCAATGTACAAATCTGCTGATGCTAAATAGTCTGCTCACAGAAGCAATTCCCATCAAAATACTGGTGCAGCAAAAGTGTTTGTTTTTTTAATGTGGATGTAACTCCAATAGCTGTAGTGTTATAGATCAGGGAGGGGTGACACTTAAGGCCTAAGCAGACTGGAAGAAATAGTGCACATTAAATTGAGGCACTGCCCTGGCTCAGTGCTAGGGAATCACATTATTGTATTTTTTTTGTGAGACATTGAGCCTTCTCTGTCAGAGAGCGCTGGTGCCACAATAAATTACAGTTCCCATGATTCCCTAGCACTGAGCCAGGGCAGTGCCTCAATTTAATGTGCACTATTTCTTCCGGTCTGCTTAGGCCCACAGTTGATGGACCTCATGCAGCCCACCAGATGCCTTTGTGGGCCTAGGAGTCTCTACTAATTCTGACACTACTGCTGGATTTTAAAACCAACATTTTCACAACAAAACAAAGCATGGGGGACATAAGCCTTATTTTAAGAGCATTATAGTTGCAGAAGCCTTATAGAAGCCTGATTTTCACCTGAAACAGGTGCCTTCCACAACATATACCTTGCCTTCCATATACCTTGTTTTAATGTGAAACTAGGGGTTTTCATCAACTGGAAGTGGAACCCCCCCCCACTTTAGCTTGCCACTGTGCTGCTAAATTTTTGAGGGGGTGGAGGAGCAGCCTGCTGTAGTGTGTGTAATTGACTACCCCACAATGCACTAAAGTTACTCCTTTCTGCTGTACAAAAAGGTTAACATGTCAGACATAGGGAACTTGGATGTGACAGACTCTGATCCAGTCCCCCTCAGCTTTAGCCATGGAAATTTAAGACTGTAAAGTCAAAGAATGGTTGTATTAGATGACAGATAATTTAATCTAGGGAAACACTTTCCCTAATCCAAGGACACCTAGACTCTGTACACTTTAGTACTTTCTAACTAAGAATAAATGCCCAGGTTTGCATTTTTCCTTCTTCCTCCCTGTCTCTTTTTATTTTGTGCTGATCACACTCAGAAATCATCATTTTGTTAATATAAATTATATATTTTTTCATGTAGAACTGGGACTTAAGGTGGCTTATAAAATAAAAAGTAGAAGAATGAAAGGTGACAAAGTCCCACAGGCCATGTGATGGTCTAGAATCTTTTATTTCTTAAAAAGCTCAACATATTTTGGTCTTATCACCAATTGGCCTTCTGCACTGTCTATTATCAGAAATATTTGGAATTGCATTCTCAATCAAAGTGGACCCTCACATGGTAGAAGGAAGGCTGGCTTACAACCCCCCAAAACCCCCACAAATACAGATTTTTTTTCAAAGACAAATAAAGATGAAAAATAAAAACGGTTTCTATCATAATAGATATTGCAATGAGTGATTAGAGGGGGAGTGGATCTAGATCAAGTGTAGGGGCTGAAGTGAAGTAGTCAACTGTCTGTAGCTGAAAATTGTATTTTAAAATGACTGTCCATGATTGCCTATGATTTGGTGTCAGACTAGATAATCAACTGGGACTCTAGATGAGACTTTGGGCCTTGGCAGACGGGTAATTGGGCCGTCTCCGAGGCCCGGAAGAGGAGGAGCCACCGCACGTTCGGCGGCCCTTCCTCTTCCTGAGGGCGCACCCGGAAGCGCCGGCCGTCCGCACGGCCGGTGACTGCGGGTTGCCCTCACGCCGCGGCAGCCGAACGTGCCACGGCATTTGAGCCCCGGAAAGTGCACCCGCCGCTTTTAGGGCGCACTTTCTGGAGAATCTAAAAGGATCGCCATTTTGGCGGTCCTTTTAGATTCGCCGCAGGAGTGCCGTGGTCCGGAGGCTGAACTCCGGCGGCGCTCCGGACCAGGGCGTCTCCGACGCCCTGGTCTGCATCCCCCCTTTGTAAATTTTTCTGTCTATTTGTTACTCTTAGCTCTGTGCTCTGTACTGCATCAAGGTTGCATTGATAAGCCTGCAGACTTCATGTACTGTAAACATTTTCTTTATCCTACATATGTTCTGAAAACAATGTCTGCTTAGCAAAAAGTGCTGAATTTTGTGAAACTAGAGAGGGAGGAGGGAGTGGTCTTCCTATATGACTGTAAAATCACTATATAAGATTCTCATTTTTCTTAAATCAGGATTCAGCAACTTTGGAAAATTATTTCCTGTTGAGCCTGCTAGTGTAATTTGTTTTGTTTTTTGTTTTTGTTTTTTAAATTCAACTCACTTTCTTTACTCTGAGAGGTCTCTAGTCCCATTTTTCTAGTACAGAGGATCGGGCAAGATGGCAACAGAGGCAGACACATAGTAAGAACCTGCTGTCCCTCCAAATAGAAAGCTTAAAATATTCTCCTAGATCCTCCCAGCTGCAACCTTTATCAACAAAACTGCAAAAGCAAAAGACTGGTAACTTCTTTTGGACAGATTTGATAAGTATAGAAAAGAAGAAGGCCCTATTGGGGTTTAGCTGTTTGAAATAGCTCAGAGCAACATGAGTAAGAGGAAGAATTGTTGTGAAAATAGCCCAAGCTCTCCCTTCTCCTGTCCCTCAAAGTCTGCAGAACAACAAAAAAATAGAAGATTTTTTTTAAAAAAATACAAACAATAACTAAGTAAAACAAAGACTTTTCCTACTCCCTCTACAGCAGCCCTTGAATCAGTAGAATTAGTAGAATAGAATCTTCAAACTAATCTTGAAAAGCAACAGCTGCTAGATTCTTCATCTTCATCTTTGGCTTCTACTAGGGATGAGCTAACTGAAAATGAGAATATCTCTGACTATTTTTGGATCAATAACTCTTCCAATCTCAAGGGAAATAGGTTTAAAAGCACGATACACACACACACACGCACACAAAAGAATTTTGAGAGACTTCTCTGGAAAAGGAGAACAGAATATATGGCCAAGAAACGCCTTCTTACAGCTCAAACTGTTATTGCATTGTTTGAGCAGTTGTCTGATATTAAATACAATCTAGATATGCTAAAAAAAAAAAAAAGATTTTGAAGCTTTCATTTCTAAACTTACTGCTATTACTAAACAAAATGCAGAAGCCCTGGCAAAGCAAAAGATCTCAGATATTTGCTCAGTTAAAAGGCAAGTCATTAGAGGATACCAGCAATACCCTAATGATGATAGTATTAATAGACTCCAACCCTCTGACAATGCAAAGGGAGGTAATTCCCATGTTAACTCCATTGTCAGACAAGCTGAGGATTTCTCCTGTAAACAAAAATGCATATTATAAATACAGAAGGTCGCACTCTGTATTTCCTTGAATAAGACCAGCATGGGATGTTGGAACTCCAAGAGAGCAACTAAAATCTCATTAAAGGAATTCTTGCACTGTCATCAAAGACTAGATCTAGAAGCCATTGAATAGCTTTCTACAGTGCAAAAATAAAAAAATCGATTGAATTATCATTTAAACAGCCTACTCTTCCAGCTATGATATGTAAGATGAGATCATATTTAGCATCTTTTCAAATTTTCCCCACTAGAGTGTTTCGAGAGGCAACAGTTAATTCTTTATTTAGTGCTGCTGTACCTAGAAGCAGTTCCTTCACCAAAAATTCAACAGAAGCTAACAAGTTTCACCCCCTTCACAGAACCCTGAAAAAGCAAGACAGGGGAATCCAACATTTTTCTCATTCAGACAGTGAGGCTAACTGCCCAGGGAAGATCAAGACGACATTCTATATGTTAGACAATCTCAAGAAAACCTTATGGGATATTATTACAACAGCAGAGCCTCTTACTGGTCTTATATTTCCAACAATGGTCACTAATTACTAACACTTGATGGGCAAAGCTACAGAGGATAAGCAACATTCAATCAACAATTGTGCTAGTCCCTGTAAAGTAAACAGGGATTAGACCATTCAAATAAATGAGGAGGTAGCAACTCCCACATCACAGCCAGATGCTGATCAGTGCCTTGTTAAAAGTATCCCCTCAGAGAAAGACACCCAGGAGCAGACTCTGAATCTATAGGAGACATGCCTGTCTTTGCTGGAGGCTTGGTTGCCCACCACTGGTTCTCCAGTTCAACACAATGATTTTACATCATTGGCCCACCAAAATCAAGCCTTATGACAGTTCTTAAAGGATTCTGTAATCTCCCTTTTAACTTGGAACATTGTTGACTGGGCAATACCATCCAAAGACCATTTTTTAAAAATTATCTGTTACAATTTGATATTCCTTTTCTCCAGGAAACTTGGGCCACATCAGAAGTTGAGATAGATGGCTGTTGGGCTAACTCAATTTTGGCTACCCCAAGCAAGGCAGGAGGGAGACCTAAAGGTGGCATTGTGATGTTAGCACAGTTTTACAATTTAAATGTGTATCATTACCTCTGTTGGAGCTATGGGTAGTGGCCTCTTTGCTTTCATTTAATCAAGCTGAAGTTTTGCTTCTTAATATTTATATTCCCCCTTTAAAACACACGTTCAGATTATCACCATTTGGGAGAGTATAGAAAATTATATCCTATTTGTTTAGATAAATATTTCATAGCATCAGTAATAATTGGAGGGGATCTGAATACTATGATGGAACCAAATGATTATGCGTTATTTTACCAATTCAAGATTTTTTACAAAGAAAATATCTTAGTAAAACTGTTATGTGCAAGAAAATCTAAAGGTTTAAATCTAACTGGGCAGGCTTATGTGCTAGATGGATGGCCACTCATCTAGTGCTGTATTTTCTTAACGGCTCTGTAATAGGGGATCACCCAGCAGAATATACTTACTGGGGGACAGGAAAGAGCTCCATAGTTGATTACTGGATGGTTTCAAGTGATCTTTAAAAAACCCTACAGTGGCTGGTAATAGAGGCATGACTAGAGAGCAATCACCATCCTCTAACACTATTTACATCCCAGGAAACATGTTAGAGTAGAAATAATCTTTCCTCCAGGGTTTGAAAATAACACTGTGGTGTGAATTAAATGGAATGATAATAATGCAATGACAATTGCCAATTGGATGGTGGCTCCAGAAACCATGGAATTTGTGTGCATTTGTTAAACAATAATTCCCAAAGACCTTGCTTAGAAGGCTATGAAATGTTAATTGCTAATCTTAAATCACTTTTTCATAAAAGAATACAACAACATCCTGGAAATTGGGGTGTGAAACATAAAAATTGCTTTGACCAGGAGTGTGCTCAGATGAAGTATGCATATGATAAGGCTTATAGAAATAGTAGAAATCTCCCCTCAGAGGACCAAGTAAAGCTGCTAAAGAATTTAAAAATTCAGTATAAATCTCACAAAAGAAAAGAAAAAAGCAGCATTGCAGGCGTCCTGGCAGAAACTTAACTATTCAGTCACGATGCGAGATTCAGCTCTTTTTTACTGGAAGGCTGGTAAGATTGCTGAATCCTCCATCGAATCAGGTTCCAACTCATGCTTGGGAGGAATTGTTTAGAGAGTCATACATTGATTCAGCCAATACAGTGAATGAGAATCAAATTGATCTGGAGCAAGTACAGGAATTGCCACCAGTTTCAGTCCAAGAGGCATCCTGATTGACTAAGCAGACTGCCAGAAATAGTGCACATTAAATTGTATTTTTTTCTGGGACATTGAGCCTTCTCTGTCAGAGAGCTCTGCTGCCACAATAAATTACAGTTCCCATGATTCCCTAGCACTGAGCCAGGGCAGTGCCTCAATTTAATGTGCACTATTTGTGGCAGTCTGCAAAGGCCCTGAATCTCTTAATGTTAACAAGGTTCCAGGTGCTGAGTGTGTAATGCCTAAAATGATCAAAAAGAACACAAGTTGGTGGGCATCTCTATTAGCATCTCTGTTTACATTTATAGACTGGACTCATCATAACCCAAGAGACTGGAAGTTAGCAATAGTCATCCAAATTTACAAAAAGGGTAACAAGAATGAGCCATGTAATTTAGGCCCATTAACCTTTTGAGGTTAGTAAGATGCATGCTAAACACTTAAATCTTAAATTACAAGACTAGATTGAGTCAGAGGGCATAATTCAAGATGAACAGGAGGGTTCCAGAGAAGGGGGATCAACAGTAGATCATATACTGGTACTCCAATATTTAGTACAAAAATACACATACAAAAATAATTTGTCTCTTTTTGTAGCCTTTCTGGATTTCAAACAAGCCTTTGACAGAAATGTGCTTTGGGAAAAATTAAAAAATATGACTATTGGCAGGTGCCTTCTCCATTTTATGCAGAAATTATATTCTAATTCCACCTTAAGTATTAGGTGCAACCCTCTCAGGATCCTATCTGACATAGTAAATGTGCAGAGAGGAGTCCAACAGGGTTGTATTCTTGCCCCCCCTCTTTTTAACCTTTATATTATTCATTCGTGGACCTCTTATATAGCATGGATACTCCTGTACCCAACCTAACACAGCACAAAATTCCAGTCCTCCTATATGCTGACGAAGCTGGTCTAATTTCACAAACCCCAATTGGATTGAAAAGAACAATTGCTGCAACACTAAGGTATTGTAGACAAAACTGCTTGGCTATTAACTTTCACAAATCAAAAATTTTCATTTTTGTAAGAGAGCTAGGCAGTACTCTTGGAAAGTAGAAGGGCATAAATTAGAACAAGTCAGTGTATTTAAATATCTTGGAGTGGTCTTCCACTCTAAAGGTATTTGGAATGTGCATCAGAAATATATAACTCAATCAGCCCTCAGGTCAATGAATACCATTAAATGCTTTTTCTACACTGGTGGAGGATAATTAGTACCTGTGGCTTTAAAACTTTTTGAGGCCAAAGCATTGGCCCAAATTCTTTATGGGACTCAGATAGGAATTTATGTGAAGAAGGTGTCATAGGAAACAGTTTAAACAAAATTTCTGTGATCAATTTTGGCTGCACCCAATAGTACACCAAATGCCCAGTTAAGGCTTGAAAGGAATATAGTTAATTCAAGTGAGGGCCTGGAAGTTAATGATAAATTACTGGTTGAAAATTCAATTCTTTCTTATGGGTTTAGCCCTATTAGTCCTAGCAGATAATTTTTCTTCACCCTGGAAACAAGCAGCAGGATATAAACTGGCTTCTTATAGACTCTCTCTTTTATTCTTTTTATCACTAGTAATGATCAAGCCAAACAAATAGTTACTCAAAGAATAAAGGATATGGAGTTACAGAATGAACTTAGTAGGCTCCCACAACACAATAGAATTTGGAGTAAGGGAGTATGGGAACCAGTAAGATATCTACAAAAATTAACATTTCCAAGGTTGAGAATTGCTTTCTTTATAGCTAGATTTAACATTCTCCCATCTGTTTTACTCCAGGGCAGATTCAAGAAAGTTCCCGTAACTTGCCCTTGTGGGGAAGTGGAAGTAGAAACTATTTTACATGTACTATTACACTGAAAATTTTATGTTGATGACAGGTCAATTTATATTGCAGCTCAAATCGAAAAACTCCCAGGGCACCTTAGATTTAAATCATTAGTTGCTAAGTTCTGTGTGCTGCAATAAAAATAAAACAAATTCAGACAAAAAAAAATCCCTATCTTAAATGTACTATTATTTTAATATTATTATTTGGTATTTGCAATTTTCATTTAAAAAATTGTCATGGGAAATACATGTTTTGTATTTTATTTTATTTTATCTTATAACATTCTATTATATAATTTCCAATGTACTAAGCTGACTCCATAAGGTCGCAAAGGTATTAATAAAATCACAAGAGAGTGAGTATTTTATTACTCTGAGTCACTTTGTAGTTTACTATTGTACCTATTCACTGTACTTTGTATTCTATTTTTTAAATCTTGCTGGTCATTGACCGAGTAAAATGTATGTATGTATGTATGTGTAGACAACTTCCTGGAAAAGGGGGCAATTTTTTTGAGTTGCCCAGCTCTGAGAGGTCTGCATGTCTGGGAAGTACCTGGAGTTTAGTAGTACCAGAGAAGTTTAGTAGAACTGAGTGGGAGTTAATGAAAAATATAAAAATTGATTTAAATAAAGACAAATATGTAAAAAAAAAAGTGCACATATATTTATTACTGACTCACAGTAATAAAATACTCACTCTCTTGTGATTTTGTTAATACCTTTGCTACCTTATGGAGTCAGCCTAGTGTAGCCAAGGGTCTAATTTAAGGGGAATTTATGATTAGCCCAATG
>JAIPUX010001880.1:110036295-110055155 GCA_020142125.1 Phrynosoma platyrhinos | reverse complement strand
CCCCCCCCCCCATGTTCTTTAATACAAGGGTTCTCAACATTTGAATATTACATCTTGAACAGTGATGCTGTTACCACAATAAAGGCTTTAACACACCTGTTGGGAGCTAAGTGGGATTGGTTAGTGATTGGATGAGAGATCACCTGCAGGTAAGGGCAGGAAATAATCATGCCTGAAGCCTTAGAGAGCCACTTCCAGTCAGAGTTGACAATACTGAGCTAGATGGATCATTGATCTGATTCATGACAGGGCAACATCCTATGATTTTATGTTGCTATTACCTAAGGATAATAGAAGTAAGTACAGATAATAAATTGTCTTTTTTACTTGCAAATTGCCATGTGAACATCTCCAGAGAAATAAAACCTATGCTATGTGGATTATTGCAGTGATACAGCTATATATGAGTATTTGTTGATCTAATGTTTGGCGGGATTACTGTAATGATGCTTCTGAGGGATATAAATTTTAGGGAGTTATTGAGTAGATCTCACAATTTTAATTTCTTTTTCTTTTTTTTAACAGAGGTATGTAGCTTAAAAGTCAACTGGTCCATTCATCTTGTCTGGATCCTCCTTGGAGGATATAAATGCACAGTCAATCTTCAAGAGTGAAGTGGGAACTGAGGGGGGGGGATATGCTCTTAGAGCAGGGTTTGCTTTGAAATGGTGCATTTGGGACTTCAAATTGGTATCATCAATCCTACCATTGTCCCGAGGGCCTCTCCTGTAGGATCATCAATGTGACAAGTATATAGTTCTATGATGGCTTGCCACAAGTCTCAAAATTCAGCAGTCCCTGTGGAATAGAGGTTTTCTTAAATCAGGCAGGCAATTTTCCTTAATAAGTAGGAGACTGATGCTGTTGTTGTATGCCATCAATATGATTCTGACTTATGGCAACCCTACCACAGAGTTTTCTTGACAAGATTTATTCATAGGAGATTTGCCCATTCCCTTCTTCTATGATTGAGATATTATGACTTGCTCAGGGTCATAGAATGGGTTTTATAGCTGAGTAAGGGTTCAGACCCTGGCCTTCCAGCAGGCCAAAAGGCCTGTATTCCCCCAGCCAGGTGTCATCCTGTATGGATGATGCAGGCCAATAGCCTCAGGCTGGGATTGACCAGTCTGGACATTGATCCAGTGGTTCTAGATCAACCCTCTCAAAAGGCCCTTAACAAAGACTGGTTGTTTGCAATGGAGTTTTATGGAAACTCTACCATGATGGTCAGCAGACCACACAGGCCCCATGCCCCTTACCTGAGATCACCATCACATCCACTCTGAAGGCCCCCACTGCCATGTGGCATGATGCTAGAAGAGGGCACTTGGTGATGTGGGTGTAACCAGGCACACTGTTTCTGCCCTGTAAGGCCATAGCAGGAGCCTTTGGAGTGGACACGATGGCAGTGACAGAAGGGGTGCACAGCAGCAGCAGATCCAGAGCACAGCTATGGTCAGGAGTGTGAAACTTACCCGTGACCATACTAGCCCAGGGATGGGACTGGGTTGGAACCACAGGCAGGATATGATGGGGTTGGGCCATGATATCCTGTCCATCTGTATAGGCCCATAGTCTGACACTAAAAGCATTACACCATGCTGGCTCTCAGAGAGGCAAGAAATAGAAAAATGACAACATCTAGGCAACATCCCATGACAGCTTACTCAGACTTTCTGCTAACTAAGCTGCAGGACACACACTGATGTTGTCCATCTCCTGGTGCTTTGAAGCTCAGGTACAATGCACAGAGCTCACAATAACCCATGAACAACTCCTAGAGCATCTCCACACACTTTGAGCAATAAGGCTTTGGTGCTCTGTAAAAGAATGATGGTGCTAGGACCTACTGGATGTTTTAAATCATGGCACTGTTTGTGGCATGCTTTCAGTGAAGACTTTTTAGATGTGGATTAATTCTATTCATCCCAAAATCACCTTTGGATTCTTCTAGGCAGGACAGAAAACTGATGCAACAGTAAATGCTATAGTCTATATTGCTATAACTATAAAAGTGTATGTCCTCATCATGACAGGCCATATAGTGAGAACCCCTTCCAAAATGCAGGTGGCTTTGTTGACTTTAGTAAAGTAAAGTTGGCTGATAGTGTTCATCTCCATCCAGAGTAAGTCTTTTGTAAAGTTTATGTAGCTTGTCTCTTCATGATTAAGCCACCTCCCAATACTTTGGCTTATAACATCTCATAACAACATACTCTGTTTTTAGTTGCAACTAATCTCAAGGAACAGAGGAGTCCAAAAACAATGATAGATGATGCCATAGCTCATGATGATGATGATGATGATGATCCTGGGCTCTGGGTGTTTCTGTTTTCTTGCTTGCTATTAGAATATGGTGTTTGGCTTGTTCCTCAACCCCCCACCTTCCACCTGCCACCTATGGCTTGCTCCTTAGTCCTGCCTCTGCGGTGTTCTACAGACCCACCTTGCTTTTCAGTTATGACCTCTACCTTGTCCCACAGACATTGGATCTTAGCTTCTAGTTCATGGCCCACAACTCATGGGCCACAGACTTGGTTGTTAGCTCCTGCTTCATGACCCATCTCTGCCTGCTAGTGATACGAACTGTTTCTTTTGAGTTAAGAATAAGTATGTCTCAGGGGACCTGGGGCAGCTGGTTGATACTCCAGGTATGCGAGGACATAGACTATGGAAACCCCTGGTCTTGACTGTGAAGATGAAATTTTTGGTGTGGTTGGTTTCCATTCTGACCTTGACTGTGAATGTATGCAATGAATGGAAATCACTTCAATCACACTTAGAATTAGGACTGTCACCCATTTGAGCAAATCTTTGTTAATTTATGGTACGAACAGCAGTTAATTTAATGAATGTATGAATTGAATAAAGGGCATATTTTCCCATCTGAGATAAAAAGTATTATGGGTAAAAAAAAAAGAAAGAAGTCCCTTCATATTTTTTGACTGAGTGCATACACGCTGCATCAAGTAATCCTTTGTAAGAGGCATTTCCCCTTTAACGACAGCAAGGAAAGCCTCTTCATCAAAGATATCTCTAGCCTATCTGCATTTTTTTTGGTACTTTCTACAGCCTTGACTTCAGATGGCATCTCCCCTCTCAATGAATGTCTTAAAGTGATAATTGAATGGATGAGGAAAAACAGATTGAAAATTAATCCAGACAAAATGGAAGTACTGATGGTAATGGCCCTGAACTCAGGTATTGGGACACAATCTCCAGTCCTAGATGGGGTCAGACTGTCCTCGAAGGACTGTGTTCACAGTCTGAGGGTGTTCCTAGATCCATTACTTCAGATGACAAATCAGATTAATGTGGTGGTCAGGAGCGCCTGTTATCAGCTTTAGCTGATATGCCAGCTGCGCCCTTTCCTGAAGATTAGGGACCTTGAAACCATGGTACATGTGCTGGTAACTTCTCATCTCGATTTCTGCAATGCACTGTACATGGGGCTACTCTTGTGCCTAGTTCAGAAAGTCCAATTGGTACAGAATATGGCAACCAGGCTGGTCTCAGGCAAAACTAGAAGAGACCACATAACACCTATTCTAAGATTGCTTCACTGGCTGCCTATCAGTTTCTGGGCACAGTACAAAGTGTTGGTCATCATCTTTAAAACCCTAAATGGCTTGGGTCCAACCTATACTTGGGACCGCCTCCTTGCATATAATCTACCCCGTGCACTGAGATCCTCTGGTAAGAATTTATTGCTACCTATAAAAACTAGATTATTGGTAACTATCCAGAGGACCTTTTCAGCGATCACTCCCAGACTATGGAATGGCCTGTCAGATGAGATCCATCACTTGACCGCCTTAAATAGCTTTAAAAAAGCTGCTAAAATGGATCTCTTCTGGCAGGCCTTTTCTGAATAGCTAACCAGCCACTGGGGAAAAAAAAATTATGCCCGACCCTGTTTCCTGTTACAATTATTTTAATGTACTTGTTATTTATTATAACTTGTTATTTTTAAGTATATTGTAATATTCAATTGTTTAATTGTATTTTAGTGGGGGTGGGCTATTGGGGGACAGGGCTGTTTGTTTTATCTTGTAAGCTGCCCCGGTTGTTTTTACTGAGAGGCGGGATATAAATAAATTATTATTATTATTATTATTATTATTATTATTATTATTATTATTAGTACTTGTGGTTAAAAAAACCCTTCAATTTATTTCTTATGAAAAATTAATATGGCTTTTTAAAAAGGTGATCAAAATAATTTAAAATAGATTGTTTGGAGCAAGGGTGGCAAATGTTAGGACTATGGGGACTATACTGGTCTCCCAAAGGACCTGGGAGGTCTCCCCCAGCAAAAATAGATTTTCTCCCAACCTGCCCCCCCCCATTTCCCCCAGAGAGCATGAGAAGAAGTTTTGTTACATTTTTTTTGGCCATTTCCAGATTACTTTCTGTTGGAAAAGAGATCCTTCCTGGATTTAAAAATGGCTAAGGGGGTCACAACCAGGATGAAATAGTCCCCCATCCAACATGCACTTTGGGGAGGCCCTGTGGGTTGCACCTTCACACTCCTGGTATAAAGAATGGACTTCTATTTAAAATATTACAAAAACCTTCTTACCTGTATTGTCTCCCATTTCGCCCACCCATTTTTTCCTTAGCCAGTCAGTCCTGAAGCATCTCAACCTTCAAGCTTCTATAATTTCAGACTGTACAGTATACAGGAAGGGAGTGATATAAACCCAAAACAGTACAATTCCCAATGGTAGGAACTCAGTAAACAGAAATTTTATCTGTCTCCCTGTACAGATATTCAGCCTGGAGTAAGAATGTAAATCTTTGGGTCCCCCCCCCCCCCCCCCCGTTCCTACATGCAAAATTGAATGAGTTCAGCAATTTTCTTCCTGCTCTACAAGAATAAAAAGCCACCTCTGCAATTTTCAGGCACTATTCATACTTAGTGATTGTGTTGAGGAAAATTCATTTGTACAAAACAAAGTATGGTTTCCTGCACAGAAAAATATGTTTTGGGGTGGAAAATGTACAAAGGACCCTGATTGCTGTATGAAAATATTGTGCAGGAATATTCCCCCACAGAAAACCCATGTTGGGAAACTACATGCAGCTTTGTGTGTGTGTGTGTGTGTGCACGCACACACAGGAATCGTTTATATTTACTTAAAGTGCATAAAGTGGTGCACATTTGATAAAATGGACAAACTATGGTATGTGTATTTTTCCTCAAAATGTATTTTCTCTACAAAACACACTGACCAACTCCTGCTAGTGAAATATGCAAGCATATGCTGCCTGTTTATATCCTTTTGTTGTTGTTGTTATCACAGAAGTTGGAATTCTCTACAGAATTATGTACAGAAAAGTTCCCTTTCTCTTACATCCTCCCATAGCCATTTAGTGGCTGCTGAAGAGGAAGATGTGGCCGAGAAGTGTCTGGCTATGTGATTGTAGCTAGATGCACAACAGCATAGGCACCCTGCAGGACCTTGGGGTCCTTTGAAAATCGTAGAAGAAGATGTCACTGTCTATAGACACATAGCTACATAGCTGGCTATGATCACATAGCCAGATGCTTTTTAGCCATCCTCATTATTGGCCACTAAATAGACTTGAGGGGCATGGAGGGAAGGTGAAGCCTACAGGAAAGGAGAGAGAGATATTCTGGTTCTGCCATGGTATGCTTTATGATGCATCTGCTAATGTGGAATCTTGGCTACTATTTTGGGAATCAGTGTGATTTCATTCTCTGTTAGTGAGTTACAATGGCATAAGTGATAAAAGTGCTGAAATCCTTCATTTTTGTATATAGCAATGAAATAAGCAAAAGTACAAAGAATCTCACAGCTTTTCCACAGTGGAGTCTCTCCAGGAGTCAAGATATCTTTACAGAGGTCCCTCCACATTTGCTGGGGTTAGGGATGAAGGACACCCATGAATGTGGAAAAAACACAAATAAAAAGGCACTATTCTTTTCACCTGAGAGAAACCTCTCCAGGAATCTCCAGGCTCTCCAACACAACTCCGTGGTCAACATCTGTCAGAAGGTGAGAATCATAGAATCATGCTGCAGAATGCCTAGAAAAGTGTTTTCTCTAGGAACTTCTAGTTTCTCTAGCACAACTCTATGGCCAACTTCTGGCAGAATTGCACTGGAGGCCCTAGAAATTGCTAGAGAGAACATATTAATCAAAACTGCAAATAATCAAATCCACCAAAGTCAAAGCCACAAATGTGGAGTGACAACTGTATTACCTCCAGGATGATGAAATAATATTAGTTTTATAGGTTTTTTGTGGGTTTTTTTGGGCTGTGTGGCCATGTTCTAGAAGAGTTTCTTTCTGACGTTTTGCCAGCATCTGTGGCTAGCATCTTCAGAGAAAACGACGTCACAATATTAGTTTTCTTCACATCCATTGCTCAGAGTAGGGATATGCATGAGTTCACTCTTGTGACCCCCCCCCCCAATTTTGCCTGATCCTAGATTTCAAGTTTTCTGGGTTATATACAGATGAGACAAAATAGCAGTCCATTAGTTGTGTAGTGATGGGTGTCAATGGGCACATCTTTAAACATTCAATATTTATAATGTAAGATATATATAATATACATTTCAGATGTGTGCAAAATATTCCTTAGTCAATGGATCTTTGTGTGAAATAAATACATAAATAAATAAATTCAAGCAATGCATACAGTTTAAGTCATGTGCTTGAACAATTCACTGTTTTCATATCTGAGGAAATCAGTCCATGAGGGGGGGAAACGAATTAGCTATTTTTTCATTCTGTCATTTCACTGAACATTGTGTGCATTCTCATTCAGAACTGAATCCTTTTTAAAAAGGTTTTCAGTTTCTAGAGAAAAGAAAGGGCATACTTATAAATAATAATAGGAATCAGTTATTCTGTACAAATGTAGTGCAAAAGAAGGGAGTTTGGCTTCTCAGTCCTAAAAAATGAAATTGCTATGTAGAATAATAAGTACTTAGAAGGTCTGTTTGGCATTAGCAACTTCATCTCTGTTTTTAAAATAACAATAATTCCATAATTGTTGGGTTTCATGAGAAACTGCCTATAATTTGCAAGGTTGAAAAGCAGAAAATCTGTGGTCCCTTTCATACTACTCAGATCTAATAATACAATTCCTCTTTAACTGCCATGGTCTCATTATATGGAATTCTGGGAACTGTAGTTTAGAAAGTGGTAATTTAGAATTCTCTGTCAGAAAGCTCGGTTGCCTCCTTCTTATTGTGGTTAACTGTCCTCTGGTTTATTTATTTATTACATTTTATATCGCCTTTTTCCCAGAAGGAACCCCAACTCATGGTGATCCTGTGAATAAGACTTCTCCAAGATCCCCTGTCACCCATTTCTCTAATTGGGTCCGGAAAATTCATGCTTCTGACTTTTCCAATTGAGTCCATCCATCTGGCTTGTGGTCTTCCTCTCCTACTACTCTCTGCCTTTCCTACCGTTATTGTCTTTTCTAGTGATCTGTGCCTTCTCATTATGTGGCAAAAGTATGACAGCCTCAATTTGATCATCTTGGCTTCCAAGGACATTTCAGGCTTGATCTGTTCAATGACCCATTTGTTTGTCTTTTTGGCTGTCCACTGTTCTTCAGCATCACATCTCAAATGAGTTGATTTTCTTTCTGTCTGCTTTCTTTACTGTCCAGCTCTCATGTCAGTATATGATGATGGGGAATACAAAGACTTGGATGATTCTGACTTTAGTGCTCAGATGTATATCTTTACTTTTCAGGATTTTTTCTAGTTCTTCCATAGCTACCCTTTCCATGCCTGGTCTTATTTCTTGACTGCAGTCACCATTCTGATCAAGGTCTGATCCTAGGTACAGGAATTCTTGAATTCCTCCTTGTCTAGGTTTTGTGTTTTGTGGTCATTATTTTTGTTTTCTTTATGTCAACATTAAACCTGCCTTTGCATTTTCATCTTTCACCTTCCGTAAGAATTGTTCCAAGTCTGTGATATTTTCCACTAGTGTTACAGTGTCCTCTGCATATCTTAGATTGTTGATGTTCTCACCTCCTATCTTCACTCCTCCTTCTGAGTCTAACCCTGTTTTTCTTATGATGGTTTCTGCATACAAGTTCAATAAATACAGTAATAGAATGCAATCTTGCTTGACTCCTTTACCAGTTCTTTTTTTCTGAATTCTGTTCTGATGGTAGCCTTGTGTCCTGAGTGCAGATTTGTCATTAGGGCTATCAAATGTAATGACACTCCCCATGTCTTTGAGAGTTTTCCTTAGCTTTTTGTGTTTTATACAATCAAATGCTTTGCTATAGTTTATAAAGCACATGGTGATTTTTTTTCTTGCCTCACCAAACTGCAAACCCCACGATTCCACAGGATGCAAAAGTCTGTGGATTAAAACCTGAAAAATTTAGTTTCCTTGGACAGATGAAGATTGCAGGTCCAATGTAAATCATACCATGCATATCCAGGGTAAAAAACAAGTGCCTCATTGGGATGCAAAGATTTATTTATTTATTTATTTATTTATTTATTTAATATCTCTGCCCTTTTCTCCCGTCTTGGGACTCAAGGTGGCTCACATCTAGTTAAAAGTAAACTACACTAGACACCTATTTAATACAAAAGTGTAATTAACTGTTTTATTACAAACACTAAGTTACAACAGTTTTAAAAACACATTTAAGATGCATCTGCACTGGAGAAAAAGCATTCCCCTGAACATCTTAAAAGTTGGACAGCCTCATAGAAGAAGATACAATCTTACCCCCTTCCAGCCTGCTCTTGCTACTTTTTTGTTCAAATTCTTTTCAAATCATGGAATTAACTCACTTCCATACTCTAAATGTGAAATTAAAAATTTGGTTTAAATCTTGTGGACTATACATTATAATTCCACAACCTGGGGGCGGGGAGGGACTATGAAAGTGTAAGAAGCCAAAAAATCCAAATTAATTAGATTCTGGGTAGATAACCAGCTAGAAATAAAACATGTATTAGTTGCTTAGCACTGCCTCTTATTTAATTAATTTATTAATACCTGAATTTGGATTTTGAGTTAATGCTAAAAATTTAACTTAAGTCAATCCCTTTAGGTTTAAAAATGTACTTAAATTGCTCCTCTACATTAGAAAATTGCCAGTTTAATTGATAAATTATTTGATGTGTGTCCCTAGGGCACTCATGGAAGATAAGTCTCCAACTAGCTATTGGATACCATGGCTAACTGAATCCTCATATCCAATAAAGCAATCTCATGTCCCAAATATGGTTTCTTATGTAGCTGACAGCACCTTTCCACACACAAGAAGGTTGTTTTAGGAAGCTTCAGGGAAATCCAAGATTTGCAGCAGTATCCACACTTACTTCACTTACAGTATAAAATCAGAAAGAATAGGAACAAAATCTGGGACTTTTCTGTCAGTCTGGATGTGTCTTTGAGAGTTTGATGGTAAACAAAAATCACCTTTAAGAATATTCTTTTTATGGGTCAAGGGGCTTAGGGGGTATCATGTCATCTTGGCTGGTCGTGCTGGAGGGGACGTTGAAAGTGTTCCTTTGGGACATAATCACCACGTCCTTCAGGGAAGGTACTGTACCATCCTGTCTGAAGGAGGCGGCAGTTAGGCCTCTCCTGAAAAAAACCTTCCCTGGACCCCCTGGATAGAAATAATTACAGACCAGTCTCCTTGCTCCCTTTCTTGAGCAAGGTGATCAAGAGGGCAGTTGCTTCCCAACTCCAGGCAGTCTTGGATGAAACCGATTATCTTGATTCATTTCAAGCCAGCTTCAGGACAGGATATGGAGTTGAGACTGCCATGGTTTCTCTGACCGATGACCTCCGCCTGGGCATCAGCAGGGGTAATGTGACCCTGCTGGTGCTCTTGGACCTCTCAGCGGCCTTTGATACAATAGATCATGCCATCCTCTTGGATCGCCTGAGAGAGTTAGGAATTGGAGGCACTGCCCTGCAGTGGTTCCATTCCTTTCTCTCGGGTAGATCCCAAAGGGTGAGGCTCGGGGACAGTTGCTCATCCAAAATTGAGCTTAATTGTGGTGTCCCCCAGGGAGCCATCCTGGCCCCAACGTTATTTAACATCTACATGAAGCCGCTGGGGGAGATCATTCGGAGGCATGGAGCGTGGTGTCATCAGTACACTGATGACACCCAGATATACTTCTTCATGACCAGATCATCGACTCAGACTTCAGATGGCGTCTCTCCTCTCAATGACTGTCTCAGAGCGGTAATGGATTGGATGAGGAAAAACAGATTGAAGTTAAATCAAGACAAAACGGAGGTACTAACAGTCACAGGCCTGAAACCAGGTTTGGGAATACAGTCTCCAGTCCCAGACAGAGTCACGCTCTCCTCCAAGGACTATGTTTGCAGTCTGGGGGCACTCCTAGACTCATCGCTTCACATGACTAGTCAGAGGAATGCGACGGTCAGGAGTGCCTGTTACCAGCTTCGGCTGATATGCCAACTGCACCCTTATCTGGACATGAGGGATTTGGAAACTGTGGTGCATGCTCTGGTAACCTCATGTCTGGACTACTGCAATACACTCTACATGGGGCTACCCTTGTGCCTAACCTGGAAACTCCAACTGGTGCAAAATATGGCAGCCAGGTTAATCACTGGAACATCGAGGAGGGAGCACATAACACCAGTGCTTAAATCCCTCCACTGGCTGCCAATCAGTTTCGGGGCGCAGTACAAGGTGTTGGTTTTGACCTTTAAAGCCCTACATGGCTTGGGTCCATTTTATCTCAGGGACCGCCTCTCCCCCATATGACATCATCTGCTAAGCCTCTTTGTGAGCTACCAGCACCATCTGCCTGATGTTCCACTTTTTAGAAACAAAATGTTTTGATTAAATGGTTCTTGATATGGTCAGGTAAGGCTCATATGAGCATTCATAGGTACATGTGGAATGCTGCCGCTCATTTTCAACACTAGGAAATGATTAAAGTCAGTGGGCATATTGGGCTAAATGATGGTGGGGATCATGGGATTGTTCAGATATTGATGAACTGCTACTCCCTGCAGCCTACTCAGCGATTTCAGTAGTGAAGTACCACTTTGTGGAGAGCCACAATGGCCAACATTCAGCTGGCTATCACAACAAAACTTTTTCTTAAACCACCCTGTTAAAACTGGCTCTGGAGCAGTGGCAGCTGACATCTTTGATGTTATTAGGATGGAGAGTATGCTCTGGGTTTTGGTCCAAACTTCAGAGGAGGAGCTGAAATAATTTGATGGTTAAGTGGTTTGGAATTCTGCTCCTTGAATAGCTCCCTAAAGGCCTGCACTTAAATTAAAAACTATTTTACCATCCCACAGACAGGGACACAACAGAAGGCATCCTGTTAGTGATAGGCACAAATACAAGTCCATCTTACATCTTCATATGCCTTTGTGGGGAGGGCATTAATATTGTCTTCCACCCTCTGCAATGACCAAATTTTCTTCCACCATCACCCACTATTCATGGGTTTTGCTATGATAGTACCCTTGAATGGTCATTCCATAGCTGTTGGAGAATGTGGAGAATAAGAGAAGTATCTGGCTATGCCCCATAACCAGGTGCGAACTGATGACATCATATGCTGACTCCCCCAGAGGATTTTAACAGATGACTTTTTCAGCCTGTGCCTGTCTATGAGGTATAGCCAGGCAGTTCGCTAAATCCCCCCAAGATCTGCATCAGCCACAGAATGGCCATTCAATGGGGCTATCACATCGAAAGCATGAGTCATGGGGGAGGAGTGGGGAACCACAGCAGGCAGAACTTTTACACTACCTGGGCAATGTAGGATCTCAGCTGTCATATAGTACTTACCCTTTCAACAATCTTTCCAGCTGATATGGAGCAATCTTTTTTATTTATATAACATCTTGCGGTAGTGGTGGGGAGTCATGTTTAGGTGCTATTGCTGGGGCCAACCTTTAGTTTTGGAAGAAATGGATATCTGTTGCTCTTTGGAGTATTCTTTGTATTTCTCTTGTCAGCTCATATTATGGATTATTAATGGACTGCTTAATAGCAGCCTGTTTACTCATATGAGATGTTTTGATTAGCTTATTAGTATTGGTCTGTAATGTCTTGTAGCTGTTATCTTGGATAGTTTGTTGCATTATGCTTTCCCAATGATGTCATGAGTTGCTTTGAGCCTGGCTTACAAAACAAAAAGCACTGTGCAAATAAACTGATGCTGCAGTCAGTGTAGCCCTTTCACAGAATGATAAAATCAATCAATTAATCAATCAATCCCTTCCATCTCTTAGGAATGCCAGCCTGAAATATTTTGCTCTCTGAGGTAGAAAAACAAATGGTGCTCTCCCAAATCAAGTCATAGCTTGTAACAGAGAAGTGGTATATATTTATCCCAGCTTAATGTTCAACAAGTAAGACTTTGGATTCAAGGACTTTCCTGATCCATCCACATCATGGACCTGACCCCTACCTTTATTTCTCCTGAAATCTGAGCTCCAACACTAGAACTTTCTACAGTGGGTCCTTGGTAGCTGCTGGAGTTTGGTTCCAGGACTCCTTGTGGATGACAAAATCTGTGGGTGCTCAAGTCCCATTAAATACAGTGGGATAGCAAAATGGTGTCCCTTATATAAAATGGAAAATCAAAGTTTACTATTTGGAATGTATACTTTTTTTGGAATATTTTCAAGCCATGGATGCTTGAATCTGCATAAAAAAAATCAGTGGATAAGGGGTATGTGTGTCTGAGACTGTACAAAAACTAGAAAAATAAGGTTGTATTTCCTCTTCTGAGATAAAGCTTTCTTTTTCACAGTATTGCTTGATGAGGACACAAGAGGGAGTCTTCTCAGTGGCTGCTCCCATCCTCTGGAACTCCTTCCATGGGAGGCTAGGTTGGTCCCCTCTTTGTTTTTCTTTTGCTAGTAGGCAAAAACCATTTTGTTTAAGTAGGCTTTTAATATGTAACTACATGAGAGAGGTTTTTGACTAGGGAGGTGCTTTTATTTTTAAAACTTTGGTATGTTTTTAAATAATTTTATAATGTTTTAATTGTGATGATTTTACCATATATACTCCAATATAAGTCGAACTCATGTATAAGTTGAGGGCAGGTTTTGGGGCCAAAACTGGATTTTGATATGACTCTTGGATAAGTCAAGAATAAGACTTAGGGTCATGTAATAAAGGATCTAAAGGATGGAACAAAGGAAAACAATGCCAAAGAACTTACAAAATTGCAGGAGGTATAACTGTTTGTACTCACACTGAAGGATGGATGGATGGATGAATGAATGAAAGAGAGAGGGGTGGTCAGTGCTTTCAGGACATATTACATTCTTATGTTTCACCAGGGGATACTTTCTATTTTTATAAGAGTTAAGGTACAGTAGTTACATCGACCCTTGGATAAGTCAACTCAGACTTTTTAGGTCAATTTTTTGACTAAAATTTCTAGACTTATACATGAGTATACACAGTAAATGTTTTTTAAATTGTCTGGGCAGATTTTAATTGATTTCCTTCTGTGAACTGCCTTGGGTCCTACTCTAAACCCATTATTTATAAATAATAAATAAGTACACAAATAGATTTCACATCAAAAGTGGAGTGCTGGTATTTCCCACCAGAATACCTTCCCAGGGGCCAGAGCAGCCCTAGAATTAAAATAGTGGCATATATTCTGCATTGTCAGATGTAACAAGAATGATAGAGCACTGTCATAATAGTTTTGTCTGATAATGCCACTCCACAAAACCCTGTATTGCCAAGCAGCACCCTAACTGATGGGTTTCCAATACTCTGCAGATCAGGGCTCTGGGAAATTATGTATCCAGGATCCCTTCTCCTCTGCCCTGCCTCAAAAGCCCATTCAGCCAAGCTCCAGGTCATGGAGTGTATTGAGAAGGGAGAGACCACTTTGGGGCCTGCTGCAACTCCTTCTCACAACATACTATGTGCATAAAAGAGCAATGGAGATATCTTTCCCACCACCCCCATCTGCAGTGCCTTGGAAACCTTTTGGTTGGGGTGCTGCCTAGTTGTTGAGGAAGGTCTTGTGGGATCATGTTAATGACCATAAATAAGTTATGAAATCATAAATCTGATGATAATCTTTTAACTATTTCTGAACAGAGTGCCAGCTAGTAAGTTCAAAATGCATGCATAATGTTTTTCCAAAAACAGAAAGTCTTTATTAACCTCCAGAAGGCTATTATTAAGAAAGTGAGTTGGGTCAAATATCTTGCTATATTGTTCCCCCTGCTTTCCTCTGTGAAATATTAAAGCTCATGAATTCCATATACTGAAAAAGTGGGCTCTAGTCCAGTCATAGGAAATGTATGCATTTAAATTGCTAGCTGTAGCATCAAATAGTGCAACTTCCACTTTTAGGGACAATACATCTTTGTCTACCAGCCTCCAGGGAGTTAGTGACAGTGAATAAGTATTACCAAATGAGTTCATATTTAGCTCTTTTAATTAAAGAAGTATAAGGAACTTGGCTTGTCTCCCTAAATTTCTTTTGCTGGTGCATTTGTTCTTTAGCATTCATAGGGATGAGAAAATCTGGCAGTTTCATTTTTGTTCTGCTTTTCAGAATCCCATTTCCCCCCATCCAAGCTCCAGATTGGATTGTGCTTCTTTCCCCCTCCTTTTCTCACACAACTTTGTACATATTTCAGCACACATTACCTAATGGATTTATTATTCCTTTAACGTATACTTTTCTTCTGTTGACTAAAGTGTGCTCATGCAAGTTTTTCAAATATACTGTATATATTTTTTTGTCAGACACAAATGTGCCATGCACATTTATATACATAGTATGGCAGACTAATGCACGTCTATGAGGATATGGGGTGCGTGGACCACACCAGGTGACACCTCAAAATGTTTGCCTTCCAGTTTGGAATGTGCTGCTGCACCTTACTGTGAAGGTCCTGGAAAGGTCCATACACCTGGAGGCAGCAAGGAGGCTGGCCAGGATGCTATTGGCACACTAAGACAAACTCTTGGAGGCCTGTCCCATCACCAAATAGTGCCTAGACCCCTTCAGGACCCGCAAATGAGGCAGATAGATTAGAACAACCTGAGACACAAACAGTCCCTTAAGGTGCCCTAGTTCATCTGCCATTGGCAGCAAGTAGACTGGAGCTTTTCTATTCCATAGTAGCTGATCTATTCCTGAGGATCTGTTGGCCTAATGGCTCTAAACTTGTAGGTAACAGCATGAATTACCACACTGGGGTGACACCAACCCTAGTGATGCCATTGATGACAGAGGTGGGCAGACTGTGATCCATGAACCACATGCAGTGCTCAGTGCCTCAATTTGTGTCCTCCAAAGTCCCTAGATCCACCCAAATTAAAATGTTCATTCCCCTAATTTCTGACCCCACTTTGTTATGAATTGTTATGCATCCTAGGATTTGTGTAAATTGTGTGATTCCCAAACTAACAGTGGGAACTGCAACAAAATGTTGCTTCCAGTCAGTCTCAGCTAACCAGCCTAGGATAGTGCATTCCATTCTCTCTCTCTAGTTTTTTATTGTCCCACTGAATTATGGGTTGCTAAGCATGCTCTGTCCTCACTGGACTTTGGGGTCTTCCTATCTATTACCTTCCCTATTATTTTTAAGAGATCAGTATCCCCTAAGCCTGCTGACATTGCCTTCTTATGCAATGATGGTGGTGTTTTGGCTATGTAAACATTCACATTGAGAGAATAATTTTGCTGTGTGTGTTATGTACCTTCAAGTCAACTTCATCTTATGATGATCCTATCAAAAGCTTTTTTTCTTCTTTTTCTTTTTTGCAAAATCTCTTCAGACAGCATTTTCCATGGGGTTTCCAGGCCATGTAGCTGTGTTGTGGAATAATTTATTCCTAACATTCCACCTGCATCTTGGCTGGCATCTTCAGAGGATGTTGGAATGGAAGTGTGTGGAGTGTGTGTGTTTGTGTGTATACACCCCACACGCTTCCATGTGGTGTGTGTGTGTGTGTGTGTGTGTGTGTGTGTGTGTGTATGTTTATTGAAACTGATATATGACATATATATACTTCCTGTGGGACCCTTATTTGGGAGAAAGTGTTTTTGTATGTTGATGTCTGCAGGGAAGTCCCTTGGGAGGCACAGGGGGGTCATTGAAATCCACAAACTCCTGGACAACTTCAACAGAAAAGAAGAAATACTGAAAAGTTTGGCTACCAGTTCTGAAAAACACCAAAATGAAGACTCACGACAAGCAAATGAACACCACCCAGACTCAAAGGGTTTCCCTGCAGACAGGGGATTACCAATTAAATAGACACAAATCCCAGTCACATATCCTCCACACAACGCACCTCCAGGCTGTGTCATTCAACACAGTAGAACACACAAACTAACTCTACCACCAACATGCAAAAGCCACTTCCTCCCAAACAAGGGCCCCGCAGGTGTGTGTGTGTGTATATATATATATATATATATATATATATATATATATATATATATATATTCCACACACTTTCATGATATCACCCTCTAAAGATGCCAGCCACAGTTGCAGTTGAAACATCAGGAATAAATTCTTCCAGAATTCTTCCATGGCCACACAGCCCAAAAAACCCAAAAGAAAACTACTTATGCTGGTCATGAAAGCCTTTTACTTCACACTCTTCAGAGTGATTTTACCATTGCTTTCCTGGAAAACTGGGAGAATGTGACTTGTCTAAAGTCACCCATGGCTGAGCAGGGATTTCAACCCTTGTCTACACAAATCCTAGTCCAACAATGAAACTAAAATACCATGCTGGTTCTCATAATAATTTCACTGCTGATCTATATTGGGATCCACAGCTTGTGTGATATTCTTTTCACTGCCTCACTCCTTTCTCCAGAGGTGGTTTGTCTAAAATGAAAAATTGAATCAGTCATGATGTTTCCTTAGCAACCGGATATGTGTCCACCTTCTTTTTATAAAGGAAAAGGCCACAAAAAGTTTGAAATGAGCTCCCAGTGAACTCAAGGGCAAGAATATGTTCCCAAATACCCCAAACCCTTTTCACTCAGTTGCATTTTCCTGCCTTTTTCAGCATCACTGAGTGAATGCTTCATATCAGTCGGCACTGTTTACTATTTTGGCTCTAGATCTATGGTATTTTGTATCGAGAGATGATTAATGACATTAATATCACATTTATAAATAAAAATTATTATTATTATTATTATTATTATTATTATTATTATTATTATTATTATTAGGATCAGCAACAAAGCACGAATTCTATGTTAGACCCAAAGGTAAGTTCAAGATAAATGCCCAAATTCTATGTTAGATTCAAAAGTAAGCTCAAAAGAGAGTATTGAATTTTATATGTTAATGTAGATCTGCCTAGAGTTTCTGGCTGATTCTAGAAAACAGAAAGCAAGTTCATTAGTCCAGTTCTAACTTGATTATGTATTAAAAGCAATTTTAACCTGTCTGTCATCCTAAGAAATCAGGAACGCATACTGGATGCAAGAATGCTAAAATGTGCCACAGTAAATTCAGTAAAACTATGAAAGACCATCCTCACAATAACAATGAATTAAAAGCACAAAGGTTGATTTTAATTTTTTTTAATTTATATTTTATTAACATATACTATTCAAACATATTTTTCAAGTTTAACATATTAATTTCTTTTTCAATAATCATATACAAATATTTACAATTGACTTCTAAAGTATCTCCAGTTTGTACTCAACCTTAGTTCAATATTCACTCATTGTCTTCATATATATGCAATTTTAAATACTAAATCCACTGTGTGTTATAACAACAGCTTTAATTATCTTGATCTTTAATAGTCACTTTTCACCTATTATTAAGTCAGTTTACTAATTTAGGGTATCCCTTCAGTCTTTATCTTTACTCAATTAAGTTTTCTCTTTTACAGTATTGCAGTATTGGAGTCCAGTCTTGTTCAACACTCTCTACGTTTTGTTTATTCAGTCTAGCTGTGAGTATATCCATACTCATCATTTCGGTAAGCCTTGTAAACCACTCACTGGTTGAGGGCACTTCTGCTAGTTTCCATTTTTTTGCTAATGTAATCTGAGCTGAAGTTATCATATACAATAATATCCTCCCATATTTCCTTTCCATTTTTCCTGGGATCTTATTTGTCATGTTCAACAGATATATTTCTGGTATCATGTCATATCTTATTTTAAATATTTCACAGATTACCTTATGAACAGTTGTCCAATACTTCCTAACTTTATCACAGTTCCACCATACATGTAACCAACATCCTGTAGTTTGCTTACACTTCCAACATCTGTTATTACCATTCTTGTAAATTTTTGCTAATTTCGCTGGGGTAAGGTACCAACGTTACTCCATTTTTAGATAATTTTCTTTCAAGTCTTGACATTGAGTAAATTTTTGTGTCTTCATTCTTGCGCACTTCCAACTTTCCAAATAAATGTCCCTGCCAATATCCTTGGCCCATCTAATCATCGTATATTTTACTAAGTCTTGTTCCAAATCTATTGCTTGCAAAATCTCATAGTATTTGGAAGTTAATTTTTTTCCATTTTGCTTAATCACTTTATCCAATTCAGTGTCTGTCTCTTCAAATCCAAGTTTTTTTATCATCTGCTTTGAATCTGTCCATTAGCTGTTTATATGGAAACCAATGTAAATTTTTATCCAATTCTTTCAGATTCTCTAAAGGCTTTAATTCATAGCTTCCACTCCTTGTTTTACTCAAAATGTCTCGGTATCTCAACATTTGGATACTTCTCGCCATCTTCCAAAAAAGGCTTTTTTGTGGTGACACCCATAAGGGTAGTTTTTTGTAGAATTTTTCCTTGCAATACAACCAAATCCTTATCAATGATCTTC
>JAIPUX010001880.1:110025484-110036195 GCA_020142125.1 Phrynosoma platyrhinos | reverse complement strand
TGTTGAAACAAGTGTTTGGAGATCAAAAACATATCAATTCTTGATTCAGTTTTGTGTCTCTCTGAGAAAAAGGTGAACCCTTTAGTCTTGTTGTAAAGTCCTGTCCACACATCTTCTAAGGACAATTTCTCTTGTAGTTTGAAAAAGGATTTGGGCAATTTTCCTTGATTCTTTTTTGTCTTAATTTGAGTGGTTCTATCTGTTTTTGGATCTATAACTCCATTCCAATCTCCTATTAACAAATAATTTTCATGATCCAATTCTTCTATTTTTTTATCTATTTTTTTTAAAAAAGTTCTTTATTTTCCTGAGGAGCATAGATGCCAACTAATAAAATGTTCTTTTCTTGCCATAATACTTCCATTGCAATATAATGTCCTTGTTGATCTGAAAAAACTTCTTTTGCATCATATTTATTATTAATGTAAATTACCACTCCTTTTTTCTTCTTCTCATTCACAGATACAAATAATTGACCTAGTTTAGGGTTTCGTAAGAATCTAATATCTGATTGTTTAATTTTTGTCTCTTGCAGACAAATAAAATCCTGTTTTTTTCTTTTCCAAATAATGAAATATTTTGCTATGTTTATATTTTGAGTTAAGTCCCTTAACATTCCATGAATAAATTTGTGTCGCTATTTTTTATGAATTAAAAATATTATTATCTCTTTATATCTATGATTCTTCCTCTCTTTATAATTCTGATGCTCCCCCCTCATCATCGTCATCATCCAGTTGTCCCGATTCTTCCAGTAGTTTACTCTTATCTGAAAAGGGATCCATCCCTTCACCTTCTTCTATTTCTTCTTCAGCTTTTTTCAGTTGTTTTTGACTTCTAGTCTCCATTATAACTTTCTTCTGTCTTCTTTGTTCTTTCGGTTCCTCTTTATCTTTTTCTTTCTCTCTTATCTTTGCAGCCACTTGTTCATCTTCTTCATCACCATCTCCATCTGTTTTCCCCTTTTCTGCTTGAAATCTTTTACAAAAATCTTTTGCTTTTTGTACGGAGTTTATTCTAAAAGCACAAAGGTTTAAAACTGCCTGAACAAATAAATAAGTTGTAACCTGGAAATGAAACTGTATCAATGTCAGCTCCAATCACAGAATCATAGAATCATAGAGTTAGAAGAGACCACAAGGGCCATTCAGTCCAACCCCCTGCCATGCAGGAAATCATAATCAAAGCATCCCCGACAGATGACCATCCAGCCTCTCCTTAAAGACCTCCAAGGAAGGAGACTCCACCACACTCTGAGGGAGTGTGTTCCACTGTTGTAAAGCTCTTTCTGTCAGGACGTTCCTCCTAATGTTGAGGTGGAATCTCTTTTCCTACAACTTGCACCCATTGCTCTGGGTTCTAGTCTCTGGAGCAACAGAAAACAAGCTTGCTCCCTCCTGAATGTGACAACCTTTCAAATACTTAACCAGGGCTATCATATCACCTCTTAACTGTCTCTTCTCCAGGCTAAACATAACCAGTTCCCTAAGTCTTTCCTCATAAGGCATGGTTTCCAGACCCTTCACCATTTTGGTTGCCCTCCTCTGGACATACTCCATTTTGGCAACATTCTTTTTGAATTGTGGAGCCCAGAACTGGACACAGTATTCCAGGTGAGGCCTGACCAAAGCAGAATACAGTGGCACTATTACTGCCCTTGATCTAGACACTATACTTCTATTAATGCAGCCTAAAATTGCATTGGCCTTTTTAGCAGAGGCATCACACTGTTGACTCATGTTCAACTTGTTGTCCAGTAGCACTCCTAGATCCCTTTCACAACTAGTCTTGTTAAGCCAAGTGTCCCCCATCTTATATCTATACATTTCATTTTTCTACCCTAAGTGCAGTACCTTACATTTCTCTGTGTTGAAATTCATTTTGTTAACTTTGGCCCAGCTTTCTAATCTATTCAGGTATTTTGAATTTTGATTGTGTCCTCTGGGGTATTAGCTACTGCTCCTCATTTGATGTCATCTGCAAATTTGATAAGCATGCCTTCTATTTCTTCATCCAAGTCATTGATAAAGATGTTGAATAGCACTGGGCCCAGGATAGAACCCTGTGGCACCCCACTGGTCACTTCTTTCCAGGATGAAGAGGAGCCAGTCAAAATTTATGAAGAGGGCATTCTATGCTAGGGGTGCCACCACAGATAAGACCATTGAATAGTTCTTATAAATGTAAACCTCCTTGTCAAAGCCTCTCAAAGATTTGAAGAATAGAACATGGAATCAGATATCACAATAGATTGTCCTATAGGTTTTAGGCATGAAATTTCAAGGCCCAAAATGGTCCAACCCTAAGAAGCCCTTGTGATTTAGTGGTTCCAGTACTGGACCAGGACTTCACATATCCAAGTTTAGATCCTGAGGCCAGGAAAGATCACTTTCTCTATCAACCAACCTACAGGATTGTTGTGAAGATCAGGTGGGGAGGAAGGGACTAAGGCATGCCACTTTGACTTCATTGGAGGAAAGGTGGAGTGCAAATAATGATTTTTTAAAAATAGACAAACAATATTCTCCTTGCTGGGAATAACTGTATTGATTGAATTTAGCTGGTGTGTGTGTGTGTGCTGATAATGCTTAGTATTTGACAGGAACTTCTTAAGAATCACAAGTTTGTTTACATGTGGAATGGAAAAAAGCTAAATGTTTAAAACATTTTGATGCAGTAGAGAGCAAGCCTGTTATGTAGAGAGCCACAGGGAGGTAAAATCACCTGGCTTAGGACAGTTGTTGGAATAGATAGCTACCCAGTGTCTGACACTAGAATTGATTCTCTGCACTGCGGGATTAGCCTATAATCAAGTCCTGTCATCTGCTTGCTACTTTTTTCTCATTCCAGTCCAGAGCAATCCACAGCAGCATATTGGCCAAACACAGTTGATGGTCAAGCAATAGTCAGGGGTCACTCATGAGAAGGTAACCATTTCTTTTTATTCTGAAATTGTAATAGTGGATACTGGAGATTTCCTTTATACATTTTAGTGTGAGACTGTTTGAAGAGTAAGATTCCAGGATGTTGCTAAGGTAGAAAGCAACATGAAGGTTTTGCTCCCCCAAATGAAAATTCTCAGTCTGCCCCCATGCAATTTTCCTTTAGTCCCAAAAATACATTGCAGAGACTGAGGCACTGAAAATTGTTCATACTTTTCTTGTTAATTGCCCTCAAATTGGCTTTGACCTATGCTGACTCCATGAATGAGAGACTTCCAAGACACTCTGCCATCTACACTCATGCACATACATGAGGGCTGTGGCTTCTTTGACTGAGTCTACCAACCTACAATGATGTACTCTTTTTCTATTGCCTCCCATCTTATGGAGCATTATCATAATCTTTTCCATATGGTTCCTTTACCAAGGAGGGAATCAAGTTTTTTGTGATATGGCCAAAGTACGATATGTGGTCATTTGGGGTTCTATGGATGCTATGGAATCCTGGGGTTTGTGATTTGTTGTGGCACCAGAGTCTAAATTTCTCACAAAGCTACAAATCCCAGAATTCCATAGCATTGAGCCATGGCAGTTAAAGTGGTGTCAAACTGCACTGTTTATGCAATGTAGATGCACCCTTCAGCTCTCAGATAATTATACTATTTTGGTACCATTTAAACTGTCATGCTTCTTTCTTATCCAGTAGTTTCATAAGTTATTTAGAATTATGTGCCACAGATCTTTAGTGACTCACCAAGCTACAAATCCCAAGGTTCCAAATGGTATCAAAGTGCTATAGTTGTGTATTGTGACAGAGGCCCTAGACTCATATCAAAGCTTACCTCTGTGTCTCTCCCACTACCACTTTCCCCAATAACTGCTCTGTCTGTATTTGTTGATTCTAAAATACCTTCCTGTACTATGTTTAAAGGTCCAAAGAGACCATTTGTTCTTTTGGTAAAATATCTATTGGAAAAACAGAACTCTTCAGCATTATCAAAATTTCAACAAAAATACCTCAGCAGCTGCAATGTGTTAAAATGTCAGGCGGTGCACTATCTATGGGGACTTGGTGTTATTAGTGAGCATAAATTTAGATGCATGTTGTAGTGAACATGGCTTCTGCCACCAGGCAAATAGGTTTTAGAGTCCTTTTAGTGTCCTTGCCAGGATCATTGCCCAATGTTAACAGCTGTGTCCAGTGGCACAGAAGGGGTTCACTTCTATTGAGTAGAATTTACTAGATAGTTTCACTTTAATCTGGTAGTTCAAGGCTGGGGCAAGGTGACAACTGGAATTGTATTTTCCTATCACCAGCCTGCTTATGCAGTTCTCCTGGTTATTAGGACAGGAGGTGGGTCATGCCTGCACACTTTGTTTACATCTGCACTATATAAACCTTGGAAATCACTCTTGCAGTGGTCTTGCAGGGTTTGCATGCCTGCCCAGGGAACTCTTAGCCAACCATAGGGATGCAAAGTATAAAGGGAGGATCAGTTGCTTAGGAGCCCAGTTCTACCACTTGCTCCAAAGGGATACCTTAGCCCATCATCTAAAGGGCTGGAATTTTTCCCTGAAGACCACCTGCTACAGCATTTACCATCAATAAAACTTATAAATGTAACACAATTATTAAAATATTTCTAACTCCATAGCAAAAGGTGTAAATACTCTAAAGGTACCAGATCCTTCTGATCTTGGAAGCTAAACAGGTTCAGTCTTGATTAGTACTTGGGTGGGAGACTGCCAATGAATACCAGGTAGGCTATATTTCAGAGGAAAGAATTGGCAAAACTTTCTGTGAGTATTCCATGCCTAGGAAAACCCTATGAAATTCTTGGGGCACCATAAAATGATGGGTGACTTTAAGGCACAAACACACACACACAAAACATCAACAAGATTTCAGGATAGCTTATTTCAGTTATGTGCATCATTTTTCAGTATGCAATGGAGGTTTGATGAGGCCTTGAATTGCAGCCAAATGCAACTCAGAACAAATATGCACTAGATACAAGAGACACCCATTATCTGGAATGCAACTGCTAAGAACTGGGAAGAGTGATGAACTATGAAAAACAGTCATCAGATTAACATGGTCCAACTGGCCTTAGTCTTAGATGTATGTTATACCAGTGGCATCCCTGGTAGTGGGTGACACCTGGTGTGGCGGGCAGGACTTCCGGGGGTGGGGTGGTGAGAAAAGAGGGCGTCACCCTCCCATTCTGGAGACCACAACTTTGTTGTGTGCCTTCAAGTCATTTCTGATTTATGGAGACCTTAAGGCAGGGGTAGGCAACCTTTTTGAGCCGGGGGCTGGTCCCACGAAGTCCTCCCCTTGGTTGGGCCAAGGGAGGGATGGTGGTGTGTGCATGCGCATGTGCACATGCGCGCACCCCCCGCACCATGCACACACCCCCAGTGCGCCTCTGCCACCGTCGCAGCACGCGAGGCCGCCATTTTGATTTCCAAAGTGGCAGCCGTGGCTCGTTTGCGCATGCGCAGTACTCCTGTGCATGCGCAAACGCGCCATGGCCACCATTTTGGAAATCAAAATGGCGGTCACAGCACGCACGGCCACACGGCAGCCAAAACACATGGCGGTGTTGCCGTGCGGTGGCAGCAGCGGCAGGGGTCCGCCTGGGCCAATAAGTCCCAGGGCCTGGGCTGGAACCGGCCTGCGGGCCATAGGTTGCCGGCCCCTACCCTAAGGGGTTTCTTGACAAGATTTGTTCAGAGGGGGTTTGACTTTGTCTTCTGAGGCTGACAGATTGTGACTTACCCAAGGTCACCCAGTGCATTTCCATGGTCCCCATTAAAAAAAAATTTCCCCTCTGCACAACAAGTTAATCACTGAATGCCTAAAGACTAGTACAGGTCTTTAGCTGCCAGTGGAAGAAGAGCAGGTAGGAAGAGGGAAATCTAGGGGCTGAACAGACTGGCAGTAAGCACTGGCATCGGGATTGAGTGGGGGCATGGCAGCCACACACTGCATGCCCCAACTCTGCCCTGATGCTGGTGTCATGCCACCTTTTTGGCATGGAAGAGCACCGGATCAGGCCCATGGCATTTGGTTGCCGTGGCCCCGATCCAGCAAGGGAAGGGGTGGTATGGAGCCACTTCTTTGGGGCCATCTGTTTTGCCCCTATAGATTCCTCTGAGTGGGAATTCCATGGACTGGGAGCAGTCACATAGAAGGCCTTGCTAGGTGACCTAGGAGAGCTTGTGATGGTGCAATGGAGAGAAATATATCTTCTGTAGATCCTGAGAAGACTCAGGAAGGATCATATAGGGACTTAAAGGCTTTTGGATAGTCTATTTCCTAAATTTTAAAAATATTTTGTGTCTATATTCTGCATATCCATGATGGATGGATTGGAAACAATTGTGTATCACCTTTCAGCCCTCTTGAGTCAACGTACAATGAATAAAACCATTAAATGAGCTTTTAATGCAGACTAAAACTTTCCCTTAAATAAATTTAAAACTACAGATAAGTACAGCAGTTAGAGCAGCCATCCCTAAGACAGAAGGTCAAGTGAGATAATAAAGTTTAAGCTGGCCATTGGAAAATCAGAAGGAAAGGAGCAAGGCTGACTTCCCTTGGGAAGAAATTCCATATTCAGGGTACCACCACAGTAAAAGTCTTGTCATATGTACCAAACAGCCTAGCCTCCTGGATTGTAGGACATGCTATGGAGTCTCTGCTGAGGATCTCAAATTTTGGGCAGACCCATATGGAAGGGGGCAGATTTTCATACATCTCCAAGCCCTACAGAGCTCTACAGGTCAAAAATAGCAGCTTGAATTGAACTCAAAATCAAACTGGAAAGCAGTGCACATCTTGTAAAAGCAATGTTATATAGTTTGTCAAAGGCACACCTGACAATAACTTGGCCACTACATTTTGCCCTTGCTGTAGCTTCTGAACACTTTTAAAGGCCACTCTTAAACTGTACATCACTTAAATGTGTAGATGCACATTTGGGGTACAAATGGAATATAAATATTTGCAAATAACATAAATATTAATAAATAAATTGGACACAGTGGAAAGTGTCCCTGGAAAAGAGATCAGTAAAGGAGATACATGTAATTACACACCCAGGAAACTGCATTTTGCAAGCTTGGCATTTACAGTCCCAATGCCTGAGAATGGACACCTTCTTTATCTGATCATTGCTGATACATTCTTGTTAGAGTAAATGTCATTTTATGTTTAAGAGAGAGAGAGAGTACAAAAGCTGAACATGAGCCAGCAGTGTGATGTGACTGCTAAAAAAGCTAATGTAATTGGAGTCTGCATTAACAAAAGCACTGAAATTGGGGACAAATTGGGGTGTAGCTATGGGAAAGGGGAAAGAGAGTGTTGCCCCCCAATAATTATTCTCCTCCAATGGATTTTTCCTTTAGTGACTGAATTTCTAGCATTGCAATAACTTAAAACTTCAATATAGCTTTTAGAAATGCAGCTTAGGGATCCAAAGAAAGAGGGAATGCAAACAGCAAATATATGAGTTCTAGGTGAGAATGATTTTGACTTATTGTCTGCAATGCTAGAAATTTAGGGACTGAAGAAAAAAATCAAAGAGAGAGCCACAATTTTTATTTGGAAAAGTAATGCCCTCATTTTTTCACCCTTCCAGTAGCTTCAAACCTGGGAGCCATACTAGTGATGTACATCTTTATTTAATCCCTGAATGCAACAATAATAAATTCTGTACATTGTACATTGTGGAATTTAATTGTTGTAAGCCTCCCCAATTGCCTTGGCAGAAGGGGGGGATAGAAATAATAATAATAATAATAATAATAATAATAATAATAATAATAATAATAATAATAATAATAATTATTATTATTATTATTATATAAGGCCCAGCACCATGTGGGCCAGGCAGCCAAGAGAGGAGGACCTCTGGCTCTGCCCCTCTCTTCCTGGTGGTAGCTGGGGTGCTTTCTCAGTGTGCCTGGCCCTTTTATTTTTTATTTTTTATTTTCTCCCATTATATCTGCCCATGGCCTCTGCCACGTGGGAATTGGATGGGGCCTCAGGCTCCATGGCTGCTGCACAGTCACAGCCATGGGGGGGGGGGTACCTCCTCATTCTATCCAGGGCTGCTTCACAGTCTCCCCAGATGGGGATTAAACGGGGAGCCTTCTCTTTCTCTCCACCCCAGGAGTGCTGCATTGCCCATTTTGGGGGAGTTCACCCCTCCCCCACTGCTCAGCCCAACTGTCAGCCTCCATGTAAGGGGTCAGGTGGGTCAGGCCATTAGCCCTGGGCTGGGCTGGGCTGGAGGCATCTCAGGGCTCCCAGTATGGGGAATGGGGGGTGTGGGGTCTGGGAGTTGGAGTACCATGAGGGGGGAGACCGGGGGTATGGCCTGTGGGCATTAGCCCTGGGCATTTATTATTCCCTGCCACCATTGTTACTAGGCACTTCTACCAATTTTATTCTTCTTAATCTTCTTCTTCAGTTATTATTATTATTATTATTATTATTATTATTATTATTATTATTATTAGAGGCTCTGCTGATGATCATACTAATATGATTAATAAGCCCAGGTCATACTACTATCAAACAATACCATACAAAGTCCTGATCAGTGAACATGTTATTAGTGGTCTATGTGGTTACCATATATCTATAGATAGATAGATAGATAGATAGATATAGATATAGATATAGTGTGTGTGTGTGTGTGTGTGTGTGTGTGTAGTCAAACCATCATTCCATTGCTGTTAAGCTGTTATTCATCATTGTGTCCTCATTTCCTAGGGGTTCTATATTATTATCATCATCACTATTAGTATTATTAATGTTATTTATTCTGTCATTTTTGTCATGTTTTTTATTTCTTTGTGCCATATTTTAAGTTATAATTTTGTGGTCTACCTACTGGGGAAGGCTACAGTCATACTAATTTTTCACTTTCACTTACAGATCCTCAACATGCCTCAGAGTAAGCTTAAACACAAGTGGTGTACAGTGTTGGCTGGCTCGGCCAACAGGCAGTTGGTGCCTAAGCATTCAACCACTGCCAGAGTGAGACAGGAGGAGGAGACTGCAGTCCATTTGGCTCAGCTGGGCTGCACGATGGCAGCCTGCATGGCTGCATGCAAGAAAATTGGTCAGGTGGTGGGTGTTCAGAAGGAGGCACAGATTGGTGTGTGGGGCAGCCCCTGTAACTCTTAACCTGGGAGCCCAGAGCGGCACGCAGGAGGTGGTCTTGCCTTCTGCACAGGTGTTAGAGGTACCCTCACTTAGACCATCCTCTGCTAGCCCTTCAGCACTGCCTCCAGTGACCAATCTGGTAACAGAGAGCAGTCAGACAACTTTAGCTGATGTTCTACAGCTCATGGGTTTGACCAAGTAGGGTGCAGCTGTCCCTGCAACAGTGCAGCCTATGGTGGCTGACTTATACAAGTTTATGCAGCAGGTGGTGCCCTCAGGCTGGCTGCAGGGGCTACTACAGTGGTGGGTGATGGGACGGGGGTGTGTGTCCTTCCCACCCAACTGCAGGGTGACCAGGCCCCCAACAGATCAGACCCATCAATGAGTCAATTGGCAGCCAGCTCAGGTATGTCTAATCCATCTGTTTCCTCTGGATCTTGGCCAGCGGTGGTCCAGGACAAAGGAGTTGTGAGCCAACTTCCAACAGCATCACATCAGGCCCAGGGAGCTGTTGAGATGGGGGGGAGGGGTCTGAGTTGGCAGTGCTAACTTCTGGGGCATCACAGGCTCAGTCATCTCTGAGTGTTGTTGAGCAGTCACCTGTTGACAAGGTAAATACCACCCCCAAAGCTTTGGAGGTGGGCTCCACATCACAGTGGGGAATAGAGAGGTCAGCTGATTGACCTAACCTCCCACTCGTGACAAAGGAGTGCATATGGAAGGATGAGTACATCTATCTTTTCTCATTGAACCTCCGGGACCCCAAACCCAGGGTGATGGTAAAGAATGAAATTTGTGTTTAGTCGTCCTAAGGAGTTTGAGTCTCACAAGTGCCCTAAGATGAGTTATATGATTTACAGGGGTATGACTGAGGAAAAGCAAGTCAAGAGGGCCCCTAATTTATCCAAATACCAAGAGATTATCATAAAGGTCTATACTAATTGTCACACCAATTCTTGGGGGTCTGCTTGGCTACAATATGATGAGCAGTTCTGGATGCATGCCACCCTAGATCATTCCATCTTGTGGCGACACTAGCAAGCCGAGCTGTGGGCCAATGTGATGGTTGTTGCCTCCCCTCGAGCTGATGTAACAACAGTTTTGTTCCAATGGTCACTCAGCCGAGAGAGCAGTATGTGAGGCAAGCCATGGGTAATAGGAGAGTATCAGAAGTCTGCTGAGAGTTCAATGCAGGTAAGTGCAAGAGACAGACTTGCAAGTTAGACCACTGTTGTGGCACCTATGTTGGGAGCCACCCCAGTTCCTCATGCTTTAAAGGTAAGCTGGCTTTC
Source organism: Phrynosoma platyrhinos (assembly GCA_020142125.1). Taxonomy (NCBI): domain Eukaryota; kingdom Metazoa; phylum Chordata; class Lepidosauria; order Squamata; family Phrynosomatidae; genus Phrynosoma; species Phrynosoma platyrhinos. Next base: position 110,025,780 of record JAIPUX010001880.1, on the reverse strand, counting down.
TTATAGACAGATAAAGGAAAGGTTTTGGATGGATCAAAAATATAGTAAAATAGGATCATTAAATAAGGAACTTGACGAATTGATTAGATCAAATGTAGTCGCAAAATCTCTAAATTTTATAAGATGTTATTAGCCCTAGATTTGGAAGAGGAGGCGATCAAACCTCAAATGGTAAAATGGGCCCAGGACTTTGGTCATAATATTAAATTGGAACAGTGGGAGAAGTGTTGGTGTAAAAGATTAAAATTTAATATTAAAGAAAATTTTTATAAAATGCAATATAGGTGGCATTTGTC
>JAIPUX010001880.1:110015179-110025384 GCA_020142125.1 Phrynosoma platyrhinos | reverse complement strand
GTCAGTCAATGATGCTATTGACCTGGCACTTGCTTCCGTGAAGTACACAGCCTTTGAGTCAGTGGTACAGAATGATGAGGGCCCTTGGTACTGAAGTTCTTATGGCTAAGTGTGACATAAAATCAGCTTACAGGCTCCTTCTGGTTCGACCGGAGGACTTTGACTTGCTGGGCTTCCAGTTTGAAGGCATGTACTACTTTGACAAGGTGATGCCGATGGGCTGTTCAATTTCTTGCTCAGCCTTTGAGAAATTCAGTACCTTTCTTCAATCATGTGCCATAAAGAGATCAAGTAATGATGCAACCACCCATTACTTGGATGACTTCCTATTTGCTGAAGGAGCCACCTCATCTGTGTGCAGAGACATATTATGGGCCTTTCAACTTCAGATGGGTGTTCCACTTGATGTAAAAGGCTGAAGGTCTTACCACTCATATTACATTCCTGGGCATCGAGCTGGATATCATCAGGGTCTCACCTCCCCCTGGAAAAATTGAGCTTATTGAGACAACAGGTGATGTTTTGGGAGGTAAGTGGAAAGCCACACTTCATGACTTTCAATCTTTGACAGGCTTGCTAAATTTTGCCTGCAAGGTGGTGATACCAGGGCAGGAGTTTAGTGCTTGTTTATACCAGGCCATGAGGGGGAATCTCTTCTCCTCATCACCACATACTGGTCAATAGGGATCCAAAATGACTTGAAGGTATGGGACACCTTTCTGAGGGAGTTCAATGGTGTCTCATTTTGGAGGAGCTAGATGCTTCTCAAGGTGGATTTGCAAGTACATTCTGATGCTTTGGGAGCTGATGGCTTTGGAGTGTACTGGAATGGGCAACAGGCAGCAGAGAGTTGGCCTCCATGCTAGGTGAGTACAAGAGTCACAGGGTATCTCACTTTTCTGGAATTGTTTCTTATCGTGGTGGCCGTTCACATCTGGACAAAAAGTTTTTCTCATAAAACCATCTGGTTTTGGTGTGACAACCAGGCGGTCATACATGTCATTAATTCCCAGAGCTCCAAATCCCCAAGGATGATGTGTCTAGTTCAGTGCATGATGCTCCAGTGTTTGAGGCACAACATGCTGTTCCAGGCATGACATGTTCCTGGATGGTTGAATCCCCTGGCAGATGCCCCCTTGCATTTTCAGTTCAACAACTTTCAGGAGCTTGCACTGGAAGCATCAGCCCAGCCTTTGATGGTACTGGCTCATCTGTGGAACCTTGGTGGATAGAGTCATACCAGTTGTTGCTGCATACTTTTAGACAATTCCTCGAGCCTGTAGGTGAGATCGAGGCATGGCCTCTGGGGGTGAAGACAATACTTCGCTTTGCGGTTCATCTTAGATGAGGTGGCCTGTCACCAGTTACCATCAAGGGAAGCTGACAGCACTGGCATACTCCTCCCAGGCAGGGGAGTTCCCTAACCCCACAGTAGATTTTTGGGTCAGGAGGACCTTGGAGGGGTGAACAAGGGAGCTCCCTCCTTTATGTCTGTTTCTGACTTAGTTCTTTCTCAGATTTTGCATTCCCTCCATACCGTCTTCTGTTCACCCGGTGAAGTCACCCTCTTCCAGGTGGCCTTTTTTGCTGCCACCAGAAATAGCAAGCTCATCCCTAGCTCCTGCTCAGATGCCTCTGAGAGGGCCTTGCTGGTCTCAGATGTGCAGATTTTGGAGCAGAGTTTTCAGATACACTTCAAGCATTCGAAGACAGACCAGATGGCTAAGGGTCAAACCATAATGCTGTCACAGGTCCCTCTGGGCCAGATTTGCCCTGTAATCTGTCTGGCGGATTATCTGGGGTTACATCCACCATCACCCGTTTATTTGTTTTTGCATCTCTCAGGCTCCCTCTAACCCAATTACAATTCAGGGTGGTGCTGTGTGAGGCCTTCCAGTGGCACAATTTTCCACTCATTCCTTCTGGATTGGAGCCACCATGGCTGCTGCATCTGATGGCCTCAGCAGAGATGTGGTATGACACATTAGGCGGTGACACTTGGGGGCCTTTAAGTCTTACATTCACCCTCAGGCCAGGGGGCTCCTGGCTTCCCGCACCGGGGATCTGAGTGCCAGTTCCCCAGTGCTCTAATGTGTTGTTTTCTGTTGAGCAGATGAATATAATGGCGACATATGGATTATGGGTCACATCTTGTTTTTTTGGGCTGAACAACATGTAGTGCAGTCAAGTAGAGATTGGGATCTGGGTATGGTGCAGTTGGCCCATATTTGTTCGTTTGGGCATCGAGGGATGCTATGGGGAGCTCTCCTCCCATGTGTCATTGAGCTGGCTGCTACTCACCCACATCCTCACATACTTCTGATTCATTTGGGTGAGAATGATTTGGGCAAAACTCCAGGACCCCATCTAGTTAGAAGAATCATTGTGGATCTCCATAAAGTACAATGTCTTTTACTGGACATAGTGTTGCTATGGATTAAGCCAGGGGTAGGTAACCTTTCCCCTTTAAGAGCCGAGGGACTTCAGCTCCCAGAATTCCAGGAGCTATTGGCCAACATGGGACCATTGGCCAACATGGTTGAGGCTTCTGGGAGCTGAAGTCCCTCGGCCCTTAAAGGGGAAAGGTTGCCTACCCCTGGATTAAGCTTATGCCAAGAAAAGCCTGGCCTGGAGTGATGAGTGAGGCGGCCATCAAAGCGGCTCATTGCTAGGTGAACAGGGGTATTTTAAAGAGGCTTCACTCTGTGGAGGTGTCATCTGCCATGAATGATCAAATTAGGTTTGATTTACCACATCTGTACAGGGGAGACGGGTCCATTTCTCCCCCGCAGGCTGTGATCTGTATCTGGACTCCATTGTGCAACACCTTAAGTGAGTCACTCAGGGGGAGGGGGATGCCAAGCTAGGCTGTCCCCCTCCTGTGGTGGGGCATAAGCCCCCTCTGTGGATGGAAATAGCTCATTTAATCAGTTTATTGGTGATGGATGATTAATTCATGATGACAGCTTGTGATTTATGGACTTATTAACCAATATGATTGATTACAGGTGATGACATCTGAATGATTTATTACATGATTCATGGCATGATTTATGACCGGAATATTGACATATGATTGATTTATTGAATGGTTTATGGTCTGGAATTTATGACATGCTTTATTGTTTAATTGGCAATCTGATTTATTGTTTAATTGGCAGTATGATACACACATATGTAAACAGGAAAAAACAATATGATTGATTTATGGCTACCAAACCCTGATTTATGACCCCTGTACAGATAAATAAAGTTGTGGCCTTTTATTATCTACTAAAGGTGTATGGGCTCATTTGTGCTGGCGCAACATGAGTCATTCTGAAAGATGTCTCAAATGCTGAAGAATCTTGCATCTAATCTTGTTTTCTTGGCAGGATTTCCTAACACCCCTTTTTATTGAGAACCCTGTTGCTGTTTACTCATGTGTAAGTTTTCCTATGGAAGTGGTTGGACTTTTTTTTTTGTTAGATTCAGAATGGACAGATTCAGTTCAAGCTTGCAGAAGCAGTGTTCTACGTGGGATACCATTGTGCAGCACTGAATTGATGCATGGTACTCACAGATGTGCATCAAGCACTTGCATCTATGGGCCTTTGCAGACTGCCAGAAATAGTGCAAATTGAGTCCACTTTAACTGCCCTGACTCAGTGCTAGGGAATCATGGGAACTGTAGTTTATTGTGGCACCAGAGCTCTCTGACAGAGAAGGCTCAATGTCTCAGAAAAAAAATACAATTCCCATGATTCACTAGCACTGAGCCAGGGCAGTTAAAGTGGACTCATTTTGCACTATTTCTAGCAGTTTGCAAAGGCCCTATGTTCACGATACATTTAGTTGCACAATGTCTCAGTTCACATTGAGTCAGCATTGCACAACTGTCATGTATTGCTATGACTGTAAAGTTGTACTTCATCCTCCCAGTACAGGATCTGGACCATATTCTTCACATCCCTTGTTCTATTGAAGTTGCATAGAGTACTATGTTGAGTTCTGGGTGAAATGTGATTCCAAAAAGATATTGAGAAACTAGGCCATGTCCTGGGAAGGACAATAAATGAAGGTGAGGGATATGAAAACCGAGCACTATGAAGCATAATTAAAACAGCTAAGTACCATTAACTTGGGGAAGAAAAGTATAAAGAAAGTGTGGGTAACTTTCAGAGGTCTTGGGCTTCACTTGCCTCCCTGTGGGGCTGCTTCCACCTTGTGCTTCTGACATTCCTCTCTTTTTTACCATATAAAAAGAAACAGGACAATTTTACGATATCCTTCTGTCTTGTTTTAGGTCAGATTGGCTTGTGTTGGTTTTGAATGAAGTGGGTAAGTGTTAAATTGTCTATGGTCTTGCTAATCATAAAAAGCTTTTAAAAATTATTTATTTATTTATTGGGGATAATAGGAGGCAATTGAATATTAATTGTCTTGCTGTTTACTGGGGGGCTTGAGTGGATAAATTGTGTCCATGGACACACATTTAATCACCCTTGGATTAAGAGGAGACATGCAGTGTGGCCACACTGCAGAAATAAAGCAGCTTGATATCACATTAATTGCCATTACTCTATCCTGTGGAATTTTGGGAATTGTAGTTTGATGAGGCATTAGAGCTCTCTAACAGATCAGTCTGAGTACCTCACCAAACTACAAATCCCAAGATTCCACAGGATAGAGTCATGACAGTTAAAGTAGAATCATAGAATCATAAGAGTTGGAAGAGACCATAAGGGCCATCCAGTCCAACCCCCTGCCATGCAGTAACTCAAAATCAAAGCATCTCCAACAGATGGCCATCCAGCCTCTGTTTAAAGACCTCCAAAGAAGGAGACTCCACCACACTCTGAGAGAGTGTGTTCCACTGTCGAACAGCTGTCACTGTCAGGAAGTTCCTCCTAATATTAAGGTGGAATCTCTTTTCCTGCAGCTTTCATCCATTGTTCTGGGTCCTGTTCTATTTGAAGACATCCCTTCAAATATTTAATTTAAACAGGGCTATCATATCCCCTCTTAACTGTCTAGGCTAAACATACCCAGTTCCCTAAGTCTTTCCTCATAAGGCATGGTTTCTAGAGAAATTGTGCCAAGATTGCTTTATTTCTGTAGTGTGGAAACCCAGTTCATGGGAGTGTTCAAATGGCTGAAAGCTGTCAGGTTAGAATACAAAGTAGATTGCATTCTACTAAGGGCAGGACTGGAACTTAGGGCTTGCAGCCACAAGGCAAGAGATTTTGATTATTGAACATAACCAATCTCATCTGATTTCAGAAACTAAACAGGATTGGACCTGGTTAATACTTGTACCACTTGGCATATCCGGGACCTCTAGGATAGCATAAGGGAATAATCCAACCTGACATATCAGAGAGTAATTGCCAATCAGAGTTGACAAAGCTAAGCTAGATGCCCCAGTGCTCTGGCTCAATATATCAGTATCCTATATAGGACCTTGTGCTGAAAGCTCTTGTGGAATTCATGGTGGACTCTCCTGCTCTGGACAACACATTTAACAGATGACCTTCTAGCAATAAAATTCTATGATCCCATCATTTAAACATGGCATTGGTAGTGCATATTGAAAATGGAGCAAGCTTATTTCCTGCTGCTCTAGAGACTAGGACACAGAGCAATGGATTCAAACTATAGAAAAAGAGATTCTACCTAAACATTAGGATGAACTTTCTGATGGTAAGAGCTGTTCAGCAGTGGAATGTGCTGCCTCAGAGAGTAGTGAAGTCTCCTTCTTTGGAGCTTTTTAAAAAGAGTCTGGATGGCCATCTGTTGGGAGTGCTTTGATTGTGTATTCCTGCATGACAGGGGGTTGGAAAGGATGGGCCTTGGGGTCTCTTCCAACCCTATGATTTTATACACCAGGTAACAAAAAGCTCTACAAGTGAGCTGTATAAGGAGTGAGAGCACAATTTTTAATATATTCCTTTTTCAAACATTTGTGTGTTCAGTTCACCAGTTTCCTCTGGGGGGGCTGAATAAACAACCATTCCACTTTTTCCTTTCCCCAATCTGCTTGTGCTTTTGTATGCCCTAAGCATTTTCCTCCTTAGTTGTCTCTCTTCTGAGCACTTCTAAGATTCCTCCCCACCCCTTAAGACCCAAAGTGTTTTTTAAAAAAGGAGGGTCTGCTCTAGCTTTCTTCTGAGTGCCTGGTAAATTCTGAATGCTTGGTGACTGTCAGACCTTTTCATGTTTGCAGTTGACTTTCTGCATTTTTTCCTTGAAACTCAATTTGGATCAAATGCTGCCACCTATTGGATATGGACTTAATCAGCTTTCAGCAAATTCAAACCAGAGAGATAAACACATTATTGTAATCCCCTTCTTTGAAACAGCTAAATTCTGTAATTCCTTCAGTCTCCAAGCTAATTGCAGCAAAGTTGGTGTATATTTATAAATATGATGTGTCTGCTATGGCCTCCTTTGTAACATTCCTTTACACTGTATCCTAAAACCTATTAGGCTGGGATCTAGATAACTTGTTCTGAGTTGCTCAATGGACGTTTTCAAACGCATGGGTCTAAAGCCGCCTGGAAGCAATGAAGAGCCATTCCGGCGGTGAAAGCAGCAGCCGCCGGAATGGCTCCTGATTGCTTCCGGCAGCAGCAACTCTAATTCCTTTTTAAAAAAGGAATTACAAACACCGGGGCTGATGCTGGCCAGTGCCGGGGATGGCACTGGATGGGGCGGGGCGGGGGCGGGGCTTGCTGCGACATCATGTGAAAAATTTGCAGAACAGCCGGAGTGGGGCCAGACGGAGGTAGGATTGCGTCCTTCTAAAGCCCCGTTTGAAAATGTCCAATGAGTAATTAGGCTTGTGTTTTGGGGACAGAAGTCCTAATGTGTTATGAAAGCAAATTCTCCCTGATTTGGCAGGGACAATCCTGATTAACCTTCTGTCATCTCACTTTTTCAGCTGCTTTTAAAAACCCTTCAGTTTCTCTGCCCTTCTCCCACTTTTCCCCTTTGTCCTCAGCTTACATCAATTGCTTCAAATTGAGTTCTGAATGCAAAAGTAGTTTGTGGTCAAGTAACTCAGCAAGGACAATAGGATAGTGTCTTGCCATTCTTAGACTGCTGCCTCCTCTTTTAGCTTGACTGTCCTTCCTCAATAATTTTTGCCCTCTTGGCCAACTCTCCTGTTGCTTGGCTATATATGTCCTAGTTTTCATCTGTGAAATATTGGAAGGCATGTGGCAGATGGAGGGGAATTTCAAAATCAGTTTGTAGTAGGGCTTGGTGCTTCACTGGTTAAAGCATGGGAATGGGAAAAAAATCTAAACAATATTCAGTGCTTCCCTCTAGATTGGAGCCCTCTTGGAGGTGTCAACCAAACAACAACAACAACAACAACAACAACAACAACAACAATATTTTTTTATTTATAGCCCGCCCCTCTGCGCAGCAATCGGGGCAGGTAACAACATGCACTAGAGAGGTAAATAATCATTTTAATAGGTTATTTACCTTCCTAGGTAAAGGGAGAAAGTGCAAAGGCAGGCTTACTGTTGAACATAAAGAAAACAAAAATAATGACCATGGAAAATCTACACAATTTCAACCTAGACAACGAAGAAATAGAAATAGTAAAAGAATTCTCATATCTGGGATCAAACATTGACAGGAACAGGGACTGTAGCCAGGAAATCAAAAGATTAAGAATGGTGTGTGTGTGTGTGTGTGTGTGTGTGACTATGAAAGAACTAGAAAAGATCCTAAAATACAAAGATATACAACTGAGCACAAAAGTTAGACTCATACAAGCCATTGTATTCTCTATTACCATGGATGTGAGAGCTGGACAGTTAAGAAACAAGATAGGAAGAAAATCAACGCATTTGAGATGTGGTGCTGGAGAAGAATGCTGAGGATGCCATGGACAACCAAAAAGACAAACAAATGGGCCCTAGAGCAGATCAAGCCAGAAATCTTCCTGGAAGCCAAAATGACAAAACTTAGGATGTCATATTTTTGACACATCATGAGAAGAGAGGACTCATTAGGAAAAAAACAATAATGCTAGGGAAGTTGGAGGGAAGTAGAAACAGAAGAAGGCTGCATGCTAGAGGGATGGATTCTATTAAGGAGGTCATGGGTATGAATTTGCAGGAACTGAACAGAGTAGTGGAGGACAGGGAGTCTTGGATCTCTCATCCACAGGGTCGCCATGGGTAGAGATAACCTTGAAGGCATTTAACAACAATAACAAACACAAGAATGAATAATTTTTCTCCCCACTTGGTGAGAGAGGTTTCTGAATTATTATTTTTTTGGGGGGGGATTTTGAAATACAAGAATTATTTGCAAAAATATCAGTGTATTTTTATGCAAAAGCAAGATAAATCTCACCTCCCACTTTCTTCTATGGATGTCAACTGGATGGGCAGTGAATTTTATTTCAAAACTGGTGATGGGACAATATCCTGAGAACATCAAGCTTGTTTAAGGACATGTAGGGACAGCTCACTTGTAAAAAATCCAACAACTAATGGGTGTCCAACAACTAATGGGATGGCTATTGAGCTGTCCCCACCACATCAGCCAGCACTGAAGTGAAGTGATGACTTCAGCCTGCCTAATAAGAAAGCCATCTTAGGCTGCATCTACACTGCAGAAATAATCCATCGTGACACCACTTTAACTGCCATGACTCAATGCTATTGTGAGATATAAAGTAGAGATTTTGTTTAAGCCAAATAGCTAAGGAGCCTTTATATCTTAAAATATAGGTCTACTAATGTGCCAAGAGTTAGATTAACTGCAAGACTGGAGTCATTGCTTCTTTTTAGACAACAAAGAAATAGTTATTGAAAAGCTTGCACTAAGGGCCTTTGCAGACTGCCAGAAATAGTGCAAATTAAGTCCACTTTAAGGGTTAGGGTTAGGGCTAGGGAATCATAGGAATTGTTTTTTTTTTTTTCTGAGACATTGAGCCTTCTCTATCAGAGAGCTCTGGTACCACAATAAAATACAGTTCCCATGATTCCTTAGCCCTAACCCTAAACCTTAAAGTGGACTCAATTTGCACTATTTCTGGCAGTCTGCAAAGGCCCTAAATTCTAACAACTATGCTGTGATTCAAAAAAAAAAAAACAAAAACCAGACAGTACAGCACTGGCAGGGAAGAGATAGAGAGGGAGTGAAAGAGATTTGTAACACAAAGAACATGTAAGAATCAAGTAGAGTTCAATTTCTTATTCTAACTGCTCATGCTTAATAGGTTGATGGATATTAACTGATACACCCTCAGCACAATAATCACAGCCTTTAATGAACATGGGATGTATGTAAAAGGTAGGGGAGATCATATGAAGGGGAACATGCAGGAGGTGACTCTGAAAGTTTGAATATCTCATGACCCAGCCAATGGGGAGTGAGGTATGGAAAAACTGCAGCTGGGGAAAGGGATAAATAATGTGTAATCCATGATTGGTATGCCTCATGATTTTTCCCCCTGTTTTACCCAAATCTGCAGACTTGTAAAATAAAACAAAGTTTTTGAGAATTCTGCTTGTTTCATTACTTTGTCCTGGGGAGGGGCTTGTTGTGTTAAACATCTGTTTCTCACACTATGGAATGCTGGGTATTGTAGTTTGTGGGATACTTAACTTTCTCTGTCAGAGAGCTCTGATGCCACCACAAATTACAATTCCTGAGATTCTATAGCATTCACCTATGGCAGTTAAAGTGGTGTCAAAGGGGATGTACAGATAGTTCCTTGCCCAATTGGGGTTGCATGGCTCCAACCTGGCACTTTGCCACTCTAAAAAGAGCTGGCAAATGCTGCTCCTTTTTGGAGTAGCAAAAAGCCATCCTTGCTTCCATGGCAGTGGCTTTTCTGTGTTCCTTTGGCACAGCATGTATGAATGCTGTGCCAAGGGAGCACCCTGACGCTGCCTACTGTGCGGTGGGGTGCATGCCATGATGGTGACATTGAGGCAAAGTCGGGGCAGCCGGTGTGCGATCACCAAGCCCTGACTCCACCCCCAGGCCAGCCCTTTTGGCCAGTCTGTATTCTCCCAAATTGGATTATTTCTGCAGTGTGGATGGATTGGAATCAAAAGGACCAGAGTCTCAGAAGGTGTAGTCAGAGGAGCTTATTGCACTGCTAGATAAAATGTCTTACTTCTCCTGAATTCCTGGAATGGATCGGATGTTACCCATAATGCCCTTCAGATCCAAAAATATTAATAACTCCA